>CAHIKZ030004855.1:1075000-1332500 GCA_903632075.3 Acanthosepion pharaonis | reverse complement strand
CGAAGTTTTATTGGAAACAAAAGTGAAACATGTATTTTACATCAGAAAGAGACAGTTATAATTTCTATGACACATAATCAGGATTTAGTTCCTGGAGAATTTGAAACTGTCATTGCATATTGAAAGCAAGAAGGACAGAGAAAAATACCAATTAACGCCACGACGGTAAGAAAAGAAGAAGAAGAAGAAGAAGAAGAAGAGAAGAAGTAGAAGTTGAGGAGGGGAAGAGGAGAATAATAATAATGATAATCGACAACTGAAGATTGCTCAAGTATTCAATTCTCTTTGATTTTCTTTTTATCAAGGGGAGACTATGTCCATATCAGGTTGAAAGACCGGTCTGATCGGCAATATTTACTCATAATAAGCTATAAATGAACTTTATCAATTAGTAGGTTATGTATCAATAAATCAGTGTGATCTCGAAAAATCTTACATATAAGTTGAATAAGCAGTTCTCTTAAAATCATAGAAGTCAAGCAACGTCGTCTGGTCTTTATTTCTTCTTCTTCTTCTTCTTCTTCTTCTTCTTCTTCTTATTTCGGTCTCGTCTTCTTCTTCTTCTTCTTCTATTCTTCTTATTATTATTTTGGTCTTTTCTCTTTTTTCTCCTACTTCTCCTTTTCCGGCTCCGATTTCTTCTTCTTCTTCTTCTTCTTCTTCTTCTTCTTCTCTTTGTTCTTCTTGTTGCTGTTGCTTTCCTTCTCGTTGCAATTGTTCTTGTTCTGTTTGTTCTTCTACTTTCTCTCTAATCCAGTGCTCTCAGTGTACTCTAGTTTTTTTCTTTTTCTTTTCCTCCTCTACTACTCCTTTTTTTTGCCTTCTTCTTCTTCATCATCATCTTCTATTTCTCTTTCTTTCTCTCTCATTTCAGTTCTCTCAATTTACTTGGATTTATTTCTTCTTCCCGTCCTATTTCTTCTTCTTCTTCTCCTTCTTCTTCTTCTCCTTCTTCTTCTTCTTCTTCTTCTTCTGCTGCTGCTGCTGCTGCTGCTTTTTTTCTTCTGTTGGTTCTTCTTCTTTCTCTCTGCTTCCTGTGTCCTTCTATTTTATTTCTTCTTCTTCTTTTCCTATTCCTCTTCCTCTTCTTCTTTTCCTATTCCTCTTCCTCTTCTTCTTCTTTGTGCGGTCTCACATTAAGTACATTATTCGCTACTTTTCTTTTTCTCTCTTGTCATCTTAGAGTCAAATTATCCAGGACCAATGTCCTCATTATTTGCCATAGAAATGTCTTCTTCTTCTTCTTCTTCTTCTTCTTCTTCTTCTTCTTCTTCTTCTTCGTCTTACAATTTTTTCCGACACCATTTCTCTTCGTCTATTCTACTTTCTTTTTCTTCTAATACTGACACATTTTATTCTGTTTGTTGTTATGGTTCCTTCTTTTTCTGATATTGCTACTGCTAATACTTCCACTACTATTACGACTTCTACTTCCTCGGTATTCTCTATCTTTTCTTCATCATTATTTTTCTACTTCCGCTTTGTTTGTGATTAAGTTAATTTTTGGTTCTTCTTTAATTAATTATGTCCATGTTCGTCATCAACATTTGCTTGCATTTTATTCGTTTGAAGTGTTTTCATTTTCTTTCTACTTTTTCTTCTTTCCTGTCCTTCTGACCATTGTCCTTGATACTGCGGCTGCTGCTGTCCTGCCTGTTCTTTTCACCTCCTCTTTTTAAGCGTCTGTGACTTGTTCAAAAAAAAAAAAATTATATAGATAGCGAAAGAAAAAAACAGGTAAAAACGTTGCTGGAGAATATCGATTACTGGCCAGACAAAGGACGGCTTCGATTAAAGAAAAACTTTTAGTGCTAGCCGTCCCTGACAAACAAAATCCTAATTCAATATAACAAAAGTACGAGTTTTACAAAACACGCCGTGTATTATAGACGCAGCTACTAATACATATAAACACGGAGGTACTGATATATCGATGAACTATTAACTGCACACAATATCGAATAAAGTCTGTGCGTCTAATGTCTAACACGAATAGATATGAATACTTTACCGTCTTTTCTCCTTTTAGCACAATAACCAACACCCCTACGCTCAAATATATATATATATATATATATATATATATATATATATATATATATATATATATACACCCACACATACAAACATATATATACGTACATCTAGGCACATACATACATACATATATATATATATATATATATATATATATATGTATGTATGTATGTATGTACATGAATTGTATATGTATGTGTGTGCTCAATGAAACATGAAACACATTATAGCAATTAATCATGTTCTCAACTGACATTCTACACATAACTATATATATGCATATATATATATATATATATATATATATATATTTGTAAAAATATACAGAAAATAGTATAGGAAAGAACTGGTTAGGTAAATAATCCAAAGTTCCTTAGTATTTTAAGTTAAAAATCTTTTATAATAGTGCTCGATACAAAAGTAGAGCATAAATATAATTATTTATTTAAAAATATGATTCCAACTCGCAGCTGCGAGTTGGAATAATTTTTTTAAATAAATATATATATATATATATATATATAAATTTTTAAAATAAATAATTATATATATATATATATATATATTTTCAACTTGTAGGAATAAGAAAGTAACATTGTCTGTAGTCTCTGTTGTTGCAAACGCTTTCGGCCACTTCTCTAACCATTTTCATTTATTAAGTGTTGCCAATTTGTTTTCGTGATCGTCTTTTAAAGAGGTAGTTGTATGTTGCCTATATAGTAGTAGCGTTTGTTCCAAGCCCCATGAAAGAAACATCTAGCACCCAGTTTTAATCTCCCCCTATTTAACAACGGAAATCTTGTGTGTGTGTGTGTGTGTGTCTGTGTGTGTTTTTTTTTTTAATAGAGGAATACCAAATATAACACACACACACATATATATATATATATGTGTGTGTGTGTTTTGTGTGTGTGTATATATATATATATATATATATATATATATATATATATATATATATATATATATATATATCCGACACAAGATTTGTAAAGTTGGAATAAAGTTTTCATGGAAAAAACCGTTATTTCTAAAACGTGTGAAGTAGAGTAACATAACACAAGCAAGCTATAATCTTTAAATAAACAATATATATATATATATATATATATATATATATATATATATATATATATATATATATATATATATATATATGTTTTATCTTTCTGATTTGCATCAAATGCTAAGCATTTAACAGGCCTCTAGACGAAAACCATTTTCTACCTGATTGAAACTTAAATACCAACATAAATAGTTACAGTTATCTCTAGAAGTGTTAGATATAGACGTGTATACTTACCCAAATATAAGACTGTTCATTTTATTTGTATGCGTATGGTTGTATAACTTAGTTCCCGTATGTGGTTGTTTTCGAAAGAGCGTAATTGCTTTCTATAGCACTAATTCGAAAGAAAGTATAATATTTGTATTAGAAACAAAGTTGATCAGTCAAACATAATGTATTATCATTGGACAGTCTGATTGGAAAACTCTCTCGTCACGAGGTCGGCTAAAACCTGTTTGTATCAGTTTATCTTTAGAATTGACGAAAATGATATATTCACTATATGAGAAGAAAAGTAAACACATTTTGCCATATCATAACTATTTATATTATCAGCCGCCGTATTGTTGTCGCAGCCATCTTGTAAGCAGTCTTAAACCAGCGTTTCGTGAAATAGAACCTCGAATAGATATAAAGACTTTCAATGTAGAAACATTTTCTTTTATGTCCGTCTATAGATACAAACTGGTCCGATTATATGCAAATTTCTAGTATTCACCATAATGGTGGCTCCAATTTAGCAGTGGTATTGACAATTTGTAGAAGCTGTAATAAGTATCTTCTAGACACTCGACGGTTAATAAGTTTGTTTTGTAGAAAAATGATATAAAGCAATGAACTCAATTCTCTTTTTCAGCCATGTTCTTTTGGTCTTGTGTCAAAGTCAGCTAAGGGAGAACTAGGATGAACAATAATTGACGTCTTCATCTGTTTGACTATTATTTCTGTTTAAGCTCATATGTGTTGAATTTGACCAAACAACACTATTCTTTAGAAATAACAAAGTTTTACGGCTGGGTAGATTAGTTTTAGCGATCTATGCTCAGTGAATAATTTCAGGCTGAAATGTGTTAAGTCATCACTGAATCCTCCATACACGTGGCCTTGTTCCAAACGATACTAGGCCTAGTAAATGATAACACATCATCTGCCGAATAACAGCAAATTGTCTGCGAATAAGTAGAGTGATAATAGTTATGCATGTCATCAATATTGTCATCATTATCATCATCATCATGATCATTCCCATGATCAATGTGTGTCGTTGAGCAACTGATAAGCACACGCCATATATCTGGGTTGAAACCTGGAGTGTTATTCAGTCATGCGTAGCCTATTGTCGAAACTGACGGAAAGGCTCAAATCACATCCGATGTCATCCAACCTGAAGGCATTCACATTTCTCGGGGACATCCAGGCGTTGATTCTATCACACATGCATCTGTCTTGCCAGCTGGCTACAGTGACGGAAGCCCTCGACGCAGCGAAATCAAGTCATCTGGATGCATACGTAATTATCGAACCCGGTCAACCCTATTGTACATGATTTTCCAACGTTCATGGGACAATTTCGAAATTTAGTTATGTTCACCGGGTCTCAAGTATACTTTATTTAAAATGTTTAAAATTTTGTGAATATCAAATAAGATAGTTTAATAACATTTAACATTTAATGTGATTTTTGACATTATTTTCATTTTATAATATTGTCTGTTTTCATGGTACTTGACTTTATTCTAAGAATGGTATTTAAATGGGAAGAAATCACGCCATTTCTTTAACTAGTTTTGATGTTTTCGTGCATGAAAAAAATGTCCAGAGCAGAATATACTACCCCGTGCGTAACAGTTTTCTAGATTAGCTATATATATATATATATATTTATATATATATATATATATATATATATATATATATATATATATATATATATATATTTAGCTGTGTCTCTTGCCCCACACAACAGCCGGTGTGTCTCAGAAAACTATATTCCCACCTTCATGTTTAGAGCAATGGAGAAGTGAACCTACTAGAATATTTTTGTCCGACATACGCTACAAAAGTAAATGAAAATATACCTAAAGATTTTTGGCTGAAGTTGGTTGCATGAAAATATTAAGATGGCCGCAATGTGGACTGGCTGGACGTCCTGGTAAATGATCGATGGCTCTAAATTATGTCCAGCGAATTTTTTTTAAAAATTTTGCTTGATTCTGTTTCGTTTGCATTACTTTAATTTCTTTGGAAGACGCATGGCTCGAGCGTCCTCTATCTATGGGTTAAACAGCAGGGAACACTGTGTTCTCTTATCTTGAAGTACAAGAAAAACAGAATATGAAAATACCGAATAAAAATCCATCTTGAAAAGGTTTGTGTCACCATCAAACTATTCAAGGTTCACTACTGCTGTTAGGACTGAGCCTCTTGTGGTGCACTAAGGAAATTAATGGGCTACGGAAGAACACCTGTGTTATGTGATGTTGAATGTTGTATACGACATTGAGTATGGACTGAAGTCACGATTTTTAATGAGCAAAGAGATTAGCCTCTCTAAACCATACGAATGATTTCTAGCGACTTAAATTTCCATCTAGTATCACTTAAATAACAGAACGAAATCTTCTATAAGGAAAACGCTCGACCGAAAAAATCATTATGAATTTGTTTGGGATGCTGGCATTTAATAAAACTATACATCAACTTTTTCGATTTCTGTTTATTTTGGTCTCCTAATATTTTCCTTTAAAAATTAAATTTTCATGAAATCAGTAAATGTCCCCAAGTGATGTTTCTGATGAGAAAATTGGTTATTCAATGTGTTGGTAATTAGAAAGTTCTCTGAACAATGGTCGAACATAGCTGGATAAAACTGTTATTAATTTGTTCTAAAATATTAATAAAGGGAATGAATAAAATGTGTATTATTGTTTATTTAGTTCATAGATCGATTTGTTTTTCGTATGGCTTATCAACCATTTGCAGAATATCTAAAGGCAGAAAATATTTGAGAATGTAAATAAATTCATTTTGAATATAATAACGATTTACCGATACAAGTCCAACTAATTAACCTATAGCTAGATGGATAAGAGCCGAAACCATAGCTACTGCTATTTTCAAGTAAATGAATATAAGGAACCCGACTAGAATTGGAACTTATTTCTAATTCTGAGCTGTTATCCATTACATAATACACACATCCAAGCTTACAGAACCTGATATTACCGACCGGTCACTGATCTAGGTAACTGCTTGAAATCGTAAGAGAACCAGTGTTTAGACGTGATTGGCCGTAAGATGTTTTTATTTTGTTGGTGGTGTCTCCGATGTTTTAATTTAACCTTCCTTCACTAACGTTATTTTCTTTTCTCTATTGCTTTTTAATAATGAAACATTTTTATTCAACCCTCCGACCTGTACTTCTTAACCTAACGTACATATTTCAAATGTGTGCCTGTTTGTGTGTGTATCTGTGCGTGCTTGTGTGTGTGTGTGTGTGTTAGTGTGTGTATAAAAGAGAGAAAATGACCAACGTAAAGATTTGAAAGAAAGCAGTGGAGATTTCTTTTTATTTTTCCTTCCTTCTCTGCCATTATTTTCTCTTCTCCATTAATATTTAATAATCATATTTTTATTCAGCTTGTCCCTCAACTTGTTTAACTTAGAAAATGCTTACCCAGTGTTACTTATCAAAACGTGAAAATTAAGTTTTACCGTTCCGATTTTGTAGTTGGTATTAGACATCAGAACTTATGCAAGTCATTACTCAATATGAATTCTTTCGCAATTGACTTTGTACAATTTAATAGGAGTTGATAGGCTCACCTCTCATTCTGTCCGCACTCATTTAATGTCAACTGAACTTGAGTAGTGGTCCCTCCCTTGTTCCCTGTTCAGGATATAATTTCCCGGTTGCTTTTCTTTCTTTTCTTAATACTGCCACAATGACTTGATCAGACTAACCAGTGGCTGTGACCTTCTATTATGAGGTTACCGGGTTGGCATCTTGCTGGCTGCTGATTCTGACTGTCCTTAAGGAGGCTAAAATCTTTAGTAGCGCTTAGAGAGGCTACTCCTATCAATAGTCGCCTAATATCTGTGTATCTTTGTTCCATATCGCGCATGGATAGGTTGTTCTGCATGCATTTCCAGTGACCAACACTGTGGCCACATTATTCACTGCTCTCGGCTACACAACTGGATGGTTTGTATTGACATTGACAATAGAGAGTGATAATTGTCCTTGTCTTTATCCCCAGTACAAAAAAATATCCCTTCTAACTTCTGCAGCGTTGAATCTTTCTTCTATTTCTGGAAAGGTCGAAATATATCATTGACCTTTATGAAACCATTTTAAATTCTTTCATTGCCACCAATGTACTCGTAGTTCCAAGGTATCTCTCCATTTGCCGAAAAGATTCCGGCATTCACATGCATAGCCATGGTGTTTATATTCCGCTTACCCTATCGATGGCCAGAGAATTGTCACTTGAGATGCCAAACTACCTTTTCATATGCTTCCGTCGTTCGCTGCTCAACTCTTTTAGCTATCCCTTTTTCATTTTTTGATCCCCTTCTGTCGAAGACTGCAGTATTTTAGACGCGATAGTTGACAGAACAGAAATGTCGTTTTCTCTTCATCTTTATGCGAACATCTTTGTTACCGGTGACATTAATACTCACCACAACACGTCGTTGTAATATTCTAAAGTTACTGATGTTACCAGTCTGCAGATATTAACTTTTTACTTTGCCATATCCCTCAATCAAATCGTGGATTTCCCTACTCCTCTCCTTAGCCAAACCGAACAAGAGGCTTCTCTATTTTATACCTCCTCTCTTGCCGAGCTTCGCAATACGCCGCTCTTGGAACACGGACCACTCTGTGGTAGCTATTGATAACTCTAAGCATCAATTAATCAGGAAAACCTTTTTCATAAGACCTCTTCAAGGTACCAGCATGCTGACTGGGACTAATTCTGGGATTTTCTTCGTGACGCCCTTTCAACTGACATTGAAAATTCGAAATTGAAAATTGCGCCACTGATGTTTCTTCTTGGGTCAAAGCCGGCATAGACGTTTTCGTCCCTTCTCGGAAATGCCAGATGTAACCAAAATCCTCTCTAAGGTTCACAGGAGCATACTCGTCCGCCATAACAGAACCAGCTATACAAGTGTGACAGCTCTCTTCATAACAGGTGTTTATTTGCTACTGCTCGTAACAAATGTTGGCGTGTCCTCGAAGTCCCTATTGGCTCATAGAATGAAACACTGGACAACCTCTAAAATCTTTGGCTCGTGTGATTAGAGACGTCTCTGTAAATAGGTACAATATATCTATTTCCCTATCTCTTCAATTGATTCAAAGTGTTATCATCCCCTGCTGATGAAGATGGATGCTTTGCCCGTAAATTATCCTCCAAATCTACATTTGAAATATCCCTGCCTAACTTCCTAATTGGAACTGATAATCTACTGAGTGACGTGCATATAACCCCTTGCATGGTTTCTACTATCATTTCTATACTGGACACCAACAAACCTCTGGGCGCGATGGTAACTCTTTAATAGTCATTACTGGCTTCTGTTCTCTTTGAACTTTAAAATAAATTCCTCGCTGCCTAGAGCTTTCCTCTCTGCTGGAATTCATCGTCTGTTGTTCCACTTATTAAGAATTCAGGTGAACTATCGGCCTGTTAGCCATATATCACTTTTTAGCTAAATCCTAGAGGCTGTAATCAATGATGAATTGGTTTATCATCTCAGACCGTAGACAAGTAATACGACTTTCGTTTTTCCAGGACAAATACTGATGCACTCATGATAAATGCAAAAACGGTTTATCATGCTATAGATATAAAAAAAACAAACAGTGTAGACCGTTTTATCGTATTGGATATCTCGAAGGCCTTTGACAGGTTCTGATATTCATGTTTTCTCCACAAGCTGAAAAGTTACGGTATCAGCGGACACATTTTTAAGCTGGTCTAGTGGTTCTGATATAATCGTGAAATGAAAGTTTCCCTTAACAGCCACTGATCTATATCCCTTCGTTTTAATACGGGTGTCCCCAGGGTGCCATCCTTCGTCCCACTCTGTCTTTAATCTCCATTAATGAACTTCGCGATGAAATCAGCTCTCCTAAGTTTCAAATGGGAACCGATGCCTAAAACAACCTCAATACCGTCGTTATCTTGGACAAAAGATGGTTTGCCAATATCTGACGCCTCAAAAACTAAACTTCTCTCCATTAAACATCTGAGAGATACCTAGCTACCTTCCATCAGCATAGCTGATGTTATTTGCCAGGAAAGTGACATGATTCGCCTTCTCGAGCTAACGTTCTCAGACGACATGAATTGAACAGACTCTACTGAATACATTAGTAGGTCATCTTCCAAGAAAATCGGTCCACTGTGCCGAGTGAAACATTTTTTCTCTCCAGAACCTATTTTTCAAGTCTGCCATTTATCCATGCTTGGAATATTGCAGCCATATATAGTCCGGTGCCCCTGCTATTTATCTAGAGTTCCTTGATCAAAAGAAGAATATTATTGATATTGATCTGGCGGCTCGACTTCTATCATTTACACATCGTCGTAAGTTTGCAATTTCTTTGTGATTTTTATAAATAATTTAATTTTACGGATGAGCTATTGACTATGGTTCCTTGACTTTAAGAATTTAAGCGCGATAGTAGACTAGCAACGAGATTATGAGAAAAGAGAAAAGAACACTCATAAGGACAGGAGAAAGCGATTGACATTGCATTTGAATTTTTTGCAAATTAAAGTTGGCTGAAAACATTGGGGCCGGAAGCGATTTCCACATCCAGAAATAAAACTGTTAGCATAGAACATACGACTACATCTAACCAGCTCAACTGTAAATTGATGAGATCTTGACGCCCGTTCATTACTGCGTTTAAATTCATGAAGTCTAGGTAACACAGAGCTCATCCGAACAATTACTATGAAAGTTTTTATAGAAAAGACAAAGTGGGTAAGTGACTGAAGCATAGCCGCCAGATCAGGACCAATAATATAGTTGATTCTGCTTTGGATTTCATCAAAGGGTTCAAGCAGGTCCACCAGACCATATGCGGCAGGAATATTTTAAGCGTGGATGCATGTTAGACTTATAAATATGCAAGATTGATTCTGGAGAGAAAAGTTATCTGGCACAACACAGTGAACCACCTTTCGTTTTAATATTTTAATTGATAAGGCTAAATTACACCTCACCTAATTAAATGACATGAAATCATTATAATAACTATGTTTTAATTTTCATATAATGCAAGATGAAAAATTCTTATCAAGTTTTTTCAGGATGACTTTGATCTTAAGACGTGGATTTGATTTTCGAACGTATAGATCTAAGAAAATAAATCTTCATATAAAATATTTTTGGAAATACTTTTTCTCTTAAACCAAAGAGATAAATTGAAGTTAGTTTTATTCTTTTTGCAAAACTAATATATTTTCATGCGAATATCTTGTTTTTATTAGTAAACGAATATATTTCGCCATGTTTTAGCCGTCTGGACTTTCCAATAATCATCGTGTGCATAGCGTCCTTTCTATAGTGTTATCTGCAAAATGTATTTAAAATCTAAAATACATATTGGCTTTAAATTAATTGCAATGGTGTAAAAGCCATTAAAAAAGAAATTACTCAATCCGCATATAAGTACATTTTTCTTATACATGTTCAATTAATAGTTTCAACATTCACTGAAGATAAAGTTTTATTGAGTTAGCGGAGCGATAACGAGATAAGATTTGGAACTAAGAGATGAATTTTATGAGGATATGAAGGATATATAACTGTTATTCCTGGACGTGAAGAGGTTAATTTAAATATGAATGTGGAAAAAGTTTTACTGTCAAATCACAATAAAAACATTTTTTCGTACGATTGCCGAAATTAAACAACGTCAAGCTTTGTCATTACTTAAATGGGTAACCGCTTATGAATACCAATTTTTGAAGTTTGGATGCGGGTGTGGTTTAAGTGCTAACGCCTCTAAATTGATAATCGGAGAGCCGAGATTCAATTAGATTCGTTGTATATTTCATTGAAAAAAATCCTTTGGAAAGGTATAAATCTAATTAAGAAGTGAAATTTATGACAATATGGAAATTATGTAACGATTGACACTGATATTATGTTTATAGTGATTGTAGAATTACCCAAGCGGGAAACTGTTCTATAAAGTAGTTCTTCTAAAGATTCTGTTAAAGTAGAACTTATTAAAAATGAAATGAGAAGAGAATCAGGGTGATTCGACCCCGTGGCCGAATCATGTCGGGTCTTAGTTGCTAAGGACAAAAATCATGGAACTAAACATTGGATCTTGCTCTAACCTTTGCTATAGAAATAATGAAAGAGAACTGGTAGTCTTGCTCCGTTGCCGTCATGGAAAAAGGTCTGTAGAGTGGGAAATGAATCATCACCACATAGGATTCGTAAACGCTTTTGGACACGATTTTTACACGATTGAACACAATTTTGACACGCTTTTCACACGATTTTTAATCCAATATCGCTTTTGTAATTACGGAACATGGTAGGTGAAATCAGGCATTCCTTCTTGTGGCGGTGAAGAGTACAGAACATTTTATATTTGGTCTGTATCTTTGATAACATATAAGTAATCAAATACACGCCCAAAGTAAAGAGCTTCATTGTGAATGCAACTCTTAATGACGACTGGAGAAAATTCAGGATATACTCGGTGAGAAAGAAACGTTACAAGTATGATTTTGGAGGTTTTGAATGTTACAATCCAATTGATCTCTAAGAGCTCGTTCACATGAGAGATCTTTTGTCAGACTCTGATCATCTTGTATTGATAAAAAAAAAACGTTAAAAATGACTAATGCATGATAGAAGGGATTTCAGTATATATTCCTCATCATTCCTATTTTTGCTATTAGAAAATTATATCCTAATTTTTTTACTTTTAAATCAGATTTCTTTGTGTAAATATTTTACAGAAATTTAAGATATCTCTGTCTACTATGGCGGTGGTGATTTAACCTTTTTACTGATGTAATTAAAATAATTGAAACTTTGGCCATTATTTATTTTAAATAAATCATCATCATCAATCTGGATGTAGGAAATCATAGCTCTCCAAAACATTGTGTAACTTATAACTCAAACGATGGTTGACTCTTTAACATCTCCCCTCGTCTATATTATGCCATTCATTCTCATAAATTCTTTAGATTATTACCTCGGTATTTCTTTATACCATTCCTTAGCACAATATGTCATGCCAGTATTAACTTTTCCACGTTGTCTTTCCTCATAAAATGTTCCAAAAAATGTCATCTTTGTATCGTTGGTATTAATTATTGGTGTCTTTCTTGTTCTCCTTTTCTTTCGAACATTCTTATTGCATCTGTTTTCTGCCTCTGGTATCCTGAGCCTCTGGAATAATATATATATACACCCTCCGCCTGATTGTCATCTTCTTCTGTAAGAATATTGTGTATCACTCAGAGGGATTAGTAGAGCAGCATTATAGTCTTTGATTTTGTAACGATATATTTCCTGTGTATTAATACGTATGCTTATTTTCTGCGAGGCTATTTTTTACTGAAGTGTAGTTGGATTTCTTTATTACGTCTCATATTGAGAAAATCCTTACCTGAATTGCTCTTGTGAGTAAAAACCTTTTCAAGTCGTCATTCCTCCAAATATGTTCCTGGAATTTCAACTGTGTCTTGTTGATTTTAATTATCAGTGTTTCCTACTTCCCATTTTATTTTGAAATTATTTATGCTCATGTCTTTTATCTATGGGATTCTCATCATCCGCCTCTAGTAGTATATATCTTCTACTTCGTGTTTATTCTCCATCAGAAAGAAAAATTGTTTAACACTCACAGACGTAAAAGTAGATAGTGATTATATATCAGTCTAGGATTATTTACTTTCTAGAAAGCAAAATCTCCATGTTTAATAATTATTTATTTATTTTCTGGGACATCTATATTCGAAGTGTCTTTTGATATATGTATCATCTCATGCTGACAAACTCCTTATCTGAATACGCTTTGTGAGTATAAATTTTTTAAAAGCGTTTTCCTCATAATATGTCACGGAAATCTCAGCTGTGTCTTGTGTTTAATTATTATTTTTTGCAGCAAACAGTTCCTATCTATTAATATTTTGCTGAGATTCTGGAAGGCTTCTTTCCGAAGCGTCTTTGAATCATGCTAATGTCTGTGAGAATAGTAACAGCACATATCCGTTCTTCGATGTGAGAGGCAGCATCCATTGTGAGTCATTGTAACTGTGCCAGGCGATCAGTCAGCAAGACTACAAAGAGATCCTGTGGCGTTTGCTTCGCGCAGTGCGCAAGGAGAGTCGACAGATGTTTCAGGAAAAATAGTGGCTGATTCATCACCACAATGCACCTTCTCTTGACACCCCCCCGAGAACCCGACAGTTCCTGGCCGAGAAGAACCTCGCCATACTGGAACAACTTCCTTATTAAACTGATCTTGCTCTATGTGATTTTTTTTTTTTACCAAAGATCAAAGGGGTCAAGGGTTCCAGTTCTGAAGTGTGAAGGCCATCAAGAGGGCCATAATGACGGAGCTGAAAAGCACCCAAAATATTTCCTGAAGTACATATAAGCGCTACAGAGAAGGATGAAAAATACCATCGATGGTGATTAATTTGAAGGCGAGACCATGTGTTTGAAATTGAAGTTACTTCCTCCTTCCGCCAGTCTCACTTATTTTCAGTCAGTCCTCGTGAAGCTCATGTTGATAAATGGTCGAGATACAGTCTCGACGTCTGTCGAACTCACTGCTTTGCCAGAGAGGAACCCGGACGAAGCTTTGCCGAAGGGCAAGGTTTCGTCCGGGGAGGTAGATAAGCCCTGAGCCCGGGTTCAAAGGGTATATTTTTGGCAGAGCCTACGGGCTCGGAGAAACCCACTTTAAACTCGGCCTTGTGTCACATATATTCCTCGTGGATTGGATATGAAATACAGACAAATGGTATCTACTATACAGAATTAAAAAGTGAAGCAATATTGGAGGATGAAGTGACGGAAAGATGGGAAGTTCAGAAAGATAGACAAAAACTGAAACGAACGTAGAAGAGAATGTAAGTGGGAAGACAAATCAGAACAAACAAAAAAAAAGGAAATAAGAGAAGACAGTTACAGATGTATGGAGAAAATAAAAAAGAGATTTAAAACGTAGAAAAAAGCGGGAAAATAGAGAATGATTAAAGAGACATTAAAAGTAACAAGATATACGTTATAAGAAAGGAACAGAAAATGCAAAGGGAAGGGGAAAAGGGAAAAGAAGAGAGCAAAAAATGAAGGAAAGGTTGTGGGATAAAATAGAAAAATAGAAATACTATATATAATGCTAGGAAACTAAGAAAAGTTAAAAGAACAGAGCCAGGTTCATCGGACGGTCACGATGTTTCTGCATAAAAAAAATACGGACATTCGGTTTGTTGAGATGACTATCTCATCAGTCTTGCATTGTTAGTGGTTTAATAGCCGAGCACAATGTGTCTAGCTCAGGCAATTGTGGCTCTATTATATATGCATGGCCAGATCGACAAAGCATTGTGCAGTTGTTGTAAACAAACATGGAAACGCAAAAAAATCAAAAAAAATAAAATCTTGGAAGCGACCTATCTCGAGAACGTTAAAGGGAAAAGTTTGAATATTTGCAGAAGCTGAGGTTTGTTTGGGATCGAGAAATATAAATGGAGAAACGTAAATAATATATTTCTGTTTGAATACGAAAACGATGCGTTTGATATTGACACAACTTGTTCTTTTCTCTATATGTATTTATGCATATATATCTTTTATTATAATTCTTGCAATGTACGGACTCTCATATGGGCAGCTGGCGGAAATACAAAACTACAAACACAAATCTCTCTATCTATCTAGGTAGCTATCTATCTATTCGTTTGTCTATCTCTAGTTCTATCTATCTATCTATCTATCTATCTATTTGTATGTCGGTCTATCTATCTATCTATCTATTTGTATGTCGGTCTATCTATCTATCTATCTATCTATCTATCTATCTATCTATCTATCTATCTAAAAATTCAAAAGCCGGTACCTACGAACACAAAAGCGATTTACGTTTGGGGAAGCATTCAAACCCTGTCATAATACACAGTAACAAATCTGGCCATCACTTTGATTTTGCTAATGACCCTTAAATAAAAAATTAAAAAAAAAACATCAATGTTTACGGAGAAAGTTTGTTTTGAGAACCTGGTAATAACAATTTCACCAACTATAAACACATGTCAAATACATTATATTACATCGACAGCTTTTGTTGAACTCGTTCTTAACGAATCTAACGTATATTACTCTAAGACGAACGGCATGTACATAAAAGACGTTCCCAAATCGAGCTGTGAAAAATTAACACACGTAATGCCGACTAGACACACACACAAACACACATACACACACAAACATACAGACATTTACGAATATACATTATCATCTGATTCCAAGAGAGATTACTAGAATTTTTATATATTTACATACATATAGTAATATTTACGGTTTTTCAGGTAGTCTTGAAAATAATTTCTTGTAACTTTGGATAGACATGTCGTCTTTACTTCATTTCAGAACCCCATAAATTGTACTAAGTTTCGTTTAAAGAGTTGAATGCATGTGAAATATAATTGACTAATTAAATATAAAATCATCGAAAATTAGAAATATATTCTTTTTCTCCATATCTCATACTCTGATGAATGTTTCGGAAAATCTAAGGATTTTATATTGATAACCATTTCTTTTTTCTTCCTCTATCTTTTCTCTCTGTCCATCTTCATCTCTCTTTCTCTCAATCTATCTCTCTCCTCTGTCTGTCAATTTGCATTTCTCTTTCTTTATCTACATATCTATCTAACTTCACTGCCCAACTGTATCTCTCTTTCTCCCTCTCTCTCTCTCCCAAGCAACATAAAAATATACATGCAGATCTGATTAGGTAGATCACGTTGCTACAACCGTTATACAACATTACATAGATTTTAATCAAAAATATTTTTGTTCCCTTCCCACAATTCCAGATGAACGTGACTTTGTAACGTAATTTGTAACGACTTTGTAATTTGTCGCCTTGTAACTTTCCAGTAAAAAACGGATGACTAATTCCAAGGAATACATAAGAAGGGATATTTATCAATTAACACAACGATTTTCATTTTTTAAAAAAAGAGTGAGGGAAGTCACGTCCCATCGGGGAGAATGTGACTGAAGTCGAGATCCTGGGTCAAAATTGTTGACAACAGGAGCACCAGGCCATATATGGCAACAGTATTCAATTCATGGGTGGATTTATATAACATTCAAAATGAATTTTGACGAGAAATATTTCTGGCACGAGACAGTGGACCATTTTTTTTTTCGAAGTAGAAGAAGAAACAGTTAATTTGATGTACTTGTTTCCCTTCATGTCAGTGAAAAACCTGAGCCCAAGAAGCCGTAGTGTATTGTTCTACTGGTGCTTAACATCAGCGATACTGATGGGAGGCACAAAAGATTATCTGCGGTGGTTGAATGGAAGTCGTTTTGCTTTGAATGCACTAAAATTTACAAGCAATTTCTTGCAACAGTTAATCACTGATTGGAGATCATTTTCAAGAGCAGTTGCTAGGTTTACTTTGTCAGATCTGTCGGACATGCTACTGAGACAGGAGTGAATGCTAGCTTCATCTGCATAAACTGGTAAGATCACTGATGAACACCAAAAAGACCATAGGTTCTACAATAGAGTCCGGGGTACGCACGCGTTCAGATGAAATGATCCGAAAGCGAGCCTGTTCAACACGACTGTAATTTTACGATTTGTCATGAACCATTAATTAAATCAAATATTTGTTCCGTGAAACAGTATCTCTGGATCATGATGTTAAGAAAATATAGTTTTATGAATGAAACCTTTTCCCAGTTCTGGGCCATTTAAAGAAAAGACTTAAAAGAGATCTTTCGTTTTGACACATGACCTTACAAGTGGAATTCTATCATCCGGACACTTGTATTCGTTGTTTGGCGCGCAAAGCCAGTTGGCTGTCGAAGTCAGTTGTACAAATATGCTTCATAACAGTTCGTTTAGTATCATTCGCTGACCTGACAAAACCCAGCAACTCCCAACTGAAGTTATCTTAAAATATTTCTAACTTTTTTTCTGTAAGCTTTTATGTTTTCTTTTTCCTTTTTTAGCCACTGACCAAATCACTAAAAATATAACAAAACTATTTTTGTTTGCTATAAAATTAGTTACTTCAGTCTAACTTATTTTGTCGAACGCATGGCACTTACATAGAAGATCAGCATGCAAAACTATATCGAACGCTTTTGAGATATCAAGACCCATATCCCGATTACCGGCATTCTTATGAAGAGCTTGATAGACAAATTCAGTGATGGCCGTTATCACATCGAAGCTAGACCTGGCGAAACGGAAGACATTTTGTTTTTTTCCGAAAGGATGTCGTGCGAAATAAGATACTTAACCACTTCGGCATGGATTAGATCCTAGAATACTTTTCTGAAAAGCGATACATTATTTTTTAAATGAATTGATCATTGAGAAGTAGTAATGTTAAAAATTTATAAAGAAGATTGAAGAATACAAAATAGAAAAAGAATAGAAGTAAGGTATTATCAAATAAAAAAAAAAAATAACTTGCGGGCCTTTGGAACTTTTCTTACCGACTCAGGATATCTCCGATATGCATTACTGAGAAATGATGCATCGATATTAAAAGGAAAGAAACACTCTCAAGATCAATAGAAACAAAGATGTACACTTAGACTCAGAATCAGCAAGAAACGGCTGAAATCTATTATTTTAGACATAATAAAGAAAGGAGGCCAAGAGCATTTAACAATCACAGCGCTTATCGAAGTCAAAAGGAGAGCTTTTATGACTGGATAGCAGAAAGGTCGGCCAGAGGCTGGGCAAGCGAACGAACAATGCTAAGAGCTAAAAGAGACAAGAGATAGTGGAGAACCATGATCGAAATAAAGTGGTTATTACATAATAATATAAGATAATGTATCTGACTGTAAATATATATATATATATATAATTCTTTTCCGTTTTACTTCCGTCCTGGTTATGACAATAAACTACATCCGCATCCTGGTTAAGACGATAAAATATGTACAACTGCATGGCCTCTGCTCAGGAGGTTTTGAGGAGCGTACAACTACCTCATAATTGCTGATATTCTCAGGTCTACCCTGACCCGGGGCGAGAGCGGCTGTTAGGGTCCCAGCTATGGGTAAATAGTTAACCCCCCAAACTGGAGTCAAAACAATATGGAAGTGTAAAAATAGGTTTTAATGCCAGAAATAAGTTGTCAAAATTATTACCAGCAATACATTATTACCAGCCAAACATTTCTGAAAAAAATATTACCAGCAAAACATTTCTGAAAAAAATATTATCAGCTATATATTTCTCGAGAAATATTACAAGTGATACAATTTTGGAGGAAAGATATTACCAGATGAAGATTTTTAAGAAAAATTAGTACCAGAAATATATTTTTGAAGGAAAAAAATTATTACCAGCAATAAAAATTTTCGGCATTGTGTTTGATATGCCGTAAAATAAAACAAAACAAACTAGACCGTTTTACTTTACTTATTCATTGAGGAAATATTTAATTGAATATGCCTGCTGGAGAAAATGTGACTAAATAGTCCAGTAAAGCTTTATTTTGCTTTTATTGGGTGGCCAAAATTCGAATTGAAACCTTTAGTTAGATGCCTTGGGTAGATTGTTCTAAAACCATATGCTATGGCGTTCTCAGTTTCAGTTATATACCTTTAGTAACTCAACACTCCAGTTATTTCAATTTAGTAACTTAACACTCTATTATCCTCTGGACACATGGCCCAGGACATATGGCATAGTGAATAAACGGTATGACACGTGGAACTAGAGCAATCTACCCTTGTAAAGAAAATAAAGCTTTTGCAACGTCGTGAATATAACGACAAAGATTAGAACAACAATCTGAACAATGTACATATTATGTATATATATATATATATATATATACAGACAGACATACACACACAAACAGACACCCATATATATATATATATATATATATATATATATATATATATATATATATATATATATATATATATATATATATATGAATTGTGCCCTTAATTTTAGTGTGGACTAATTTTCCGTCCTCAGTAAATTCTACTCAAATTACCACTTCAGAATATTGGAGGCCATCTTTATTTCTTCATTGGAAGTTTTTTATGTAAACAGAAAGATTTTGTACTAAGCCCCCAATTAATTTCCATTTAAGAATATTTACCCTCTACATATTGTACATCTTTTTATTGATGATTATACCATAGATTTCGAATTAGCTATGTTGAGGGAGATTCCAAAGCGGTTAGCTAGCTAGTTTTCTTTTTTGTTCCTTTTAATTGTTATTATAAAGTGGTAATAAAAACAAATTTTGGCTACTTACTGCAGTTATTACGTTTTGTACCAACAATAAAATATTCACACACACACACACACACACACACACACATATATATATATATATATATATATATATATATATATATATATATATATATATATATATATATATATATATATATATACACTCGATAACTGTGAGGAATGACGAAAGAACACTTTCTTTTCTAGTAAGAAATTTATACGGATAGATGACGTTTTTAGTGATGTAATCAGACTTATAATACAGGAAGCGGAAAAGTTCGTGAGAGAAATATAAGCTGTTTATATCGAAATATTAATGACACGGAGACGTCCAGCCCTTAAATATGTCATTTGAAAATACGGAGGTTCTAGATATCTTTTAACTTAACCTAACTCATTCAGCTTCATGTTCGTATGTTTTTATTACATTTCCATTATTATATAACCTTATATTATATTATTAATTTTTAGATAGCGATATATGACATTTGATATTGGACATAAGTTTTTGAAAGGTTATTGTGAAGTTATGTCATCTTTCTTATAATTTTTATGTTTTCCATAATAAATTACTTACACTTTTTATGTCGAAATTATTGATTGACGTATTAATATGATGTCTAAATATTTGGGTGTAATGTTTTTTTTTTTTTTAATTTTATTTTCATATAAACTTTTGTTTAATTTATAAGTATTTGCAAATTTTTTCTTTGTACAATAGAACTTACATTGTATTTATCTTTTCACCTTGTCCGTTTTTTAATCTGAAATTATTCATAAATTTCAGTAAGCAGTGTTTCCAAATTTCTATTCCATGACCCCAAAACTCACAAGACACAATCTCATAGGTGTGTTTATCAGAGGTTCTGCGTTGTTTTGTTTCGTGTACCAATTTATTATTGTTTCGTTTAGTTGGACAAAATCACATTCTTATTTCATTTTTTGTTTTACTTGAAACGGCAGTGATCTGGTTCTATATATTTCATGAAAAACGTGTATTAAAAAAAAAAACGTAGGAAAGCCAGTTTTAAAATGTTGAGCTATCTGATTAAAGAGGCCTTAGGGGATTTACGAATCACAGAATTGAAGGAAAAAGAATCAGAAGAATATCAGCTGACGTAACGATTGCCTTTTGTGAATGAATGTCAGGCAGCACTAGGTTGACCAAAAAGCCTTGACTGACTTACTAAGAGAAAAGAAAACAACAAATATTATTCTCAGTCAGATAGAATTTCCAAGGTGTACAAAAATTCGAGCTTGTTCCACATGGTCACGCCATTAACGCTAAACTGCATTGCCAGCACGTGGCCGACTAGTTAGAACGCTGGAATTCTGACAATAATGCCAGGGTTCAAATCTCACCATAGTCGATTTGTCAGGAAATAGTCTTCCTGATTTTATCGGACTGGCGTGGTCGATCCCAGCTAGCGGCACATTTGGAAGATGCCTGAAAACCATACAATGGTTTGACCCAAGCCTTGTGAGTGAAATTAGGTAGACAGAACCCTTGATGCCGTCGATAGATGTGCTAGCACGAAATCACAAGTCATCGTGGCCGAGGGCTTGAGTGTGCTGGCCTTGTTCAAATTGCTGATCACACTAAATAACACGCTTCAGAAACTCTATCTAAGGTCTGCTCAGTACAGAGTATAAACCACAGATGGACTCTGCGTGGGGTGAATAAATACCAATGCGACTGAGCAAGCGTCTACAATAGGGATTGGCTAGACGTCCTAGTACACAGGTATACGTATGGCCAGATATAAATATACATATATATACATTGCCAGCAGTTCTATTTCGTGTGCGACAAACTAATGGAGTACCCTGCATTGGTGAATCAATGCCGGGCTTTGTTTCAGTAAACAAAGTGCAAGGAGAATTTCAAACAGATGGACGGTGTTATCCACATCTACCATTCAGTCCCGAAGCTGCTTCCGGTGACTATGGCTTATTTCGCTCAATGGCACATTTCCTTCGCGATCAACAATTCAACACTTTTGATAAAGTGAAGGAAGCTTGATTACATTTTTTTTATTCAAAGCCAACGGACTGGGTATCTGGGAAAGATTCAAATGTTGGCTGATCGCTGTCAGAAGATTGTCGAGAATGATGGACTTCATTTTGAAGAATAAATGTTGGTGTTGCTCTATAAAATTGTGTGATTTTCTTTCTACTTCCTACGCGAGTTAAGACTTTCTAGCCGAACTAATATATAAAGGAAAATTATATAAAGAATATAATTTATTATATAAATTAATTTAATATAATAATAATAAAAAATAACATTAATTTTAAATATTTATAAAATAAAATATAATATTAATATAAATTAATTAATATAGTAACCGACTTGACAGTGTGAATCGCCTATGTGAGTGTAAAAGTTGAATAAAAACCAAGAAGGGTATATAAAGGTAGATTATATACACGTGTGGCCAGAAAATCCTGATTCACTTAGGAAGCGGGAAAAAAATATTGATCTTTGGTGGAATTTCCAAGGTGTACTACATTTTGAGCTGGATCCTCACGGATACGTTATCAACGCTAAACTATATTACCAGCAGCTAGACTAAGGAGAAGATGGACTATTTTGAGATTCATTCACATCAACCATTCTGTCCCGATGCTGTTTCGAGCGACTATGGCCTATTCCACTCAATGGCAAACTTGCTTCGCGACCAGCAATTCAACACTTTTGATAAATTGAAGGAAGCTTTTTTCCAGTTTTTTTATTCAAAGCCACCGGATTGGCTATCTGGGAAAGATTCGGACGCTGACTGATTACTAGCAGAAGATTATCGAGAATGATGGACTTTATTTTGAAGAATAAATGTTGGTGTTGCTCAATAAAATTTTGTTGTTTTCTTTCTGCTTTCTATGTGAGTTAAGACTTTCTGGCCAACATAATTTTTATGGTAAATCGTTAACAGCTATTTCGAGGATGAGAAACTTTGAGGATGTGGAGAGCTATCAACGTCTTGAATGGATGGTCTTCTATATACAGAATTATTCCAGGACGCTGGCGATCATGGCTCTCCACAATTTTCTCTACATTGTAACACTTAGTTTGTCTTTTTGTTATCTTTCCTAATCCCTGTTAGCCATCTATTTACACAAGCTCGTTTGTTAATTTATACACTGCTTGCTAATAGCCTTCTTACTTTCAATAAACCCAGGGAATATCACATTATCCAAGCCCTCTTTCCTCATCATTTACCCGAGGAATTTCCATGTTATTTTTGTGATGTTAAATATAATTGTTCTGTGTGTCGTCATTTTTTTTCTGAAACTTCTTCGTTGCTCACATATTCACTCCGTGGAATTTTCAGCATCTATTTGTAGAACCAAATTCCTATCGTTTCTAATTCCTTCGTTATCTGTGACGAGATTGGGAAGCATTCACTGCCATATAGGAGGACTGATATTTCATAACATTTCAGTAATATTGTCTTTGTTTCTAAATAAATTTTTCCTGTTTCTTAATACCTTGTCCAGCTATTGGAAGGTATTTTCTTCACTATTCCAATGCGCTTTCGTATTTTGGTGTCGTATTCCCCCCCCCCCGCTGATAAAACAACTGGTAACTTGCTCGATTTTGGTATCACCAAATCGTAATTCATATGTTGGACTTCTTCTTTTCTTGTCGCTTTCCTTTACGGCATTCTGAAGGTGTTCCTGTAGTTTGCTATCGTCTGCGTTAGCCGTTACCACTGTGTCATCTGAATAATTTATGTTAAGAATTTGTTCGACAATAAGGCTTTTTGCCATAAAAGAAGAATATATATCATCTTATTTATCTAAACAAAAGAATGGTGCATAACTATTGATTTATTCATAATGGAGGCATCAGGAATTCACTTAATTTAATCTGATTTTAATCATAATTTTTAAGTTTTTAGCTGATTCCAGAGAGTAAGACTTTGGCATTCAATCACCAAACAGTTTATTGAAAAAATATTTTTTGGTAAGTAGCCTACGAAATGTTATAATACTTTATCCTAAATCAGTAAGTTTCCTTCTAAACCTTCTGAATTATGTAGCATGTAAAGTTAAAAGCTTCATTAATATTTTATCCCTTAAAAAAAATCTGCTTTTCATTTCCTTCTTCTTGATGCTGTTGGAATTGTCAAATTATTATATTTCTGTTAATTTAGAAGTTCTTTAGGATTTTTAGCGTCATTAATTATGGTTTGATGAAGGATTATCTTCTTTAAGGTTTATAGGATTAATTCGTTTGAAGCAATTTTTAAACACTGGTCATCTGAAACATTTCTACAAGTGTATACTTTGAGAGTTTGAGAATACCACGTGCTGTCAGCATCGATATGCGCGTGGTGTAATGGAAAAAAAAACAAGGAACAGGAAATTGGTGTACCAAGTTCCAATTACATTAGGATTCATTATATTCACTTAAGCGCAAATAACCTTGGGAAAAGTATGAATCAACCTCTTCTCTTTCACCGGCGGTTTACTTAGAAGGTCTGGTATAACTAAACTATTATCTAAAAATAACAAAAAAAGAATTGCTTAAATATATTTAGATTTTGACATTAAATAACCCTTAAACGTTGATATGCAGCGAAAACAAAATGACCAAAAAATTTTTTAGGATTCTTCGTGAAAGTGTAATTTATATTCCATTTTCCTTATAATTTCCTCACTTTTCATATGTTCGGTCTACGATATTAGCAGGATTATTCTCTAAGACAATGTCACTCTTAACTCTACCTTCCTGTTCGTCTTTGAGGAAATATCCCAGCACTCACTGCGATAATTTATATTACATTTATATTACATTTATATTACATAGCAATTCAGTATTTTTTTTTAATTTGCTCCTCTCAAATATTTCCCTCTTCTTTATATTTTGTTTAGATTTTCGAAAGTATTTTTCGCTATTCCAGTGTATTTCGTATTTCTACGTCAGATTTCCTGTCAGCTTCTTCTTATTATTATTATTAGTAGTAGTAGTAGCAGTAGTAGTAGTAATTGAAGTAGTGGTAGTAGTAGTAAAAGAACATGGAAGTTCTTTCAGACGACGCAAAATGAAAGCGGCTTCCGTGTTTCAAAATGCAGACAGATCATTCCACTGAAACAAGAAAAAATGCATAATCCTGATTGATGAGGAACGCACAGTCTGTCAACAATATCGTCGAAAAAAATGAACTGTAAGTTAAAAAAAAATAGGAAAGCAAAAATACCTCACATATCTCTGTGATTTCATTCGGAACTAGAGATCTAAAAATTACTACCTCAATTGTAGTAATATTAAATCTCTGTTCGAGACGAAACAAACCAGTAGAAAAGCCAGCAAGATCAAAATAGAAATCCAGGATATTTGCTCCATAGATGCAGAAATTGTATAAAATGTTCACATAAATTCATTGGTTCATACAAGTTGGTGTTTTAATCTCAATTTTTATAATCACACTGGAAATGGAACTTCAGGTACAAAAACTAAACTACATTTACACTTAAACAGTAAAACCTAACAGTCACTATAAGGCAATGATCACGAGGCCGATTGTTTAGAAAGTTAAGCAACGTGGAGCCTGTTCAGTACCTACATGAATGACCGCATTGGAATAGCAAGTGCTGGAAGCTTGGATGTGCGAGTGGTGTAATGGATAACAACCCAGAATTGGATATTGTTGAAACTTGACTAATGCATGGAATAATAATACAACACAAAATGTACTTAGAACAAAATGTATTGAAACAAGAAAGTGTACACAATATTTACATATAGTCTTTTGTATATTCCTGGGAACACCGTTCCTGGAGAATGGGTTGACTTAGTCGCAGTCGGGCAGAGTCTCTGGATTGAATCTCTTGATTCCTCTCCCCTTCTCTTCCCGGTACCAACCATATTTATATGGTCGGTACTCCACTATGAAAATTAAGTGGATCCTACCACAACAGATATCGAAGATCCGAATTATCTGAATCAGTCAGTTAAGGATAATACGTGATACACGCTTGAACCATTACGTCTCTATTGATCCATTACTGACTAGGTAGATTTTCCTGCATTTTGGACCATTTATTACTACAGTAGACTGGTTGTCAATCAAGGCCATAGTCTGTACTGATTTCTAGCCATAGCTGGAGGGGGAAGAGATGAATTCATACCAATTCCAAGGTTACTGTCCATTAGTCAATGTGAAGAACTCAAATGGTATTCGAACTCGGCTTTCGGAGTTCTCCTTCCAAGCCTTTATCAATTACATCACAATGCATAGCCATTATTTGAATATTTTGCTTAATTTTTGGAAGGCATTTTTTCGATATTCAAATAGGCTTCCGGACGGAAACATATAACCTAACGAATTATTTATATTGGTTTATTAGATAAACAATTTTTAAGGGCATATCACGTTGTTGTCGTTCGATCAATGACGATCAATGATCAATGAGAGGTTAAGCAATGACGCATCTGGTCAGTATCTAGATGGATGACTGCTTGAGAATACTCCATGCTGTAGGTTTTGATGAACTGTTGGTGTAATGGATAACGGCTCGGAATTAGAAATCATCGAACCGAGTTCAATTTCCCGTCGAGCTCGTTATATTAAATTAATTATGAAAATTATGAATATAAATGAATTGGTAAGACTTGTATCATTAATGTATTTTTCTTCAAAACGTTTTTACAGTCTAAAAATATTTTCTGCTTTTGAATAACCTTCAAATGATGGTTAAGTTGTAAATAAAAGAAGTTATCAATCAATAGATAGAAAGTTATCGCTCTGTCCATATAACCCGGTTTCGATTCTCATCATAGCCGAGTTGTCGAGTAGGTAACTTCTTCATAATATCCGCGATGACCCCGTCATCCGTTAAAATTGGGAACTACGTAAAGAGCTTATCACAGGTGGAAACAATTCTTGTGATTGCAAGTGGGTAGAAAAATGTTTGGAAGCTGCTGATGCTTATGCAAACACGAATTCTTATGTCATAAAGACTAAAGATTGGAACGTACTGGCCTGAATAAAAATAAAATATTACCGGTACGTATAAAACAAAGAATTAATATCGAATATTACTTTTGATGACTCTGAGATCTGTAATATCCTGCTTAATTGGTTTCTATATATCTATTTTTGTGTCATCTAGTAAATGTCTCTCGGTCAATGCTTGTAGCAGAAAGGTCGAAACAACGTGCTTAAAATTAAGTTTTATAGATTTTATAACAATGCCTTTAATAAATATACAGTCTATATCTCTTCTTTTTAATAATTTAAACCAATTAAAGCGATAAAACCATTTATACGTGATACATAAACGAACTTAAAGGAAATTGAGAAAAGGTTATTGCGAAGAAAGAACAATAAAACAATTAAATACGAAAAGACAGATGACGATTTACTCTGCATTTAATTTATTTTAAAATTGTAGTTGTCAAGAAAAAAGGATACGGAGGAGACTTCAACAGGCGTGAAGAGCAAAAACAAAAAAAAAAGAAAAGAAAAAGAAATTACGATTACATTTGTCAATTTCAGTAGTAAAAGTATGAGACCTAACTGCCAATCTGGTACTACGCTACAATTCATGAAATCGATTACCAAAGAAATATATTCAGAAAGATTTCCAGGAAAATATGTGCAGAGAAGGTAAAGGCTAGCTGCATTACGGTGGTGGGAAAGTGATTGATGCCGAGGTGCCAGGACGGGACCAATAATATTGTAGATTTTGCTTTGGATATTTTCAAGAATATATATAACAGAAAGATGAGATAATAACATATAACAGACAGAGGGATGGCAGACATAATTTTGCACGAAAGTTTCTTGTAAAAATAAGTGTCTAGTCGGCAAAATGAACAAACTGTTCGCCACGATAACACAGAGATATCTATTAAGTTAAATGAATTCATCTGTTATTACCTAATGATTTTATTTGTAGATGCAGCCTAAAGATCCGTCCGAATATTAATGCGAACTGTAAGTGATATTATATATATATATACACACACACACACACACACACACACACACACACACACACACACACACACACACATATATATATATATATATATATATATATGTGAAAAGTTTATAAAATATAAATACATATATATATGTATAATTATTTATATATTATATGCAGTACTTATTAGAAGGCGTGAAACCCAGGGTCACAAACTTACATCTATCCAACCAAATATATATATATATATATATATATATATATATATATATATATATATATATATATATTTATTTAAGTTACGAAGAACATGGTAAACCGAATGGGTAATTCCAAGGAGGATGAAATCCTTAGAGCTCAATGTGAATACAGAGCTAATATTTAATGAAAGACAGACCACTTTAAGGTACCATTACAATAATTTATTTTACCAAAATCCTTTTAAAGGACTCTGGATCATCAGGTAACAATTCCAACAACGAAATGAAAGGAAAAATGGGATTAGAAATTGATGGGTAGTGTAATATATATATATATATATATATATATATATATATATATATATATATATATATATATATATATATATATATATATATATATAGTGTTAAAAAGTAGCATAAGACATGTTTCATTAAGTTAAAGGGTTTTGAATACAGTAGACTAAAGTCCCGAGATCAGCTTCGTCAAGCTCTGAACCAGAGAAGCCACCGAAATCCTGCTTTAACAAATTTCATCTGTCAGTGTGGCTTTGTCGCCCGCAGTAAGTATCACACTGGGCTAGAATCACACTTAAGAAACCACAAATGAAATATATCTTTCCGTTACCTGGTTTTCTGCATAATAACCTCTGCTTGCATGCATAAGTGTAAACGAAAGACACCAGCCAATGCTGACCCTCATTTATCGTTGACGAAAGGAGAGTCCACCAATATGTTCTAAGTTAAAGATCACAGCACAGGAAAATATACGTTGCAAACAAATTTTATTTGCAACTAAAGATACCACTTCCACATTAATATACTTGGTGACATGTATATTAATACAGAAATGATCATTTTCTAAACATAGCTTAGGTGTGGCACAAAATCGAAAGTATGTGGCACTCAGTGAGGACGTAATTGTTATAACAAAACTATCTTGTTAACCATTACAATACGTCAATGTTCGCAAAGGTATTTCTAAGTCTAGATTAGATGTTGCACAAGATTGAAAGTATGAGGCACTCAGTAAGGATCGAACTCACTATTCAGTCGTAATTGATCTAGTGAGACAAATTTGCTAACCCTGTTACAGTGTTCTATGCCTAGTTAAAAATTTCTTCTGTATAAAACGAGTCATTATATTTTAGGGGTGCGTATTGTACACGTGTGTGAATAGATTTGCTTTTATATTTCTCATATATTTCTCGGAATTATATTCTTGGTGAGTATGACTCTTAGCAACAACTGATTAACATAAATGAAATAGAAATATGACAAAGCCATCGATTTTTTGGCTCTCACGAAATTCTAAGTCAAGGTGACTGAGCTTGTCTTCATTGTTCAACTACTGATCACATCATTTGTTGCGCTCGCTCCCAGAAGACCTAAGTCTGCTTATTATATTTACACTATTTACATAGTTCGGTCTGTTGTCCATATCTTCGTTGCCATATTCACGACGTTTCAGACGTTCTACGCCCCGGCCTTCATCAGATGATTGGAATTTCGAACGGAACCCTTTCTTTCTTTTACCGGGGTAGATTTTTCAAATTGCACGCGCCAACCTTTTTCTGGTTACCTCAGTTACAAATATTTCCCTTTAGTAACTAAATAGTTAAGTTTTTGTTCAAATTCTGTTGTTGCCAGCTATTGAACTCACAACTCTTTGTGTGAAGTCACTGGATTATTTGAACCAACAATTTTATCCACAGGGTTATGTGTCCTTAGTATAGTTGCATTATTGACTAAAAGGTTAAATTGTGAGAGTTTGATAAAAATAAATATATCTGTGCAGGTGTCTACAAAAGGGATTAGCTTGCCAACCCTGTTAGTCTGTATACTGGTAGAAAAAGTCATATATAATATCTAGAAAATAAGAATATTTTTCAAAACTTTTAATGTCATCAAACACTTTAAAACCCAAAATAATATTGCAATAAATTGCTTACGTTTTGTTAAACGAGACAGATACAGATATTAAGATGTGTCTATAAAAGAATAATTCAATGAAAAATTTACTTAATAATTAAGGAACGGGCGGCTAATATCTCGATGCATTTCTCTTGTTAGTTCTGCACAAAAACATTTACACATAATGACACAGTCCTATTTTAAAATAATTTGGATAATGCAGGAAAATTACTATATCGAGTGTGAAGGGAAAATTATCGAGATATTATACTTTTAATTTCGCGCATGCGCCTTTCTTCTTTGTGATTTTGTCGACTGCACAGTATACTAGGGTCGGTTGGGAACCTTCTGTGAGAAAAAGAGCACCTTGACGCAATTCATTCCGCCCGATATTTGAAAACGGCATGGTGTATTGCTTGGCATTCATGACGGAAGCTCCTATACGAACATTTCAGAGTGTCTGGCTGTCAATCTGAGAACGCTGCAGAGGATTCGGAAAGAGTTGGATGAGTTTAATGGTGATTATGAAGGTGTTTGTGTGATCACTAGTGATGCCGACGTTATACCACCAGACATCTTCCCACAGGGTCTCAGACTCAACACAGAAGCCTACATCAAGAAAGAAATGACAGGGAAAACTAAATTTGTTTATGCATAGTATTACAGGAAAAATAGTTTTCCTTCTTTTAATTCAAAAGCCTCAAATAGAAGATGCGATGAATAAATTGTTGTCTAAATCACGAAAAAATGAAAATAACATTGATATCTGATTTTAACAGATATATTTAATAAATTACAAAAAAATATTTTGAAATTCTAAAAAGTAGATTTATTGAATAAATCGCCATTGTCTTTATCCACAGCTTCCAGACGACCTCGGAATCTCCTGCAACTCTTCTGGGAGGTATCCTTTGGTGAGTTGGTGAAATTCTGTTATAATTCTTGCTTTCAGTCAATCTTTGGTGTTACAAGGAATTTTGCTGATCTCTCGCTCAACTGCGCCCCACACATAATAATGAATATGCTTCAGCCTGTGGAATTAGTTGGCCAGATGTAAAGGGTGATATGGTCGCAGATATTGCCTGACAGCCATGGCTGGATTCTTTTGCTTGTGTTGCATGGTGAAGATTCCTGCTGTCAACAGCCACCCAGGCCAGCACTAGCTGCTCAAACCTTATAAGCTACCTAACGAAGTTTAACATCTGCATTCTGATGAATAGAACCCGAAGCACAATGAGGAAGGACATACGTAAACAACACTACGTGTTGATTAAAAACATTGTAGCAAGAATTAAGATATCTCCGCACACAATTATATCAGAAAGAGTTATACAAAGGCAAAAGGGCGAAAATATATATTTGATTGATTATGCAAAAGCGTTTGATAAATTATGACACTAAGAAATGTATTAACTGCAAAGTCAGCTTGATTTATTTGGGAAGCATATTAGGATAATACAGAACTGGAAGCCAATCCTTTGCAACGGGAAATAAAATGAATTCATTAAATACAAAAAGAAAATGAAAAGGGCGTGAGACAAAGATTTGTAATCACATCAGTGTTAGTCACCCATTACAGTGAAGCTATCCTGAGAAAATTAAAAGTTATATCAGGATTAATTATGGAGGTCCACAATATTGACAACATTATATATACAGATGATATAGCTTTGATGGCAGGCAGAAAACAAGGTAAATGAACTCATACAGGAGGTAGCAATAGAACTCGAAAACATTTAGCATTAATTCTATTAGAACAAAATACATGGTGTCAAACGGACACCCCCAGCATGACAATTACATATCAGAGATATTAGATAAAAGTAATATCTAGGATGTGTTTTAAAATAAGACAAAGAAAAATGGAGAACTTAAATCTGAAGGCGCATTCAAAAGTGAAATATTGTATGAAGAAACAGGAAGACTTCATTAGAAACAAACATTACTAAAAAAATTATGTAATATCAGTCCTGCTACATGGCAGTGACTACTAGACAATGTTATCACATACGAAAAAGAATACTGAGGCAGCAATAATGTAGTTCTATTTTAAAGAAGAAAAAAGAAACAAAAAGGACATTTATATTTAGTACTATAATAGGGAGTTAACATTTCTAGCGAAGAATGAGGGAATAGCCTTAGAATATTTAGCACTCACAATGTATATTAAAATCAATTTGGACATTGGTAAGCAGTACATAACAAACCTAATGGGCTTGTGTGGGTGATTCACAGAAGGTGGACGAGTTGAGAGAACAAAAACACATTCTTTACTAAGAATTACTAAAGGCAACCAATTGCTGAGATCTATGATGACCAACATCTTGAAAGCACATAGCACATAGATAGGGAAGAATTTTGTCTACCAATGTATTCAGACTTTATCCTAACTTTCTCTCCAAACTCATATACAATTCAGTCAGTTATGTACCATGCGTGATACACTCTTAGGCGATCATGTATCTTTCGATGCATGACGAGGCTGAATTTTTTCACGCAGTAGGTTGCCATTTCTTTCTGCATTAGACCAGATACCATCCTATGCTATAGAACCCAGTCTGTCTTGCTATTTATCCATAGCTAGGGGGAGAACAAGAGGATTCATAACTTTCCCAAGTGTATTAGCATGTAAATGAATGTAATGGATTTCATTGGAATTCGAACTCGGCTCTACATGATTAAAAAACTTCATTTTATTCCCATGGTGTCCTAAGAGAGGAAACGTGATGCACAGTTTTGTTTTTCTGCTTTGTCGTTAATTTTCTAATATTCTAATATAAAAAAAAAAAATGTGACATAGCACCTCAGATGACTTGTGTGTGTCAAATTCTCCGAACGTACTTTCCCAAATATGTGTCATAGAAACATGAACAATTACTCTCGGACTCTAATTCCTGAAATGAAAACCGAGTCGATTATATTAAAATATTTGGCAGAGAACTCTGAAAGAAAAGTAATGACCTAGAAATATGAAAAGAATTAGAGGAATCTTTGAGCCAATATATACGCATTTAATTTCAGGAACTCAGAAATAGCAAAGGATGATATAGTTCCAAACTAACGTAAAACATTCATTCATTCTTTTTTATACAGGTTATTTAAATGCAGAAAATATATATATATTGTAAGAATTTCATTGGCAGGAAAGATAATAATGTTTTACTGATAAAAATCTTACTAATTAACCCATAGTTGGGGGAGATGCTATTGAGTCATACCTTTTTCCAAAGGGTATTTATGCGTAAGTGAATATAACGAACCCAAGTGGAATTAAAATTCGGCTCTACAATTGACAATACCGAGTCATTATCCATTAAACCAGCCGTACATAAAAGCTTACAAAACCGGTTTTTTATCAAGTGGTTACTCATCTAGGTACTGGCCAAGCTCAAGGCTGCTTAACATCGAGTAGCTGTAGGGGAGCTGAAGTTTTAGCATAAAGTAGACGTAAGTCTCCAAACTAATGGAAGAGACATAATGTTAATAATGCATTTCAAAACTCCAAAAGCAACAGCATATGTAAGAAGCGTATTAACTTTCCGAGAGAGATGAAGCCAGAAGTTAAGAGGGGATGATACAAGAAGACAGTTCAAGAAGCGCAGATGCACACCTCAGCTTCAGGACTGATATAGTTAATTTCATTTCGGCTATGAACCCTCTCTGCTTTTACACACGATTCTTTTTCTGTATCCCAGAGTCAGCTCAAACAACGCTGTTTAATTTAATGAATAGCAGGGGCCGGGTAGCGAGAAACAGGTAAAGGAGAAGCAGGGGGAGATTGAAACAAGAGGAAAGTCACTTGAGCCAAGAAACTGCCCAAAATAGCTATTGATTTAATTAACCACCAAAGTTAATTACCGATGTGAGAACTGATTGGGCGAAATGATGTTCATAAAGCCGCGAATTTAGCTGACCAATCGATCGATGAAGTGACCGAAGGTGAAAGGTTTGAGAGATAATACCCGACAAAACCATCCGGTTAGGATTTCAATATATTAACCTTTCAGGATCCATATATTATAGGCTATTTTCTAAGGTTTCAGCTTGTAGGTACATATACAGACATACATATATGCATACACACACAACCAAACACACACACACACACTCACGCTCTCTCTCTCTCTCACACACACACACACACATATATATATAAATATAGTTTTATGGTATGCTACATTTATTTGATAAATTGTTCAATATCAGAGATAGAGCTTATGTAAATATAAAAGTGAACATTGAAGTCAACAGTCAGAGGCGACATACTGTTACATCTTAGACGCAATCGTCAGATTGACGATTGCGTCTAGCATGAAAACAGCCTGTCTGTTCTGAGTGTTGACTTCAATTTTTCACTTGTATATATATATATATATATATATATATATATATATATATATATATATATATATATATATGTGTGTGTGTGTGTGTGTGTGTGTGTGTGTGAAGAAAGATATACGGGAAAAACAAAATAAAATCCTAATATGCAATTATGCTGCTTTAATGTTAATATAATGTCAACGTCTGACGTTTCGGTCTAATAGACCATCTTCAGGACATATTCATAAAACATAATTAACAGGGACCATATACAATTCAACATGAAAAAGACGATGGACATAAAAGCAAGACAAATCCAAACAGATAACTGAAATATTTTATAAGATCAGCGTTTCGTTTAAATATGATCACGTTGTGACGTCGTCCCCCCGGTCGCAGCGCCGACTGTGTCGTTCTATCCTGATCCACCACGGCACCAGTTGTGACGTCCCCAAACAGCACCAATTGTGACGTCCTCGCCGCGGCGCCAGCTGTTCGCTCCTCGCTGCTCCGTTGGGGTGTCGCTGCTCCAAACGTGACGTCCGCCTGTCGCGTCAGTCGTGTTGTCTCGTCCTGTGACGACCAACTGGCTAGGTATCGGTCGCGGCACCCAAATGTGACGTTCTAACCTTTTAGTGATTCGGGTGGGAATCTGGTTAGATTTGATATCAGCCTCGTCGTTCCCAACTCGCTTCCAACGCCTGGTTTCCAAGGTAACTGCATTGATCTCCAGTCCGCCTACCCACGTTGTGAATTGATCTTAGGCAGACGAGATCAAACAGTGGGTGATACTACACAAATATGCATAAAATAAAATAAAATGAAAACTCAAAAAGTTCAAAGTATCAAAGAAAAAGGTAACAAACTTTATGTCTAGTTGTTCTATACATAGGACTGCATCTATCTCCCGACCCGTTCTGTGGATTGTGACACCTCGTTTCCGCTAGGCAGGTTTTAACGCTTCAAGTTGTTTGCTCTCTAAGAAATTGGTGTTTCGGTGTGTATTTGGACGAAAGTCGAAAAACTTATTTCGGTGGTCTGGTTCTAAGTCGCTCTTCAAAAATAATTGTTTTTGGGTTGAAGAGGAGTCCTAAATTTGCGTGAATCTTGGTCAGCTATCTCGAGGCGGCTTCAACTCTGGAAACTCAACTCTCTGCTGGAGCCCGAACTGATTTCTGCCTGTTGGGGCCTCGCTTTTATTGACGCCGACCAAAACCGGGGTGGGTCTGTTGGCGTCGGGGGGTTCCTCGATAATTCTAAATACATATCCACCTCTTTTATTTCTGGTTAGGGATTTTCCACTCCTTTTCATTTTTGGGAACCTTTCCTCACTCCCACTTTCTCACCATACCTCTGAGGGGCGTGAACTGCCCTCCCCACTTCTTTGTAGCAGCTTCTCACACTTATACTCTGGATGGGGCGTCAACAGCCTTCTTCGTCCGTCACGTGATCACCACTCGGCCAATGAGGTCTTGGTCGGGTATCTTTCCTCCTCCTTCGTGCGTCACGTGACCACCACTTGACCAATGATGTCTTAGTCGGGCGTGAACAATCCGTGTCTTTGTTTCAGGAAAAAAAAATATCTTGCTTAACTAAAAAAAAAAATATCTCTTCTCTTTCCCTTTTCTTCCGCTTAAATCGCCGTTATTATTTCTCTAGCCACGAACGGACAATATGGCAACTCTTGTTCTACACGTGGTGTTTGTCAGGTATTTTATCGCTAATTTATCAAGATGGGTGGTCTTCTTAACATGGCTTCAAAAAAAATATCCCCAAAGTTTTCAGTCAGTCTGTCGCCTCCAAGGAAGAAAAGAAAAACACTTCTGGGTCCCCATTCATTTTCCTTCGGTACATATTCCTGATAACATAATTTTATTATCGCAGGCCAAAGTTGTTTCGTCGAAAAAAAATCGGTCAGCAGCACTGCTTGTGTTGCATTTAATTTTTCATATCTGTCCAAAGTCCTTTTTAGTGGCCTGTTTCTCGTCACTTATCGAAATAGCATTTTCACTTGAATTTTTCCCTGGCCAGTGGTCCAGCCGTTCGTTTACGCACCTAGATAACACAGCCGTTATCAAAACACATCTGATTCCTTCTTTCTTTCTCTTTCTTTTTTTTTTACTCAGAAATTCCCTGTCATTGTAATGACACCCTTTTTCATTTGTTACTTATCAATATTTTCATTGTCTCTTAGCCATGTGTGTGGCTGCTTATCACCTACGATTCGTCTCGCCTTTCTTTCTGCCTTATTTTCTTTCTCTTCCTTTCTCTGCCTCGTAAGTGGTGCCACAACGTCGTCGTCACTCAAATTTTAGGAATACGTTTTCACAACATCGCCCTGGTGACGACGTCGTGATCGTATTTAAACGGAACGCTGATCTTATAAAATATTTCAGTTATCTGTTTGGATTGGTATTGCTTTTATGTCCATCGTCTTTTCATGTTGAATTGTATATGGTCTATGTTAATTATGTTTTATGAATATGTCCTGAAGATGGTCTATTAGACCGAAACGTCCGACGTTGACATTATATTAACATTAAAACAGCATAATTGCATATTAGGTTTTTTGTTTGTTTTTTCCGTATATTTTTCTTCATACTTTCGGATCTATATCCATATATTTGCTATATATATATATATATATATATATATATATATATATATATATATATATATGTATGTATGTATGAATCCGGTCTGCTCATATCTGGAATTTTAATCTACATTAACTCAAATTCCCGATGGAAATCATTACAAGTAAGACTATTTTCTTCCGTTTTTCATAGAGCTTGTCGTTTCTAATAGGTTGTGTAGATCCTCTGCGTGGCCTAGGTGTAAATATGTATATATATAATTTTAATATGGCTTAGATAAAACTTTCTCTGAGAACAGAGTATGTTTGTAATGCATTCTCTTTCAGATATTCCATTCAGTATATTAAATACAATATTATATTACGGATATTATAATACAAATAATAGGGAAAATACAAATGTGTGTATATTCCTTTCTTACAAAACTCACCCATGACTTTTCAACATGGCCTAATATTATATAACACCTCTTATGACTGTTAGGAATCATTTGAGATTTATTATGAAAACAACGGTAATACTATGTTGATTTTATAAATAGCCTAAACAATCTAACCACGTTGTTATTATTAACTTAACCTTATAAATTAGAAAACTATAAAAAAGAGTGCTGTAACATAACTCTATATTCTAGTGAGTCAAAATTAGCGCCTGATTCCGAGAAATAATATTGTTACTGTCTTGTAGATAATTAATTTTCTTAGTAAATCATTTTTTAATTCCTTTATTTCCTGACGATTAAATGGTTACATATGAATGTCATTGGTTGATTTCTACACCTTTGTACCATTACTTTAATTTGCAAACAATTACTCAATTGACAGCCATGAAAGAAATTGGGCGCTATATTTGACACACTCCGTATTATGACTTTAGGATGGGGTAACAATGCAATGAATGCTAATTGTAATGGTTAAATTACTGGTTTCCATCAAGGAAACTTTCGGCAAACATCTCAAGAACCATTATCTTTGCTGTAGGTTGAAATTTATAATGAGTTAGCAGTAATCAGACGTCCTGTTCAGTAAATAGTATGGTTATTTCTAGTTTTGATGGGGTTTTCGTCCCAAAACTTTTCAATAATGAACTGTTGAGAGCAAAGATCTTGAATACATCCTTATTTACCCTTTCAGTTTGAAATCCACTCTTTTTCTTGTTGTTGGAAAGCTTCAAAAAGGTGGTTTCCTTTATCTTTCAAAGCTCATTGACATTTTATTTTATTTTTTATTTTATTTATTTTTATTTTGTCTCTGTGTTTCGAAACGTTGTCGGTAGGTTATTCAATATTGGTAACAAAAGAAAATTTTTGTAAGATATATAATATATGAAATTTTTCTTCCTTCTTTTTCCAACTTCCTATATGGCTGACTCTGGTTTCAACGCAGTTACACTTCGTCTTAGTAAACAAAGAAATCGCCTGCAAATTATAAATCATGGAGATCTACAATTCATTCTAAGCAGCATGAAAACTAGAGTTAGAGCCTTAACGAATAACGCCCAAAACCTTGGCATAGGTTATCAAATAATTCTTTGAGCATTTTAATCATTGTCATTGATAAGAGAGGTGAAAACAATATTAAAATTATTTTTTCATGTTATGGAAGGTGAATTTTGTATAATATTAGAAATTTAATTTGGGAATGAGAGCTTGAGAAAAGGTTTGTGCCTAAAAGGGCACTAGTTGAAAAAAGTTGGGAACATTAGTCTGCTGCTTTTGATAACGGATCATCTTCGACCGACAGCATTCATTCACTTGAAGCAATTTTTAATAATTGACATGAAGATTGATTATATATATATATATATATATATATATATATATATATATCGTCAAATAGATATCTATGAATGCTCATCTAATTTTTCCTAACTCGAGTTGTTACATCTGTATTGGGGATTTGTAACATCCTAGAATGCTTGGATAAAGTAAGAGCAGTTAAAACTATCCTCTGTTTCATTTCCATATCTCATATACAGAGTGCGATGGATGAATTGCCGTCTAAATTAAGCAAAAAGGAAAATAACACTGACATCACATTTTAACTGATATATTTACCAAAATTACACAAAAATATGTTTAACATTCTAAAGATCAAATGTATTCCATTGGCTTCAACCACGGACTCCAGAGGACTTAGGAATCGCCTACATCTCTTCTGGAGGGTCGCCTTGTGTAAATTTGGAAATGCTGTCATAATCCTTGTTTTCAGTTTATTGTCGGTGTTAAAAGGTGATTTGTCACGCGCTCAAATTCATCTCATACACAATAATGAAAGGGAACTTAGATGGCCAGATGTAATGGGTGATGTGGTCGCAGAAATTATCTGACAGCCATGACTGGGTTCTCCTGCTTGTGGGACCTGGTGCAGAGCCTTGTTGCCAGATATAGGGTCATTCTGGAGCCAGTCTGTTGACTCAGGGCATCAATACCTGCTTAAGGTCCTTGATGTAGACCTTCGTATTCAATCTTAAGCCATGTGGGTAGATGAATTCAGGCATAACGTTGTCATCGCTAGTGATGTCTTCAAACACCATGATGTTGACAGGATATATCATCTAACTCTTTTCAGAATTCTCTGCACTCTCCACAAATTGACACCCAAATACTCTGAAATGTTCGAATTGGGGCTTTCAGACTGACTGTCAGGCAGCACAGGAATTCTTTTCAATATGTCTGCCGAAGCGAATTGCGTAACGGTTCGCTTTTTCTCACAGAGGAGGCACAACTGACTCTACTATACTGTGAGGGCGAAAAAAAAAACAAAAAAAACAACGCATTCGCAAAATTAAATATATTACACGACGACAATTTACCCATCGCGCCATAATACTTTCATAACCGATGCATACACCGAAATATTTTAGGTTTTTTAGAATATTTCAGTTCCATATTCTGGATTATTATGAGGGATTTAGGCTATAAACCATTTTTAATGATTCCAATTACATATCATATTTTTGTTTTGGAAAGATTCCTCGGTAATCTTCTTGGAATTCTTAGTAAAAATTATTTTTTGTTCGAGATCAATTTCATGTCAACCATTAACATCAGCAATGAGGCTCTACTGTTCACTAACTTGCCCCCTCGAGAACATTTTTTTCCATTAGCATATGCATTCAGTACGTAATACAAAATCTATAGATTTTTCAGTAGATTGATTATTTGTATAATTTTTGTTTCAATATCCGACGAAATGATTTTCCCAGCGAAATCACAATGAATAAAAAATAATTTATATCAACTACAACGCTATAGTTATTGAAATAAACATTTTTTCGGGGAAGTGAGGAAGTATATTTTTGATGTTTCTTGACGTATAATTGAATGATTTTTTTATTTATTTATCTTCCAAACATTTGTCTTACTGCCATATCACGTTGAAACCCCGGTTTTCGTACGATCAACGAATTTCAGCAACGTGAAGCATAGTCAGATGATGAGATGGGTAAGTGTTTGGGAATACCAGGATCTGGAAGAGTGGATTTGCGTGTGGTTCTGTAGGTAAAGGCTCGGATTTTCAAATTATATTCACTTAGGCGCATATATCCTTGCAAAATAATAAAAAAAGGCATGAATCCATCTTTCCTCTCCACAGTTATGGGCTAATTAGTAGAAATTGTATCGGAAAAGTATTATTATAAGAAAATATTATTGCAACCTAAAACATTTTCTAGCATTAAATAAAATCCGAAAGTTTGTTAGATCCTAAAAAGAAAAAAAATACAATCAATCAAATTTTGGTCGTATTGATATTACTAGCTTGGGCCTATAATACAAGAAAAAACTTTTTTCTGATTTATGCTGCATCATGTTTTGAAACAATACCGATGTTTTCACTCAAATAATTTTTGATAGAAGGGATTGTTCAGATTTAAAATAAATAATGAAATTCCAGCATAGATTAAATGCTTACCAAATTCTCTAATCTAAAATTTACATTGATTAAATAAAATCTATATTCATCATTTTAAACTTTATTTAAACTTATGCGCCTGATAATTAGCAGTAAACGGCTTTGTCAATCTCGGCTGTCAATATAACTATTAGAATTTAAATGTATATACTTACTAAAACGGTAAACATCATCAGTGATTTCTCAGTAAATTTCCAAAAAGAAAAAAAAACTGCAGTACTGGACATTATACGCGCTATATATACACTTCTTGCTTGTAGTACTCCCCACCAGGCAACATTAATCTTCAAAAATATAAAATTTAAATGCAATTTTAATCGCCATCCATTGGCCACGTGATTACGCCTGTTTTGTTCGCCAATCATTCTCGCTGTAACTCCTCCAGATCCTTTAATACTTACGTCTCAAGACTTTTACGAACTTGCATGGGGTGAATTCAATATATATATATATATATATATATATATATATATATATATATATATATATATTATTATATATATGTTTTATTATTATTATTATTATATATATATATATATATATATATATATATATATATATATATTATTGAATATAAATAATATTCAATATAACATCTGAGGAAGATATATATTTATATATACGTGCATGTATATGTGCGTATATATATGTGTTTTTATAATACCCATATCTTAATATATATATATATATATCTTAATATATATTTATAAATATATATATATGTGTGTGTGTGCGTGTCCAGATAAGATTAGAAGGAATAGTGTACAATCCCCACGTTCGTAACATTTAATTTAAAAGAGGGTTCGATACAAAGAAAAGCAATGTTATATATTTTAGTTTATTATATCGAAAACATGTCAAAATCCCTACACAATTGCAGTCGTGTTTCGCTGCGTATCAATGCATCTCATCAAGCGATTGTCAATCACCTGACGATATTCTTTTTATTTCGTTATCTCTCCTACATTCTGTTCCCCCATTCATTTACTCAAGCTTACCAAGTATGTTATACGCTGATTTCCTCTCTCCCTCTTTCCTTATGAGTACAACATTTCATTACTGATTTTTAAAAAACAATTATTATATCTATAATTTCAAGTACAATATAGTTAATCTTCAGTTCACTTCAAGGAAAATGTCCCAGTATGATAGAAGAAAAGTGAATATCGCCTCCAATTAGAAGGTTTCAGCTGACATTAGATAACCTTTTTGAAAGGAAGTGATTAAACATTATTTTGTCGTTAAAACATAAAAACGTAAAATTTCACTTATGTAAGCAAACAGTTTTTTATAAGAATAAATGTTATTTTCACTTATATAACTTTGAACTTTTCAGCATGATGCAAGCTAAACCTTTTCATTTACCACATTGACTATCGATTTAAAAAGGCATATTTTACTCGATCTGATAACGAATTTCCTTAGAAGATGTTGCATCATTTTTGCTTAATCACTCGCTCTCGTTTTGACTAAGTTAGTAATTCCGATGGTTGTAAACATTAACCATTGATATGGAAAGCCGATAGCAAACTCTCAATGATCAATGATCACTGTCCATCAGGGCATGCCAGATAACAAGGTGTTCAAAGTTTAATAAAAACAAAACGAGGAAAGATAATGGTTATAAATAAAACCAAGCTAAATTCAAGACATCATTGCCAAGCTGTTGTTATATGGCCTTTTCGCATCAATATATACTCGCGTCATGTTGGTGGAATCTTATATTCTCCTGCACTGGACCATTTGTTAGCGGACCGTGCACCATTTTGTGGCAGGACGTGGACCATTTCATACCGGCCCCTGGGTCATTTGGTACCGAGCCGTGGACCATTTGGTAGAAACGAAGAGTAGAAACCTTTCTTTTTTGCTTTTCATTTTATTGATTATCGTAGACTTTTTTTTTATTAAGCACGTAAGCGACGCCGATTCCTTTCCACACTCAGTCTGTAGAACATTGCCTTGTATGACACCATTCTGTAGAGAAAAAACATTGGGGACCACTGATCTAAGGCTTCTGATATATCGTGTGAGTTTTAATGTTGCCACAGTTGTTAAGCAAAATGGGTTGTTTCTTACTGATAGGAATCAGATTATTTAATGTCCTTGTAATTTAATAGGTTCTTGCATGTGAAATTAAACAAAGTTAATACCTTACAAGTGTCATATCAACCAATCGATTTGATGCAATTTTCAGGATATTCCTCTCCATTTAAGACGTAGACGATAAAGATTATCAACTATTTATTTTCTTTGTAACTCTGAGTAAAGTTTGTCTTTTTTGTTATCCCTAATAGATTATGTTGTGAAATTCACTTACACAAGCTTATTAGGTAGTTTCTTATTTGTCTATCTTGACATCATTCTCTCCAAGTGAGTGCCAAATTATCTAAGATTTTTCTCCTCAATATGTACGCAAAAATTTTCAAATATTTCTTTCTGATTCTAAGTATACGCTTCTTTTTTGTTTGCATTCTCTCCAAAAATATATCTTTACAAAAGAAGATCGTCGAGCTAAAAAAACAACCACTTGAGCGACGAGCAGTACGAGTTCCGATCGACCCGGTCCACTGCTGATGCCCTTACAACCATTAACTGCAGAATTAGTGAGACATTGGCGTTAGACACACCTTGAGTAACATATCATTAGATGTTTATAGGGCCTTTGATAAAGTCTGGTTCAAAGGTTTCTACTCAAATTCTCCAGCACTGGAATCTCTGGCTGTGCATTTTCAATTATAAAGTCTTTCCTAACCTTTACATCCTCCAGGGTAATTATTAATGGGACACTGACGGTAAACACAGGCGTTCTCCAGTGTCAGTTCCTGGACAACCCTTTTTTAATTTGCATAAATGTTTGCCTGAGAATATACTCAGATCATTTGCAAGCATCTATACCGATGATACGACGATATAAGGATTCATCTCTAAAAATCTTTATGATCAGATATTTGCCGTTGAAATCTCATAACTAACTTCCCAGTAGGGAAAAACTGGCTTGCTATATTCAACGTATCATTAAATTCTATCATCACCGATCAGATCCACCTGCTACCAGTCCGGATGAACGGATGTCCACTCGGAGAGGCTCCGTGCCTAGAGAGACTATTCTCACATTCCTTCTGTATTGCATCGGTGAGAAATAAGTTCCAATCGAACAGATTATTCCTGCAAACCATGGCTCTGTGGAACCGACTTCTTAGTGTGTGTTTCCACTATTACTACTATCTTAACCTGTTCAAGTATAGGCATAATATTGTGAGACCGTAACATACCTACAACATGGACTCTTCCAGGACTATATAAAGTATGCGACATAACACTCTAAGGGAGAGAAGAAGAGGAGGAGAGAGAGTATTCTAATACCGCAGTATCAGCCGCGTACGACTACCAATATTGGACACTAGCACATAGTAAGCTCCGCTTACACTTACACTATCGTTGAAACCTTTTTGTTTAATATATCTTTCTTACCTCTAATCCGTGTCCCGTGTTTTCCTTCCGTGGTCCCGACTTTGGGACCACATTTAATAACAATTATGTTTCCGTCCATTTACATTAAGGTGAAGTTCATGCGGATATTATAAATAGACTATCCCACGAGTGGTCCCCACACTCATTTAAAAAAACCAAAAAGATTTAGTCCATGTTACTATACGTATTCTTCTGTCGAAACACATTTCTTCATGTTTCTTTTCATCGGTACGGAGATTATCCAGCATTCACTGTCATAGAGGAGGCCCAATACTGGAGTTCAGATCTTTTTTCTTTGGATCTAACGTATGTTTCGTGTTTCTTAAACGTTTTACTATTTCAAATAATTCAGGATGCAACACGTGCTAAAATATATAAAGAAATATATTAATTTTTGAATCTGATAATATCTGAATACTAGAAACAATATTTAAATGGCTAAATATATTTGAGTAGACATAAGATAAAATCTGTTAACCTATTCAGTTCTAGAGTTAAACATTATATTCTACCATCCATATAAACTGTCTCTTACCTCGAGAGTCCACACACCAGGCCTTGTCCAGGGCAAACGTTACGATTAAAAGAAATGTTTATTTTATACTTGAAAGATCACATCTCAATGACTCTACACATTGATTATATTATCAAGTCAGTATTCTTACTGACAAGATAAATGATTTTCATTTCGGAAAATTTAGAGGTTCTTATAAATTTAAGATGGCATCAATATAAATACAATTTAAGCTCTTGTGGTATAAATACAAATGCTACACAGAAACTTGCATATTCTGCAAATCGAAATATTGCCAATCATAGCAAAATAGATTTAAGAATTAATTAATGGAACGGACAACAGTTTCCCTGACTATCAATCCAATAGAATATTTAATCGATCATTAAAGCAGTTATTTATAAAAGTCGAAACTACTATTCAAGAAATGATGAGCTTTGTGAAGCAAGGAACATGACTGTATGTAATCTTAGACCCTAAAAAAATAGTAATAAGAAAATCAACCATAATAATCTTTTTAACTCATGAAGGAGCCCATATGAAACTATCAAAAGAGTTAGCGTGTTATTCAGATGTATGTATCTGTGTCATTCAGATGTATGTATCTGTGTCATTTAGGTGTATGTATCTGTGTCATTCAGATGTATGTATCTGTGTTATTTAGGTGTATGTAACTGTGTCCTTCAGATGTATGTATCTGTCATTCAGATGTATGTAACTGTGTCATTTAGGTGTATGTAACTGTGTCATTCAGATGTATGTATCTGTGTCCTTCAGATGTATGCATCTGTGTTATTTAGGTGTATGTAACTGTGTCATTCAGATGTATGTATCTGTGTCATTCAGATGTATGTATATGTGTCATTCAGATGTATGTATCTGTGTCATTTAGGTGTATGTATCTGTGTCATTCAGATGTATGTATCTGTGTCATTCAGATGTATGTAACTGTGTCCTTCAGATGTATGTATCTGTGTCATTTAGGTGTATGTATCTGTGTCATTCAGATGTATGTATCTGTGTCATTCAGATGTATGTATCTGTGTCCTTCAGATGTATGTATCTGTGTCATTCAGATGTATGTATCTGTGTCATTGTCCTTCAGATGTATGTAACTGTATCCTTCAGATGTATGTATCTGTGTCATTCAGATGTATGTATCTGTGTCATTTAGGTGTATGTATCTGTGTCATTCAGATGTATGTATCTGTGTTATTTAGGTGTATGTAACTGTGTCCTTCAGATGTATGTATCTGTGTCATTCAGATGTATGTATCTGTGTCATTTAGGTGTATGTAACTGTGTCCTTCAGATGTATGTATCTGTGTCATTCAGATGTATGTATCTGTGTCATTCAGATGTATGTAACTGCGTCCTTCAGATGTATGTATCTGTGTCATTCAGATGTATGTATATGTGATGTATTATGTGTGTCCTTCAGATGTATGTATCTGTGTCATTTTAGGTGTATGTATCTGTGTCATTCAGATGTATGTATCTGTGTCATTCAGATGTATGTAACTGTGTCCTTCAGATGTATGTATCTGTGTCATTTAGGTGTATGTATCTGTGTCATTCAGATGTATGTATCTGTGTCAATCAGCTGTATGTAACTGTGTCCTTCAGATGTATGTATCTGTGTCATTCAGATGTATGTATCTGTGTCATTCAGATGTATGTAACTGTGTCATTCAGATGTATGTAACTGTGTCCTTCAGATGTATGTATCTGTGTCATTCAGATGTATGTAACTGTGTCCTTCAGATGTATGTATCTGTGTCATTTAGGTGTATGTATCTGTGTCATTCAGATGTATGTATCTGTGTCATTCAGATGTATGTAACTGTGTCCTTCAGATGTATGTATCTGTGTCATTCAGATGTATGTATCTGTGTCATTCAGATGTATGTATCTGTGTCATTTCAGATGTATGTCCCTTCAGATGTATGTATTCAGTCATTCTGATGTATGTATCTGTGTCCTTGCCATTTTAGTATATGTATCTGTGTCATTCAGATGTATGTATCTGTGTCATTCAGATGTATGTAACTGTGTCCTTCAGATGTATGTATCATCTGTCATTTAGATGTATGTATCTGTGTCCTTCAGATTCATCTGATGTGTATGTATGATGTATGTATCTGTGTCATTCAGATGTATGTGTCATTTAGATGTATGTATCTGTGTCATTCAGATGTATGTAATCTGTGTCATTCAGATGTATGCATCTGTGTCATTTAGGTGTATGTATCTGTGTCATTCAGATGTATGTAACTGTGTCATTCAGATGTATGTATCTGTGTCATTCAGATGTATGTATCTTGTCAATTTGTATGTATTGTGTCAGAGATGTATGTAACTGTGTCCTTCAGATGTATGTATCTGTGTCATTCAGATGTATGTATCTGTGTCATTCAGATGTATGTATCTGTGTCATTCAGATGTATGTATCTGTGTCATTTAGATGTATGTATCTGTGTAATTCAGATGTATGTATCTTTGTCATTCAGGTATGTGTCATTTAGATGTAATGTAACTGTGTCCTTCAGATGTATGTATCCTTCAGATGTATGTATCTGTGTCATTCAGATGTATGTCCTTCATCTGTGTCATTCAGATGTATGTATCTGTGTCATTCAGATGTATGTATCTGTGTCATTCAGGTGTATGTATCTGTGTCATTTAGATGTATGTATCTGTGTCATTTAGGTGTATGTATCTGTGTCATTTTAGGTGTATGTATCTTTGTCATTCAGATGTATGTATCTGTGTCATTCAGATGTATGTATCTGTGTTATTCAGATGTATGTATCTGTGTCCTTCAGATGTATGTATCTGTGTCATTCAGATGCTGTATCTGTGTCATTCAGATGTATGTATCTGTGTCATTTAGATGTATAAAATTCATTTGTATGTATCTGTGTCATTCAAGATGTATGTAACTGTGTCATTTAGGTGTATGTATGTATCTGTGTCATTCAGATGTATGTATCTGTGTCATTCAGATGTATGTGTCATCAGATATATGTATCTGTGTCATTCAGATGTATGTATCTGTGTCATTCAGATGTATGTATCTGTGTCATTCAGATGTATGTATCTGTGTCATTCAGATGTATGTATCTGTGTCATTTAGGTGTATGTAACTGTGTCCTTCAGATGTATGTATCTGTGTCATTCAGATGTATGTATCTGTGTCATTCAGATGTATCTGTGTCATTCAGATGTATGTATCTGTCAGATGTATGTATCTGTGTCATTCAGATGTATGTCTGTGTCATTCAGATGTATGTATCTGTGTCATTTTAGATGTATGTATCTGTGTCATTCAGATGTATGTATCTGTGTGTCATTCAGATGTATGTATCTGTGTCATTCAGATGTATGTATTTGTGTCATTCAGATGTATGTATCTGTGTCTTCAGATGTATGTATTTGTGTCATTCAGATGTATGTATCTGTGTCATTTCAGATGTATGTATATCTGTGTCATTTAGGTGTATGTATGTCATTTCTGTCATTCAGATGTATGTATTTGTGTGTCATTCAGATGTATGTAACTGTGTCAGTTCAGATCTATGTATCTGTCATTTAGATGTATGTAACTGTGTCATCAGATGTATGTATCTGTGTCATTCAGATGTATGGCTCTGTGTCATTTAGATGTATGTATCTGTGTCATTCAGATGTATGTATTCGTGTCATTTAGTGTGTATGTATGTGTCCTTCAGATGTATGTATCTGTGTCATTCAGATGTATGTATCTGTGTCATTCAGATGTATGTATCTGTGTCCTTCAGATGTATGTATCTGTGTCATTCAGATGTATGTATCTGTGTAATTCAGATGTATGTATCTGTGTCATTCAGGTGTATGTAACTGTGTCCTTCAGATGTATGTATCTGTGTCATTCAGATGTATGTATCAGTGTCATTTAGATGTATGTATCTGTGTCATTCAGATGTATATCTGTGTCATTCAGATGTATGTATTTGTGTCCTTCAGATGTATGTATCTGTGTCATCATCAGTGTATGTATCTGTGTCATTCAGATGTATGTATTTAGGTGTATGTATCATTTCAGATGTATGTATTTGTGTCATTCAGATGTATGTAACTGTGTCATTTAGATGTGTATGTATGTGTGTCATTCATGTATGTATCTGTGTCATTCAGATGTATGTAACTGTGTCCTTCAGATGTATGTAACTGTGTCATTCAGATGTATGTATCTGTGTCCTTCAGATGTATGTAACTGTGTCATTTAGATGTATGTATCTGTGTCATTCAGATGTATGTATCTGTGTCTTCAGATGTATGTATGTCCTTCAGATCTGTGTCATTCAGATGTATGTATCTGTGTCATTCAGATGTATGTAACTGTGTCCTTCAGATGTATGTATGTGTGTCATTCAGATGTATGTATCTGTGTCATTCAGGTGTATGTATCTGTGTCATTCAGTGTATGTATCTGTGTCATTCAGATGTATGTATCTGTGTCATTCTGTGTGAAGTATGTATCTGTGTCATTCAGATGTATGTAACTGTGTCATTCAGATGTATGTATCTGTGTCATTCAGATGTATGTATCTGTGTCATTCAGATGTATGTATCTGTGTCCCTTCAGATGTATGTATCTGTGTCATTCAGATGTATGTATCTGTGTCATTCAGATGTATGTATCTCTGTGTCATTCAGATGTATGTATTTGGGTGTATGTAACTTCAGATGTATGTATCTGTGTCATTTAGGTGTATGTAACTGTGTCCTTCAGATGTATGTATCTGTGTCATTCAGATGTATGCATCTGTGTCATTCAGGTGTATGTAACTGTGTTATTTAGGTGTATGTAACTGTGTCCTTCAGATGTATGTATCTGTGTCATTCAGATGTATGTATCTGTGTCCTTCAGATGTATGTATCTGTGTCTTTCAGATGTATGTATCTGTGTCATTCAGATGTATGTATCTGTGTCTTTCAGATGTATGTATCTGTGTCATTCAGATGTATGTAACTGTGTCCTTCAGATGTATGTATCTGTGTCATTCAGATGTATGTATCTGTGTCATTCAGATGTATGTATCTGTGTCATTCAGATGTATGTATCTGTGTCCTTCAGATGTATGTATCTGTGTCATTCAGATGTATGTATCTGTGTCATTCAGATGTATGTATCTGTGTCATTTAGGTGTATGTATCTGTGTCATTCAGATGTATGTATCTGTGTCATTCAGATGTATGTAACTGTGTCATTCATGTATGTGTCATTCAGATGTATGTATCTGTGTCATTCAGATGTATGTATCTGTGTCATTCAGATGTATGTATCTGTGTCATTTAGATGTATGTATCTGTCCTTCAGATGTATGTATCTGTGTCATTCAGATGTATGTAACTGTGTCATTCAGATGTATGTATCTGTGTCCTTCAGATGTATGTATCTGTGTCATTCAGATGTATGTATCTGTGTCATTTAGGTGTATGTAACTGTGTCATTCAGATGTATGTATCTCATTCAGTGTCATTCAGATGTATGTATCTGTGTCATTCAGATGTATGTATCTGTGTCATTCAGATGTATGTATCTGTGTCATTAAGTGTAGTATGTATGTATATCTGTGTCATTCAGATGTATGTATCTGTGTCATTCAGATGTATGTATCTGTGTCATTCAGATGTATGTATCTGTATATATCTGTATCTTCAGATGTATGTATCTGTGTCATTCAGATGTATGTATCTGTGTCATTCAGATGTATGTATCTGTGTCATTCAGATGTATGTATCTGTGTCATTCAGATGTATGTATCTGTGTCATTTAGATGTATATGTATGTCCTTCCTTCAGATGTCATCTGTGTCATTCAGATGTATGTATCTGTGTCATTCAGATGTATGTAACTGTGTCCTTCAGATATATGTATTCATCATTCAGATAGATGTATTCAGTGTAGATGTATCTGTGTCATTCAGATGTATGTATCTGTGTCATTCAGATGTGTATCTGTGTCCTTCAGATGTATGTATCTGTGTCATTCAGGATGTAACTGTGTCTGTGTCATTCAGATGTATGTATCTGTCATTCAGATGTATGTATCTGTGTCATTCAGATGTATGTATCTGTGTCATTCAGATGTATGTATCTGTGTCATTTAGGTGTATGTAACTGTGTCCTTCAGATGTATGTGCATGTATCTGTGTCATTCAGATGTATGTATCTGTGTCATTCAGATGTATGTAATTGTGTCATTCAGATGTATGTATTCGTGTCATTTAGATGTATGTATGTGTCCTTCAGATGTATGTATCTGTGTCATTCAGATGTATGTATCTGTGTCATTCAGGTGTATGTAACTGTGTCCTTCAGATGTATGTATCTGTGTCATTCAGGTGTATGTATGTGTCATTCAGATGTATGTATCTCTGTCATTCAGATGTATGTATCTGTGTCATTTAGGTGTATGTATCTGTGTCATTCAGATGTATGTATCTGTGTCATTTCAGATGTATGTATTCTGTATTTAGATGTATGTATCTGTGTCATTCAGATGTATGTAACTGTGTCCTTCAGATGTATGTATCTGTGTCATTCAGATCAGATGTCCTTCAGATGTATGTATCTGTGTCATTTAGATATATGTATCTGTGTCATTCAGATGTATGTATCTGTGTCAGATGTTGAGATTTAGGTGTATGTGTATCTGTGTCATTCAGATGTATGTATCTGTGTAATTCAGATGTATGTATGTGTCATTTAGGTGTATGTATCATTCAGATGTATGTATCTGTGTCCTTCAGATGTATGTAATGTGTCATTTAGATGTATGTATCTGTGTCATTTAGATGTATGTATTCGTGTCATTCAGATGTATGTAACTGTGTCATTCAGATGTATGTATCTTTTTCATTCAGATGTATGTATCTGTGTCATTTAGGTGTATGTATCTGTGTCCTTCAGATGTATGTATCTGTGTTATTTGTATGTAACTGTGTATGTATGTATCTGTGTCATTCAGATGTATGTATCTGTGTCATTCAGATGTATGTATCTGTGTCATTTAGATGTATGTATCTGTCCATTTGTATGTAACTGTGTCATTCAGATGTATGTATCTGTGTCATTCAGATGTATGTATCTGTGTCATTCAGATGTATGTAACTGTGTCCTTCAGATGTATGCATCTGTGTCATTAAGTGTATGTATCAGATGTCATTCAGATTTATGTATCTGTGTCCTTCAGATGTATGTATCTGTGTCATTCAGATGTATGTATCTGTGTCATTTAGGTGTATGTATCTGTGTCATTCAGATGTATGTATCTTTTTGTCATTCAGATGTATGTAACTGTGTCCTTCAGATATGTATCTGTGTCATTCAGATGTATGTATCTGTGTCATTCAGATGTATGTATCTGTGTCATTCAGATGTATGTATCTGTGTCATTCAGATGTATGTATCTGTGTCATTCAGATGTATGTATTCGTGTCCTTCAGATGTATGTATCTGTGTCATTTAGATGTATGTATCTGTGTCAGATGTATGTATCTTTGTCATTCAGATGTATGTAACTGTGTCCTTCAGATGTATGCATCTGTGTCATTCAGATGTATGTATCTGTGTCATTCAGATGTATGTATCTGTGTCATTCAGATGTATGTATCTTTGTCATTCAGGTGTATGTAACTGTGTCATTTAGATGTATGTATCTGTGTCCTTCAGATGTATGTATCTGTGTCATTCAGATGTATGTATCTGTGTCCTTCAGATGTATGTATCTGTGTCATTCAGATGTATGTATCTGTGTCATTCAGATGTATGTATTCGTGTCCTTCAGATGTATGCATCTGTGTCATTCAGATGTATGTATCTGTGTCATTCAGATGTATGTAACTCTGTCATTCAGATGTATGTATCTGTGTCATTCAGATGTATGTATCTGTGTCATTCAGATGTATGTATCTGTGTCACTGTGTCCTTCAGATGTATGTATCTGTGTCATTCAGATGTAGATGCATGTATACATTCAGATGTATGTATTGTGTTATTCAGATGTATGTATCTGTGTCATTTTAGATGTATGTATCTGTGTCATTCAGATGTATGTATCTGTGTCATTCAGATGTATGTATCTGTGTCCTGTCATTCGATGTATGTATCTGTGTCATTCAGATGTATGTATCTGTGTCATTCAGATGTATGTATTGCTGTGTCATTTAGGTGTATGTGTCATCAGACCTTCTGTGTCAGATGTATGTATCCTTTAGATATGTCTGTGTCCTTCAGATGTATGTATCTGTGTCATTCAGATGTATGTATCTGTGTCATTCAGATGTATGTATCTGTGTCATTCAGATGTATGTAAAATGTGTCATTCAGATGTATGCATCTGTGTCATTCAGATGTATGTATTTGTGCCATTCAGATGTATGTATCTGTGTCCTTTAGATGTATGTATCTGTGTCATTCAGATGTATGTATCTGTCATTCAGATGTATGTATCTGTGTCATTTAGGTATGTAACTGTGTCAGCATGTATGTATCTGTCATTCAGATGTATGTATCTGTGTCATTCAGATGTATGTAACTGTGTCCTTCAGATGTATGCATCTGTGTCATTCAGATGTATGTATCTTGTGTCATTTCAGATGTATGTATCTGTGTCATTCAGATGTATGTATCTGTGTCCTTCAGATGTATGTATCTGTGTCCTTCAGATGTATGTATCATTTATGTATGTATGTCATTCAGATGTATGTATCTGTGTCATTCAGATGTATGTATCTGTGTCCTTCAGATGTATGTATCTGTCATTCAGATGTATGTATCTGTGTCCTTCAGATGTGTATGTCATCTGTGTAACTGTTTAGATGTATGTATCTGTGTCATTCAGATGTATGTAACTGTGTCCTTTAGATGTATGTATCTGTGTCCTTCAGATGTATGTATCTGTGTCATTCAGATGTATGTAACTGTGTCCTTCAGATGTATGTATCTGTGTCATTCAGATGTATGTGTCTGTGTCATTCAGATGTATGTATCTGTGTCCCTCCTCAGATATGTATCTGTGTCATTTTCAGATGTATGTAACTGTGTCATTCAGATGTATGTATCTGTGTCATTCAGATGTATGTATCTGTGTCATTTTAGGTGTATGTATCTGTGTCCTTCAGATGTATGTATCTGTGTCATTCAGATGTATGTATCTGTGTCATTTTAGATGTATGTAACTGTGTCCTTTAGGTGTATGTAATCTGTCATTCAGATGTATGTATCTGTGTCATTCAGATGTATGTATCTGTGTCATTCAGATGTATGTATCTGTCATTTAGGGATGTATGTATCTGTATGTATCTGTCATTTAGGTGTATGTATCTGTGTCATTCAGATGTATGTATCTGTGTCATTTAGATGTATGTATCTGTGTCATTCAGATGTGTCCTTCAGATGTATGTGTCCTTCAGATGTATGTATCTGTGTCATTCAGATGTATGTATCTGTGTCATTCAGATGTATGTATCTGTGTCATTCAGATGTATGTCTGTGTGTTCAGATGTATGTAACTGTGTCATTTAGGTGTATGTATCTGTCATTCAGATGTATGTATCTGTGTCCTTCAGATGTATGTATCTGTGTCATTTAGATGTATGTATCTGTGTCATTCAGATGTATGTATCTCTATGTCTTCAAATTGATGTATGTCATTCAGATGTATGTATTTATGTCCTTCAGATGTATGTAACTGTGTCCTTCAGATCTATGTATCTGTGTCATTCAGATGTATGTATCTGTCATTTATTCGTATGTATCTGTGTCATTCAGATGTATGTATATATTTGTCATTCAGATGTATGTATCTCTGTGTCTTTCAGATGCATGTATCTGTGTCATTTTTAGGTGTATCTCTGTGTCATTCAGATGTATGTGTGTCTCTCAGATCCTTCAGATGTATGTATCTGTGTCATTTAGATGTATGTATCTGTGTCATTCAGATGTATGTATCTGTCCTTCAGATGTATGCATTTCATTCAGATGTATGTATCTGTGTCATTCAGATGTATGTAATCATGTCATTTAGATGTATGTATCTGTGTCATTCAGGGATATATGTATTCTGTGTCTTTGTCTTCAGATGTATGTATCTGTGTCCTTCAGATGTATGTATCTGTCATTCAGATGTATGTCTATGTCATTCAGATGTATGTATCTGTGTCATTCAGATGTATGTAGCTTTGTCAGCTTTAGGTGTATGTATCTGTGTCCTTCAGATATATGTATGTATCTGTGTCATTCAGATGTTATATTATCTGTGTCATTCAGATGTATGTAACTGTGTCCTTTCAGATGTATGTATCTGTGTCATTCAGATGTATGTATCTGTGTCCTTCAGATGTATGTATCTTTGTGTCATTTAGGTATGTAACTGTGTCCTTCAGATATGTATCATTCATTTCAGATGTATGTATCTGTGTCATTCAGATGTATGTATTTGTATGTACCTGTCTTCAGATGTATGTATTCTGTGTCCTTCAGGTATGTATCTGTGTCATTCAGATGTATGTATCTGTGTCATTCAGATGTATGTATCTGTATTTATTTATGTAACTGTGTCATTTAGATGTATCTGTGTCTTCAGATGTATGTATCTGTGTCATTCAGGTATGTGTGTTCATGTATCAGTGTCATTCAGATGTATGTATCTGTCTTGGTGTATGTCATTTCAGATGTATGTATCTGTGTCATTCAGTATGTATCTGTGTCATTGGGTGTGGCTGTAACTGTGTCCTTCAGATGTATGTATCTGTGTCATTCAGATAGTATCTGTGTCATTCAGATCTTATGCATCTAATCATTCAGATGTATGTAACTGTGTCATTCAGATGTATGCATCTGTGTCATTCAGATATATGTAACTGTATTCCTTCAGAATGTATGTATCTGTGTCATTTAGACGTATGTATCTGTGTCATTTCAGATGTGTATCTGTATCATTCAGATGTATGTATCTGTGTCCTTCAGATATATGTGTCTGTGTCCTTCAGATGTATGTATCTGTGTCATTCAGATGTATGTATCTGTGTCATTTAGGTGTATGTATCATGTCATTCAGATGTAATATCTGTGTCATTTAGATGTATGTAACTGTGTCATTCAGATGTTATAACTGTGTGTCATTCAGATGTATGCATCTGTGTCCTTCAGATGTAGCTGTGTTGGGTGTATGTAACTGTGTCCTTCAGATGTATGTCTATGTCATTTCAGATGTATGTAACTGTGTCCTTCAGATGTATGTATCTGTATCATTCAGATGTATGTATCTGTGTCATTCAGATGTATGTATCTGTGTCATTCCAGATGTATGTATCTTTGTCATTCAGATGTATATGTAACTTCCTGTCCTTCAGATGTATGTATCTGTGTCATTCAGATGTATGTATCTTTGTCATTCAGATGTATGTAACTGTGTCCTTCAAGATGTATGCATCTGTGTCATTCAGATGTATGTATCTGTGTCCTTTGGATGTATGTATCTGTGTCCTTCAGATATAACATATTTGTGTCATTCGAGTGTGTGTATGTGTCATCATATGTATCTGTATCTGTGTCATTCAGATGTATGTATCTGTATCATTCCGATGTATGTATCTGTGTCCTTCAGATGTATGTATCTGTCCTTCAGATGTATGTATCTTTGTCATTCCAGATGTATATGACATTGTCCTTCAGATATATGCATCTGTGTCATTCAGATGTATGTATCTGTGTCATTCAGATGTATGTATCTCTGTCCTTCAGATGTATGTATCTGTGTCATTTAGGTATGTATCTATCATTAAGGTGTATGTAACATGTCATTAGGTGTATGTAACTGTGTCCTTCAGATATGTATCTGTGTCCTTCAGATGCTTATGCATCTATGTCCATTTAGATGTATGTCTGTGTCATTCAGATATATGTATCTGTGTCATTTAGATATATGTATCTGTGTCTTCAGATGTATGTATCTGTGTCATTCAGATGTATGTATCTGTGTTATTCAGATGTATGTAACTGTGTCCTTCAGATGTATGTTTCATTCCAGTCATTCAATATGTATCTGTGTCATTCAGATGTATGTATCTGTGTCATTCAGGTGTATGTATCTGTGTCATTCAGATGTATGTATCTGTGTCATTCAGATGTATGTATTTGTGTCATTCAGATGTGTAACTGTGTCATTTAGGTGTATGTTCTGGATGTAGATGTATCTGTGTCATTCAGATGTATGTAATTCAGATATATGCATCTGTAACTGTGTTATTTCAGATGTATGCATCTGTGTCATTTAGGTGTATGTAACTTTATTGGTCTAGGTGTATGTGTAATTGTGTCCTTTCAGATGTATGTATTCGTGTCATTCAGATGTATGTATCAGTATTCATTTAGGTGTATGTATCTGTTCAGTCATTCAGATGTATGTATCTTGTGTCATCTAGATGTATGTAACTGTGTCCTAAGATGTATGCATCTGTGTCATTCAGAAGTATGTATCTGTGTCATTCAGATGTATGTAACTCTGTGTTCAATATGCACTTTGTTCAGATCAGTGTCATTCAGATTTATGTATCTCCTTTCAGATGTATGTATTCTGTGTCCTTCAGATGTATGTATCTGTGTCATTAGGTGTATGTATCTGTGTCATTCAGATGTATATATCTTTGTCATTCAGATGTATGTAACTGTGTCCTTCAGATATATGCATCTGTGTCATCTGATGTATGTATTGTGTCATTCAGATGTATGTATCTGTGTCATTTAGGGTATGTATGTATCGTGTCCTTCAGATATATGTATTCTGTGTCTCAGATGCATGCATCTGTATTCGTGTCATTTAGGTGTATCTGTAACTGTGTCCTTCAGATATTATGTCATTCGATGTATGCATTCAGATGTATGCATCTGTGTCATTCAGATGTATGTATCGTCAAGATGTACGTGTTATTTAGGTGTATGTACCTGTGTCCTCTCAGATGTATGTATCTGTGTCCTTCAGATGTATGCATCTGTGTCATTCAGATGTATGTATTCGTGTCATTCAGATGTATGTATCTTTGTCATTTAGATGTATGTAATCGTGTCCTTCTTAGGTATATGTATCTGTGTCATTCAGATGTATGTATCTGTGTCATTCAGATGTATGTAACTGTGTCTCAGATGTATGTATCTGTGTCATTTAGGTGTATGTAACTGTGTCCTTAGACGATGTGTATCTGTGTCATTTAGATGTATGTATCTGTGTCATTAGGGTGTATAACTGTGTCCTTCAGATATATGCATCTGTGTGTCATTCTGATGTATGTATCTGTGTCATTCAGATGTATGTATCTGTGTCATTTAGGATGTATGTATTCAGGATGTATGTATCTGTGTCATTCAGATGTATGTATTCTGTGTCATTTAGGTATGTATCTGTGTCATTCAGATGTATGTATCTGTGTCATTCAGATGTATGTATCTGTGTCATCTAGATGTATGTATCTGTGTCATTTAGGTGTATGTATCTGTGGACCTTCATTCAGATGTATGTGCATCTTTGTCATTCAGATGTATGTATCTGTGTCCTTCAGATGTATGTATCTGTGTCATTCAGATGTATGTAACTGTGCTGTATGTATGTAACTGTGTCCTTCAGATGTATGTATCTGTGTCATTCATATGTATGTATCCAGATGTATGTATTCATTCAGGTGTATGCAACTTTTGTCATTCAGATGTGTATGTGTCATTCAGATGTACTGTGTCCTTCAGATATATGTATCTGTGTCCTTTCAGATGTATGCATCTTTTGTCATTCAGATGTATGTAATCGTATCTGTGTCATTCAGATGTATGTATCTTTGTCATTTAGGTGTATGTATCTGTGTCATTCAGATGTATTCAGTATCTGTGTCATTCAGATGTATGTATCTGTGTCCTTCAGATAGAAGGGGGCCTGTGTCATTCAGTGTATGTATCGTGTCATTCATATGTATGTATCTGTGTCATTCAGATGTATGTATCTTTGTCATTCAGATGTATGTATCTGTGTCCTTCTGATGTATGTAATTGTGTCCTTCAGATGTATGTATCTTTGTCAACTTTAGGTGTGTCCTCTAGATGTAACTGTGTCATTTAGATGTATGTATCTGTGTCTCAGATGTATGTATCTGTGTCTTCAGATATGTATCTGTGGCATTCAGATATATGTATCTGTGTCATTAAGGTATGTATCTGTGTCATTTAGGTGTATGTATCTGTGTCCTCTAGATATATGTATAGAGGTATGTATCTTTTCAGATGTATGTATCTGTCTATCAGATGATGTATGTATCTGTGTCATCTGTGTCATTCAGATGTATGTATCTGTGTTATTCAGATGTATGTGTAACTTAGGTGTATGTATCTGTTTCATTCAGATGTATGTATCTGTGTCATTCAGATGTATGTATCTGTGTCCTGTATGTATCTGTGTCATTTAGGTGTATGTATCTGTGTCATTTAGGATGTATGTAACTGTGTCCTTCAGATGTATGTATTCTGTGTCATTCATTCAGATGTATGTATCAGTCCTTCAGATGTATGTATCTGTGCCATTCAGATGTAAGGTATCTGTGTCATTTAGGGTGTGGTATGTATCTGTGTCATTCAGATGTATGTATCTGTGTCATTCAGGATGTATGTAACTGTGTCCTCTAGATGTATGTATTCAAAATATTTAGGGTGTATGTATTCAAAGGCTGGTCTAGATGTATGTATCTGTATCATTCAGATGTATGTAATCAGTCTCAGATATATGTATCTGTGCTGTTCAGATGTATGTATCTGTGTCATTCAGGATGTATGTATCTGTATGTCATTTAGGTGTATGTATCTGTGTCATTCAAATGTATGTATCTGTGTCATTTAGGTGTATGTAATCGTGTCCTTCAGATGTATGTATTCGTGTCATTCAGATGTATGCATCTGTGTCATTAGGTGTATGTAATCAGTTATTTAGGTGTATGTAATCAGCCCTTCAGATATATGTATCTGTGTCAGTCTAGATGTATGTATCTTTTTTGTGTCATTCAGATGTATGTATCTGTGTCATTTAGGTGTATGTGTCTGTGTCATTCAGATGTATGTATTCAGCATTTAGGTGTATGTATCTAGCTATTCAGATGTATGTATCTGTGTCATTTAGGTGTATGTATCTGTGTCATTCAGATGTATGTAACTGTGTCCTTTCTGTAGATGTATGCATCTGTGTCATCTGTGTCATTCAGATGTATGTATCTGTGTCATTTAGGTGTATGTATCTGTGTCATTTGTATGTAACTGTGTATATGTATCTGTGTCATTCAGATGTATGTATCTGTGTCATTCAGATGTATGTATCTGTGTCATTTAGGTGTATGTATCTGTGTGTACTGTATCTGTGTCCTTCAGATGTATGGTGTGTGAACTGTGTCATGTGTATCTGTGTCATTCAGATGTATGTATCTGTGTCATTCAGATGTATGTAACTGTGTCATTCAGATGTATGTATCTGTGTTATTCAGATGTATGTATCTGTGTATTCAAATGTATGTATGTGTGTATGTATTTGTCATTCAGATATGTATCTGTGTCATTCAGATGTATGTAACCTGTGTCCTTCAGATGTGTATGTATCTGTGTCATTCAGATGTATGTATCTGTGTCATTTAGGTGTATGTATCTGTGTCCATGTATGTATCTGTGTCATTCAGATGTATGTATCTGTGTCCTTTATCTGTGTCATTCAGATGTATGTATCTGTGTCATTCAGGTGTATGTAACTTTGTCATTTAGGGTGTATGTATCTGTGCGTCCTTCAGATATATGTATCTGTGTCCTTCAGATGTATGCATCTGTGTCATTCCAGATGTATGTATCTGTGTCATTCAGATGTATGTAACTGTGTCCTTCAGATGTATGTATCTGTGTCATTCAGATGTATGATCTGTGTCCTTCAGATGTATCTTTGTCATTTAGATGTATGTATGTATGTGTCATTCAGATGTATGTATCTGTGTTATTTAGGTGTATGTAAATCGTGTCATTTAGGTGTATGTACCTGTGTCCTTCAGATGTATGTAACTGTGTCATTTAGGTGTATGTAACTGTGACATTCAGATGTATGTATTTGTGTCCTTCTGATGTATGCATCTGTGTTATTTAGGTGTATGTAACTGTGTCATTCAGATGTATGCATCTGCGTCATTCAGATGTATGTATATGTGTCATCTAGATGTATGTATCTGTGTCATTTAGATGTATGTATCTGTGTCATTCAGATGTATGTATCTGTGTAATTTAGGTGTATGTATTCGTGTCATTCAGATGTATGTATATCTGTGTCATTTAGTGTATGTATCTGTCCATTCAGATGTATGTATGTGTCAATCAGTCGTCATTCAGATGTATGTATCTGTGTCATTCAGGGTGTATGTAACCTGTGTATGAGGCATTTAGGTGTATGTATCTGTGTCATTCAGATGTATGTATCTGTGTCATTCAGGTGTATGTAACTGTGTCATTCAGATGTATGTATCTGTGTCATTCAGATGTATGTATATGTGTGCTATTCAGATGTATGTATCTGTGTCATTTAGGTATGTAACTGTGTCATTCAGATGTATGTATCTGTGTCCTTAGATGTATGTATCTGTGTCCTTGTTGCATGTAACTGTGTCATTCAGATGTATGTATCTGTGTCATTCAGGATGTATGTATCTGTGTCAATCAGATGTATGTATCTGTGTCATTCAGATGTATGTATCTGTGTCATTCAGATGTATGTATCTGTGTCATTTAGATGTATGTATCTGTGTCCTTCAGATGTATGTATCTGTGTTATTTAGGTGTATGTCATTTAGATGTATGTATCTGTGTTATTCAGATGTATGTATCAGTGTCCTTCAGATGTATGTTCAGATGTATGCATCTGTGTCATTCAGATGTGTCATTTAGATGTGTATGTAACAGATGTATCTGTGTCATTCAGATGTATGTATCTGTGTCATTTAGGTGTATGTAACTGTGTCCTTCAGATGTATGTATCTGTGTCATGTTATGTCTTCAGATGTATGTATCTGTGTCATTCAGATGTATGTATCTGTGTCCTTCAGATGTATGTATCTGTGTCATTCTAGATGTATGTATCTGTATTTAGATGTATGTATCTGTGTCATTCAGATGTATGTAACTGTGTCATTTAGGTGTATGTATCTGTGTCATTCAGATGTATGTATCTGTGTTATTCAGATGTATGTAACTGTAGATGTATGCATCTGTGTCATTCAGATGTATGTATCTGTGTCCTTCAGATGTATGTATCTGTGTCATTTAGATGTATGTATGTATGTATCTGTGTCATTCAGAACTGTGTCCTTCAGATGTAACTGTGTCCTTCAGATGTATCTGTGTAATCAGATGTATGCATGTGTCATTCAGATGTATGTATCTGTGTCATTCAGATGTATGTAACTGTGTCATTCAGATGTATGTATCTGTGTCATTCAGATGTATGTATGTGTCATTCAGATGTGTATGTACCTGTGTCATTTAGGTGTATGTATCTGTGTCATTCAGATGTATGTATCTGTGTTATTTAGGTGTATGTAACTGTGTCCTTCAGATGTATGTATCTGTGTCATTCAGATGTATGTATCTGTGTCATTCAGATGTATGTATCTGTGTCATTTAGGTGTATGTATTCTGTGTCATTCAGATGTATGTATTCATTCTAGATGTATCTGTGTCCTTCTGATGTATGTATCTGTGTCATTGATGTATGTATCTGTGTTATTTAGATGTATGTATCTGTGTCCTTTAGGTGTATGTATCTGTGTCATTCAGATGTATGTATCTGTCATTTAGATGTATGTATCTGTGTCATTTAGGTGTATGTATCTGTGTCATTCAGATGTATGTATCTTTGTCATTCAGATGTATGTAACTGTCCTTCAGATGTATGTATCTGTGTATTCAGATGTTGCAACTGTGTCCTTCAGATGTATGTATTCAAAAGGTCAGATGTATGTATCTGTGTCATTCAGATGTATGTAACTGTGTCCTTTAGTATGATGTATGTATCTGTGTCATTCAGATGTATGTATCTGTGTCATTCAGATGTATGTAACTGTGTCATTCAGATGTATGTATCTGTGTCATTCAGATGTATGTATCTGTCATTCAGGTGTATGTATCTGTAACTGTGTCAGCATTGATGTGTATGTATCTGTGTCATTTAGGTGTATGTATATATCAGATGTGTCATTTTGTCAGATGTATGCATTCAAAAGTCATTCAGATGTATGTACATGTGTCCTTCAGATGTATGTATCAGATGTATCTGTGTCATTCAGATGTATGTAACTGTGTCCTTCAGATGTATGTATCTGTGTCATTCAGATGTATGTATCTGTGTCCCATTTAGATGTATGTAACTGTGTCCTTCAGATGTATGTATCTGTGTCATTCAGATGTATGTATCTGTGTCATTAAGATGTATGTATCTGTGTCATTCAGATGTATGTATCTTCAGATGTATGTATTTGTGTCATTTAGGTGTATGTATCTGTTGTCATTTGGAATGTATGTCTGTGTCATTCAGATGTATGTCTGTGTCATTTAGATGTATGTATCTGTGTCCTTCAGATGTATGTAACTGTGTCCTTCCATGTATGTATCTGTGTCATTCAGATGTATGTATCTGTGTCATTCAGATGTATGTATCTGTATCATTCAGATGTATGTATCATCTTTAGTGTATGTATCTTATTCAGATGTATGTATCTGTGTCATTTAGTATGTATGTGTCTGTGTCATTCAGATGTATGTGTCTGTGTCATTCAGATATGTATCTCCTTCAGATGTATGTAACTGTGTCATTCAGATGTATGTATCTGTGTCATTCAGATGTATGCATCTGTGTCCATTAGGATGTATGTATCTGTGTCATTCAGATGTATCTATGTCATTCAGATGGTATGTAACTGTGTCCTTCAGATGTATGTATCTGTCATTCAGATGTATGTATCTGTGTTATTCAGATGTATGGTCTGTGTCCTTTGTAAGTGTATCTGTGCCCATTCAGATGTATGTATCTATGTCATTCAGATGTATGTATCTGTCATTTGATGTATGTATTCAAAATCCTTCAGGATGTATGTAACTGTGTCATTCAGATGTATGTATCTGTGTCATTTAGATGTATGTATTGTGTCATTCAGATGTATGTATCTGTGTCATTCAGATGTATGTATCTGTGTCCTTCAGATGTATGTATTTGTGTCATTCAGATGTATGTCTGTGTCCTTCAGATGTATGTATCTGTGTCATTCAGATGTATGTATCTGTGTCATTCAGATGTATTTATCTGTGTCATTCAGATGTATGTAACTGTGACATTTAGATGTATGTATCTGTGTCATTCAGATGTATGTATCTGTGTCATTTCAGATGTATGTATCTATGTCATTCAGATGTATGTATCTCATTCAGATGTATGTATCTGTGTCATTTAGATGTATGTATCTGTGTCATTTAGTGTATGTATTCAGTCATTCTAGATATATGTATCTTGTCATTCAGTTGTATGTAACTGGGTCCCTCAGATGTATGTATCTGTGTCATTGAGATGTATGTAACTGTGTCCTTCAGATGTATGTGTATCTGTGTCATTACAGATGTATGTATCTGTGTCATTTAGGTGTATGTATCTGTGTCCTTCAGATGTATGTATCTGTGTCATTTCAGATGTATGTATCTGTGTCATTTTAGATGTATGTATCTGTGTCCTTCAGATGTATGTATCTGTGATTAGATGTCATTCAGATGTATGTTTGTGTCATTCAGGTGTATGAATCTGTGTTCCTTTAGATGTATGTATCTGTGTCATTTAGATGTATGTATCTGTGTCCTTCAGATGTATGTATATTTGTCATTTAGGTGTGTAACTGTGTCCTTCAGATGTATGTATCTGTGTCATTCAGATGTATGTATATGTGTCCTTCAGATGTATGTATCTGTGTCATTATGATGTGTGTCATTTAGGTGCTATCATTTTCAGATGTATGTATCTATGTTATTTAGGGTTCAGATGTATGTATCTGTGTCATTCAGATGTATGTATCTGTGTCATTCAGATGTATGTATCTATGTGTCCTTCAGATGTATGTATCTGTGTCATTCAGATGTATGTATCTGTGTCATTTAGGTGTATGTATCTGTGTCTGTGATGTATGTATTCCTTCCTTCAGATGTATGTATCTGTCATTCAGATGTATGTATCTGTGTCATTTAGGGTGTATGTAACTTGACATTCAGATGTATGTATCATCTGTGTTATTTAGGTGTATGTAACTGTGTCATTCAGATGTATGTATCTGTGTCATTCAGATGTATGTATCTGTGTCATTCAGATGTATCTGTGTCATTTAGTAATCTGTGTCATTCAGATGTATGTATCTGTGTAATTCAGATTCTGTGTCCTTCCAGATGTATGTATCTGTGTCATTTAGATGTATGTATCTGTGTCATTCAGATGTAATCAGCATGTGTCATTCAGATGTATGTAACTGTGTCATCTAGATGTATGTATCTGTGTCATTCAGATGTATGTAAGTGTGTCCTTCAGATGTATGTATCTGTCATTTAGGTGTATGTATCTGTGTCATTCAGATGTATGTATCTGTGTCAGATGTATGAAACAGTGTCCTTCAGATATCATTCAGATCTGTATCTTGTGTCATTCAGATGTATGTATCTGTGTCATTATGTAACAGATGTATGTATCTGTGTCCTTCAGATGTATGTATCTGTGTCATTCAGATGTATGATAACTGTGTCATTCAGATGTATGTATCTGTGTCCTTTCAGATGTATGTATCTGTGTCCTTCAGATGTATGTATCTGTGTCATTTAGGTGTATGTATCTGTGTCATTTAGATGTATGTAATGTGTCCATTCAGGATGTGTCTGTGTTATTCAGATGTATGTATCTGTGTCATTCAGATGTATGTAACTGTTTTCAGATGTATGTCTGTCATTCAGATGTATGTATCTGTGTCCTTCAGATGTATGTATCTGTGTCATTCAGATGTATGTATCTGTGTCATTCAGATGTATGTATCTGTGTCATTCAGATGTATGTATCATTCAGATGTATGTATCTGTGTCATTCAGATGTATGTAACTGTGTCCTTCAGATGTATGTATCTGTGTCATTCAGATGTATGTATCTGTGTCATTCAGATGTATGTATCTGTGTCATTCAGATGTATGTATCTGTGTCATTCAGATGTATGTATCTGTGTCATTTAGGTGTATGTAACTGTGTCCTTCAGATGTATGTATCTGTGTCCTTCAGATGTATGTATCTGTGTCCTTGTATGTGTATCTGTGTCATTTAGGTGTATGTATCTGTGTCATTCAGATGTATGTATCTGTGTCATTTGTATCATTCAGATGTATGTATCTGTGTGTTCAGATGTATGTATCTGTGTCATTCAGATGTATGTATCTGTGTCATTCAGATGTATGTATCTGTGTCATTTAGGTGTATGTAACTGTGTCCTTCAGATGTATGTATCTGTGTCATTCAGATGTATGTATCTGTGTCATGTGTCATTCAGATGTATGTATCTGTGTCATTCAGATGTATGTATCTGTGTCATTCAGATGTATGTATCTGTGTCCTTCAGATGTATGTATCTGTGTCCTTCAGATGTGTATGTATCTGTGTCATTCAAGATGTATGTATCTGTGTCATTTAGGTGTATGTAACTGTGTCATTCAGATGTATGTATCTGTGTCATTCAGATGTATGTAACTGTGTCATTTAGATGTATGTATCTGTGTCATTTTAGATGTATGTATCTGTGTCATTCAGTATGTATCTGTGTCATTCAGATGTATGTCATTCAGATGTGTGTCCTTTCAGATGTAGATGTATGTATCTGTGTCATTCAGATGTATGTATCTGTCATTTAGGTGTAGATGTATGTATCTGTGTCTGTGTCATTCAGATGTATGTATCTGTGTCATTCAGATGTATGTATCTGTGTCATTCAGTATGTATGTATTTGTCCTTCAGATGTATGTCTGTGTCATTCAGATGTATGTATCTGTGTAATTCAGGTGTATGTAACTGTGTCCTTCAGATGTATGTATTGTCATTCAGATGTCCTTCAGTGTTATATGTATCTGTGTCATTCAGATGTATGTATCTGTGTCATTCAGATGTATGTATCTGTGCTATTTAGTGTATGTATCTGTGTCATTCAGATGTATGTATTCAAAGCCATTCAGATGTATGTAACTGTGTCCTTCAGATGTATGTATCTGTGTCATTCAGATGTGTATGTATCTGTGTCATTCAGATGTATGTATCTGGTGTCACTTAGTGCTGTATCTGTGTCATTCAGATATATGTGTATCTGTGTCATCCAGATGTATGTAACTGTGTCCTCAGATGTATGTATCTGTGTCATTCAGATGTATCTTGTCCAGATGTATGTAATCTGCCATTTAGGTGTATGTATCTGTGTCCTTCAGATGTATGCATTCAAAGCCATCTGATGTATGTATCTGTGTCATACAGATGTATGTATCTGTGTCATTCAGATGTATGTATCTGTGTCATTCAGATGTATGCAAGGTGTATGTATCTGTCATTCAGATGTATGTATCTGTGTTATTTAGATGGTAATCTGTGTCTTCAGATGTATGTATCTAAAAATATTCAGATGTATGTATTTGTGTTATTTAGGTGTATGTAACTGTGTCATTCAGATGTATGTATTCTGTGTCATTTAGATGTATGTATCTGTGTTATTTAGGTGTATGTAACTGTGTCATTCAGATGTATGTATCTGTGTCATTCAGATGTATTTAGAGTATATTCTGTATGATTTCTTGTACGTGTATGTAGAATTCAGATGTATGTAACTGTCCTTCAGATGTATGTATCTGTGTCATTCAGATGTATGTATTGTATGTATCTGTACAGATGTATGTAACTGTGTCTCCTTCAGATCAGATGTATGTATTCGTGTCATTCAGATGTATGTATCTGTGTCCTTCAGATGTATGTATCTGTGTCATTTAGATGTATGTATATGTGTCATTCAGATGTATGTATCTGTGATTATTCAGATGTATGTAACTGTGTCCATTCATCTGATGTCATCTGATGTATGTATCATTTAGATGTATGTAACTGTGTCCTTCAGATGTATGTATATGTGTCATTCAGATGTATGTATCTGTGTCATTTAGATGTATGTATTCTGTGACATTCAGATGTATGTATTCGTGTCATTCAGATATATGTATCTGTGTCATTCAGGTGTATGTAATCAGCCATTCAGATGTATGTATCTGTGTCATTGAGATGTATGTAACTGTGTCATTCAGATGTAGGTATCTGTGTCATTTAGATGTAATATGTATTCCTTCATTCAGATGTATGTATCTGTGTAATGTTAGATGTATGTATCTGTGTCATTCAGATGTATGTATCTGTGTCATTTAGGTGTATGTATCTGTGTCATTCAGATGTATGTATCTGTGTCATTCAGATGTATGTAACTGTGTCATTCAGATGTATGTATTTTAAATCGTGTCTTCAGATGTATGTAACTGTGTCATTCAGATGTATGTATCTGTGTCATTTAGATGTATGTAACTGTGTCCTTCAGATGTATGTATCTGTGTCATTTAGGTGTATGTATGTATCTGTGTCATTCAGATGTATGTATCTGTGTCATTGTCCTTCAGATGTATGTAACTGTGTCATTCCAGATGTATGTATCTGTGTCATTCAGATGTATGTATCTGTGTTATTTGATGTATGTATCTGTGTCATTCAGATGTATGTATCTGTGTCATTCAGGTGTATGTATCCTTCAGATGTATGTATCTGTGTCATTCAGATGTATGTATCTGTGTCCTTTAGATGTATGTATCTGTGTCCTTCAGATGTATGTATCTGTGTCATTCAGATGTATGTATCTGTGACATTCAGATTATGTATCTGTGTCCTTCAGATGTATGTATCTGTGTCATTTTAGGTGTATGTAACTGTGTCCTTCAGATGTATGTATCTGTGTCATTCAGATGTATGCATCTGTGTCATTTAGGTGTATGTATCTGTGTCATTCAGATGTATGTATCTGTGTCATTCAGATGTATGTAACTGTGTCTTCAGATGTATCTGTGTATCTTTCGGAAGTATCTGTCATTCAGATGTATGTATCTGTGTCATTCAGATGTATGCATTGTGTCATTCAGATGTATGTATCTGTGTCATTCAGATGTATGTAACTGTGTCCTTCAGATGTGTATTCGTGTCATTCAGATGTATGTATCTGTGTCCTTCAGTGTATGTATCTGTGTCATTCAGATGTATGTATCTGTGTCATTCAGATGTATGTATCTGTGTCCTTCAGATGTATGTATCTGTGTCATTCAGATGTATGTATCTGTGTCATTCATTCAGATGTATGTATCTGTGTCATTTAGATGTATGTAACTGTGTCCTTCAGATGTATGTATCTGTGTCCTTCATGTATGTATCTGTGTCATTCAGATGTATGTATCTGTGTCATTTAGGTGTATGTAACTGTGTCCTTCAGATGTATGTGTTATTTAGGTGTATGTATCTGTGTCATTCAGATGTATGTATCTGTGTCATTTAGGTGTATGTATCTGTGTCATTTAGGTGTATGTATCAGTCATTCAGATGTATGTATCTGTGTCATTCAGATGTATGTATCTGTGTCATTCAGATGTATGTATCTGTGTCATTGTATGTATCCATGTATGATATCTGTGTCATTCAGATGTATGTATGTGTAATTGGTGTATGTATTCAGATGTATGTAACTGTGTCCTTCAGATGTATGTATCTCTGTATGCATTGTCTAGGATGTATGTATCTGTGTCATTCAGTAATGTGTCCTTCAGATGTATGTATCTGTGTCATTCAGATGTGTATCTGTGTCATTCAGATGTATGTATCTGTGTCATTCAGATGTATGTATCTCTGTGTTCATTGTATGGTGTGTCATTCAGATGTATGTAACATTTAGTGTATGTATTCTGTATGTATCTTCAGATGTATGTATCTGTGTCATTCAGATATGTATGTGTCTGTGTATTCGTGTGATATATTTCTGTGTTATCTAGTGTATGTATCCCTTCAGATGATTCAGATGTATGTATCTGTGTCATTCAGATGTATGTATCTGTGTCATTCAGATGTATGTATCTGTGTCATTCAGATGTATGTATCTGTGTCATTCAGATGTATGTATCTGTGTCATTCAGGTGTATGTAACTGTGTCCTTCAGATGTATGTATCTGTGTCATTCAGATGTATGTATCTGTGTCATTCAGATGTATGTATCCATTCAGATGTATGTATCTGTGTCCTTCAGATGTATCCTGTGTCATTCAGTGTGTATCTGTATGTATCTGTGTCATTCAGATGTATCTGTATCTATGTCATTTAGATGTATGTATCTGTGTCATTCAGATGTATGTATCTGTGTCATTCAGATGTATGTATCTGTGTCATTTAGGGTGTATGTATCTGTGTCATTTAGATGTATGTATCTGTGTCATTCAGATGTATGTATCTGTGTCATGTATGTATGTATCTGTGTCCTTCAGATGTATGTATTGTGTCATTTGAGTGTATGTAACTGTGTCCCTCAGATGTATGTATTCATGTATCTGTGTCATTCAGATGTATGTATCTGTGTCCTTCAGATGTATGTAACTGTGTCCTTTAGATGTATGTAACTAGTTATTTAGGTATGTATCTGTGTTATTTAGGGTGTATGTAATTCAGATGTCATTCTTTAGATGTATGTATCTGTGTCATTCAGATGTATGTATCAGTGTCATTTAGGTGTATGTATCTGTGTCATTCAGATGTATGTATCTGTGTCATTTCAGATGTATGTATCTGTGTCATTCAGATGTATGTATATGTGTCCTTCAGATGTATGTATCTGTGTCATTCAGATGTATGTATCTGTGTCATTCAGATGTATGTATCTGTGTCTTTCAGATGTATGTATCAGTGTGTCATTCAGATGTATGTATCTGTGTCATTCAGATGTATGTATCTGTGTCATTCAGATGTATGTATCTGTATGTGTCATTTAGATGTATGTATCTGTGTCATTCAGATGTATGTATCTGTGTCATTTAGATGTATGTATCTGTGTCATTCAGATATATGTATTGTATCATTCAGATGTATGTAACTGTGTCCTTCAGATGTATGTATTCGTGTCATTCAGATGTATGTAACTGTGTCCTTTAGATGTATGTGTCATCTGTGTATGTATCCATTCAGATGTATGTATCTGTGTCATTCAGATGTATGTAACTGTGTCATTCAGATGTATGTATCTGTGTCATTTAGATGTATGTATCTGTGTCATTCAGATGTATGTATCTGTGTTATTTAGTATCTGTGTCCTTCAGATGTATGTATCTGTGTCATTCAGATGTAACTGTGTATCTGTGTCATTCATTTAGATGTATGTAACTGTGTCCTTCAGATGTATGTATCTGTGTCAATTCAGATGTATGTATTTGTGTCCTTCAGATGTATGTATCTGTGTCATTTCAGATGTATGTATCTGTGTCATTCAGATGTATGTAACTGTGTCCTTCAGATGTATGTATCTGTGTCATTTAGATGTATGTAACTGTGTCTTCAGATGTATGTATCTGTGTCATTCAGATGTATGTATTCGTGTCATTCAGATGTATGTATCTGTGTCATTTAGATGTGTCATTCAGATGTATGTAACTGTGTCATTCAGATGTATGTATTTATGTGTCATTCAGATGTATGTATGTGTCATTCAGATGTATGTATCTGTGTCATTCAGATGTATGTATCTGTGTCATTTGTAGGTGTATGTATCTGTGTCATTCATTCAGATGTATGTATCTGTGTCATTTAGGTGTATGTATCTGTGTCATTTAGATGTATGTATCTGTGTCATTCAGATGTATGTATGTAACTGTGTCCTTCAGATGTATGTATCTGTGTCATTTAGGTGTATGTATCTGTGTCATTCTAGATGTATGTATCTGTGTCATTCAGATGTATGTATTCAATGTCATTCAGATGTATGTATCTGTGTCATTCAGATGTATGTATCTGTGTCATTCAGATGTATGTAACTGTGTCCTTCAGATGTATGTATCTGTGTCCTTCAGATGTATGTATCTGTGTCATGTATGTAACTGTGTCCTTTATGTATGTAACTGTGTGTCATTATGTAACAGATGATGTATGTATCTGTGTCATTCAGATGTATGTATCTGTGTCATTCAGATGTATGTATCTGTGTCATTCAGATGTATGTATCTGTGTCATTCAGATGTATGTATCTGTGTCATATGTAACTTAGGTGTATGTATCTGTGTCATTCAGATGTATGTATCTGTGTCATTCAGATGTATGTATCTGTGTCATTCAGATGTATCTGTGTTAGTCTTATGTGTCCTTCAGATGTATGTAACTGTGTCATTTAGGTGTATGTAACTGTGTCCTTCAGATATATGTATCTGTGTCATTCAGATGTATGTATCTGTGTCATTCAGATGTATGTATCTGTGTCCTTCAGATGTATGTAACTGTGTCCTTCAGATGTATGCATCTGCGTTATTTAGGTGTATGTAACTGTGTTATTTAGGTGTATGTAACTGTGTCCTTCAGATGTATGTATCTGTGTCATTCAGATGTATGTATCAGTGTCATTTAGGTGTATGTATCTGTGTCATTCAGATGTATGTATCTGTGTCATTCAGATGTATGTAACTGTGTCCTTCAGATGTATGTATCTGTGTCTTTCGGAAGTATGTATCTGTGTCATTCAGATGTATGTATCTGTGTCATTAAGGTGTATGTATCAGTGTCATTCAGATTTATGTATCTGTGTCATTCAGATGTATGTAACTGTGTCCTTCAGATGTATGTATCTGTGTCATTTAGGTGTATGTATCTGTGTCATTCAGATGTATATATCTGTATCATTCAGATGTATGTAACTGTGTCCTTCAGATGTATGTATCTGTATTATGTAACTGTGTCCTTTCAGATGTATGTATCTGTGTCATTCAGATGTATGTATCTGTGTCATTTAGATGTATGTATCTGTGTCCTTTAGATGTATGTATCTGTGTCATTCATGTATGTATGTATCTGTGTCATTCAGGTGTATGTAACTGTGTCCTTCAGATGTATGTATCTGTGTCATTCAGATGTATGTATCTGTGTCATTCAGATTTGTATGTATTCAGATGTTCTGTTCAGGATGTATGTATCTGTGTCATTCAGATGTATGTATTTGTGTCTTTCAGATGTATGTAATCTGTGTCCTTCAGATGTATGTATCTGTGTCATTCAGGCATATGTATTCTGTGTCATTCAGATGTATGTATCTGTGTCATTCAGATGTATGTATCTGTGTCCTTCAGATGTATGTATCTGTGTCATTCAGATGTATGTATCTGTGTCATTCAGATGTATGTATCTGTGTCATTTAGGTGTATGTAACTGTGTCCTTCAGATGTATGTATCTGTGTCATTCAGATGTATGTATTTGTGTCATTCAGGTGTATGAATCTGTCATTTAGATGTATGTATCTGTGTCATTCAGATGTATGTATCTGTGTCATTCAGATGTATGTATCTGTGTCATTCAGATGTATGTATCTGTGTCATTTAGGTGTATGTATCTGTGTCATTCAGATGTATGTATCTGTGTCATTCAGATGTATGTATCTGTCCTTCAGATGTATGTATCTGTGTCATTCAGATGTATGTATCTGTGTCATTCAGATGTATGTATCTGTGTCATTCAGATGTATGTATCTGTGTCATTCAGATGTATGTATCTGTGTCCTTCAGATGTATGCATCTGTGTCATTCAGATGTATGTATCTGTGTCATTCCGATGTATGTAACTGTGTCCTTCTGTATGTATTCGTGTCATTCAGATGTATGTATCTGTGTCCTTCAGATGTATGTATCTGTGTCCTTTCAGATGTGTATCTGTGTCATTCAGATGTATGTATCTGTGTCATGTAGATGTATGTATGTGTCATTCAGATGTATGTATCTGTGTCATTCAGATGTATGTAACTGTGTCCTTCAGATGTATGTATCTGTGTCATTTAGGTGTATGTATTGTGTCATTCAGATGTATGTATCTGTGTCCTTCAGATGTATGTAACTGTGTCCTTCAGATGTGTGTCTGTGTCATTTAGGTGTATGTATCTGTGTCATTCAGATGTATGTATTTGTGTCATTTAGATGTATGTATCTGTGTCATTCAGATGTATGTATCTGTGTCATTCAGATATGTATATGTGTCATTCAGATGTATGTATCTGTGTCATTCAGATGTATGTATCTGTGTCCTTCAGAGATGTATGTATCTGTGTCATTTGATGTATGTATCTGTGTCATTCAGATGTATGTATCTGTGTCATTTAGATGTATGTATCTGTGTCATTCAGATGTATGTATGTATTTAGATGTATGTCTGTTCATTCAGATGTATGTATCTGTGTCATTCAGATGTATGTAACTGTGTCCTTCAGATATATGTATCTGTGTCATTCAGATGTATGTATCTGTGTGTCATTCAGATGTATGTATGTGTCATTTAGATGTATGTATCTGTGTCATTTAGATGTATGTATCTGTGTCATTCAGATGTATGTATCTGTGTCATTCAGATGTATGTATCTGTGTCATTCAGATGTATGTATCTGTGTCATTTAGGTGTATGTATCTGTGTCCTTCAGATGTATGTATCTGTGTCATTCAGATGTATGTAACTGTGTCCTTCAGATGTATGTAACTGTGTCATTTAGGTGTATGTATTCTGTGTCATTCAGATGTATGTATCTGTGTCATTTAGATGTATGTATTCTGTGTCCTTCAGATGTATGTATCTGTGTCATTCAGATGTATGTAATATGTGTCCTTCAGATGTATCTGTGTCATTTAGGTGTATGTATCTGTCATTTAGATGTATGTATCTGTGTCCTTCAGATGTATGTATCTGTGTCATTCAGATGTATGTATCTGTGTCATTCAGATGTATGTATCTGTGTCATTTAGGTGTATGTATGTATCTGTGTCATTTCAGATGTATGTATCTGTGTCATTCAGATGTATGTATCTGTGTCATTCAGATGTATGTATCTGTGTCATTTAGATGTATGTATCTGTGTCATTCAGATGTATGTATCTGTGTCATTCAGATGTATGTATCTGTGTCATTTAGGTGTATGTATCTGTGTCATTCAGATGTATGTATCTTTGTCATTCAGATGTATGTAACTGTGTCCTTCAGATGTATGTATCTGTGTCATTCAGATGTATGTATCTGTGTCATTTAGGTGTATGTATCTGTGTCATTTAGGTGTATGTAACTGTGTCCTTCAGATATATGTATCTGTGTCATTCAGATATATGTATCTGTGTCATTCAGATGTATGTATCTGTGTCATTTAGGTGTATGTATCTGTGTCATTCAGATGTATGTATCTGTGTCATTTAGATGTATGTATCTGTGTCATTCAGATGTATGTCTGTGTCATTTAGATGTATGTATCTGTGTCATTCAGATGTATGTATCTGTGTCATTCAGATGTATGTATCTGTGTCATTCAGATGTATGTATCTGTTCATTCAGGTGTATGTAACTGTGTCCTTCAGGTGTATGTATCTGTGTCATTCAGATGTATGTATCTGTGTCCTTCAGATGTATGTAACTGTGTCATTCAGATGTATGTATCTGTGTCATTCAGATGTATGTATCTGTGTCATTCAGATGTATGTATCTGTGTCCTTCAGATGTATGTATCTGTGTCATTCAGATGTATGTATCTGTGTCATTCAGAGTATGTATGTATCTTCAGATGTATGTAACTGTGTCCTTCAGATATATGTATCTGTGTCATTCAGATGTGTATCTGTGTCATTTAGATGTATCTGTATCTGTGTCCTTCAGATGTATGTATCTGTGTCATTCAGATGTATGTATCTGTGTCATTCAGATGTATGTATCTGTGTCATTCAGATGTATGTATCTGTGTCATTCAGATGTATGTAACTGTGTCCTTCAGATGTATGTATCTGTGTCATTCAGATGTATGTATCTGTGTCATTCAGATGTATGTATCTGTGTCATTCAGATATGTATTGTGTCCTTCAGATGTATGTATCTGTGTCCTTTAGGATGTATGTAGATGTATGCATCTGTGTCATTTAGTGTATGTATCTGTGTCATTCAGATGTATGTATCTGTGTCATTCAGATGTATGTATCTGTGTCATTCAGATGTATGTATCTGTGCCATTCAGATGTATCTGTGTCATTCAGATGTATGTATCTGTGTCATTCAGATGTATGTATCTGTGTCATTCAGGTGTATGTAACTTTGTCATTTAGGTGTATGTATCTGTGTCCTTCAGATATATGTATCTGTGTCCTTCAGATGTATGCATCTGTGTCATTCAGATGTATGTATCTGTGTCATTCAGATGTATGTATCTGTGTCATTCAGATGTATGTATCTGTGTCATTCAGATGTATGTATCTGTGTCATTCAGATGTTATGTATTTGTCATTCAGATGTATGTATCTGTGTCATTCAGATGTATGTATCTGTGTCATTCAGATGTATGTGTCATTCAGATGTGTATGTATTGTCATTCAGATGTATGTAACTGTGTCCTTTCAGATGTATGTCTGTGTCATTCAGATGTATGTATCTGTGTCCTTCAGATGTATGTATCTGTGTCCTTCAGATGTATGTATCTGTGTCATTCAGATGTATGTGTCATTCTGATGTCATTCAGATGTATGTATCTGTGTCATTCAGATGTATGTATCTGTGTCATTTAGGTGTATGTATCTGTGTCATTCAGATGTATGTATCTGTGTCCTTCAGATGTATGTATCTGTGTCATTCAGATGTATGTATCTGTGTCATTCAGATGTATGTATGTATCTGTGTCATTTTAGATGTATGTATCTGTGTCATTTAGATGTGTATTCAGATGTATGTAACTGTGTCCTTCAGATGTCCATCTGTGTCATTCAGATGTATGTATCTGTGTCATTTAGATGTATGTATTCAGTGTCATTCATTCAGATGTATGTATCTGTGTCATTCAGATGTGTCTTTCAGATGTATGTGTATCTGTGTCCTTCAGATGTATGTATCTGTGTCATTCAGATGTATGTATCTGTGTCATTCAGATGTATGTATCTGTGTCATTCAGATGTATGTATCTGTGTCCTTCAGATATGTATCTGTGTCATTCATGTATGTATCTGTGTCATTCAGATGTATGTATCTGTGTCATTCAGATGTATGTATCTGTGTCATTCAGATGTATGTATCTGTGTCCCTTCAGTGTCCTGTGTCTGTGTCATTCAGACGTTCAGATATCTGTGTCATTCAGATGTATGTATCTGTGTCATTCAGATGTATCTGTGTCTGTGTCATTCCTTCAGATGTATGTATGTAACTGATGTGTCCTTCAGTACTGTGTCTTCAGATGTATGTATGTATCTTTAGTGTATGTATCTTGTCAGATGTATGCATCTGTGTCATTCAGATGTATGTATCTGTGTCATTCAGATGTATGTATCAGATGTGTCATTCATTCTGTGTCATTCAGATGTATGTATTTGTGTCATTCAGATGTATGTAACTGTGTCCTTCAGATGTATGCATCTGTGTCCTTCAGATGTATGTATCTGTGTCATTGTCATTTAGGTGTATGTATCTGTGTCCTTCAGATGTATGTATCTGTGTCCTTCAGATGTATGTATCTGTGTCATTCAGATGTATGTATCTGTGTCATTCATATGTATGTATCTGTGTCATTCAGATGTATGTATCTTTGTCATTCAGATGTATGTATCTGTGTCCTTCAGATGTATGCATCTGTGTCATTCAGATGTATGTATCTTTGTCATTCAGATGTATGTAACTGTGTCCTTCAGATGTATGCATCTGTGTCATTCAGATGTATGTATCTGTGTCCTTCAGATGTATGTATCTGTGTCCTTCAGATGTATGTATCTGTGTCATTCAGATGTATGTATCTGTGTCATTCATATGTATGTATCTGTGTCATTCAGATGTATGTATCTTTGTCATTCAGATGTATGTATCTGTGTCATTCAGATGTATGTATCTGTATCTGTGTCCTTCAGATGTATCTGTGTCATTCAGATGTATGTTTTGTCATTCAGATGTATGTAATGTATGCATCTGTGTCCTTCAGATGTGTATGTAATCTGTTCCTTCATGTATGCATCTGTGATGATGTATGTATCTGTGTCATTCAGATGTATGTATCTGTGTCCTTCAGATGTATGTATCTGTGTCCTTCAGATGTATGTATCTGTGTCCTTCAGATGTATGTATCTGTGTCATTCAGATGTATGTATCTCTGTCATTAAGGTGTATGTAACTGTGTCATTTAGGTGTATGTAACTGTGTCCTTCAGATATATGTATCTGTGTCCTTCAGATGTATGCATCTGTGTCATTCAGATGTATGTATCTGTGTCATTCAGATGTATGTATCTGTGTCATTTAGGTGTATATGTATCTGTGTCCTTCAGATGTATGCATCTGTGTCATTCAGATGTATGTATCTGTGTTATTCAGATGTATGTAACTGTGTCCTTCAGATGTATGTATCTGTTTCATTCAGATGTATGTATCTGTGTCATTCAGATGTATGTATCTGTGTCATTCAGATGTATGTATCTGTGTCATTTAGGTGTATGTATCTGTGTCATTCAGATGTATGTATCTGTGTCATTCAGATGTATGTATCTGTGTCATTTAGGTGTATGTATCTGTGTCATTCAGATGTATGTATCTGTGTCATTCAGATGTATGTACCTGTGTCATTCAGATGTATATATCTGTTGTCTATATCTTTTGGGTTTATTTAAAAATCTACCTTGCATTTAAAACAATTTCTCAATATTTTTGTTAATGACTACCGATATTCTATGCTGAATATAACACCATATGTTACTTTTAGTAATTTCCATTTTATGACGATGCCTGCAGCCGTTACCTGTGGAATGAATCTGCTTTAATTTTATAACTAGGGATAAACTTTTCTGTTTGCCACCCGCATGCATGTCTGACGCTAAATACCAGGAGGGCAATGATCGCCGCCTCTATCGGCTCACGTTACCCACTGAAGAGTAAGTTAACTTTGACCTAGCAGAAATCTTCTGCGTCAGAATCCTTCTTGCATATTTATAAATATAATATTCCTCTATGCATTAAATACTGCTCCCATATCTGGTCTGCTACACCTACAAGGATGCTTCCTACAATATATATATATATATATATATATATATATATATATATATATATATTATTTGGCCAGATATTTGATATCTTTAAACTTTTAATTGTCTATTTAAACGGCTTTCATTTAATATTCACAAAGAAACGTTGTTGTCAACCATCAGCATGACTGATGCTAAACCCCAGGGGTACAAGATTTTACACCTTCTTTGATTCACGTTCTCCACTGACATGGGGTGGTTATATTAAATCAATTGCTAGGACTCCTCTTAGGTAAATTGGTTCACGATATTGAGTCACCCCCCACGAGTGTGTCATGTGGCACAAGGCCTTTTTAACGTGGGCATTCCGAGCCCGTGGTCTCGGCCAAAAATATGCCCATTGAACCCGTATAAACTGGTTCAGGGCCGATTTTATTTCCCGAAGGAGACTCCGCCTTCGGCGTAGCCTCCTTCGGGTTCCTCCCGTCCGTAGGAAGAGAGTTCAACCGAGCAGTCGGTTCAAAAGTGAACGACTAACTGAATGACTAGGTAAATTGGTCCCCTGTGTTGTGACATAAACATATTCTCACGTCATAATTCATCATATAATTTTCATAATTCTGCCATTGGTCCTTGCATTAAATACTGTTGCCATAACTTGTCTGGCAATTCTACGAGGACACTTCCTTAAAAATATGTATATTTGGTCAGAGTTTTTGTTTGTATGTCTAAACTTTTAATTGTCTATTTAAAATGCTTTCATTTAATCCTCAGAAAGAATCGTTTCTGTCAGTCATCAGCATGGCTGATACTAAACTCCAGGAGTGCGACACTTTGCAACTTTTAGGGTTCACGTTCTCCACTAACATGAAGTGGAATGATTATATTAAATCAGTTTCTAGGTCTGCTGTTAAGAATGGTTCCTGCTGTTTCACTGCGTTGTGACTTAAATAGATTCACGTCATAATTCATCATACAATTTTCATAATTCTGCCATTCGTCCCTGCATTTACGACTGTTGCTATATTTAATCTCTTGCTCCTACAAGACACTTTCTCCAAAAAATTAAGAGATTAGGAACTGCTTTGATCAGGAGTTTGTGAAAACCTTCCCGTATATATGAGTATACATTTAAAACTTAGTGTGCATTTTTTTGTTTCTGTGGGTAAAGTTATAATTTTCGCTCTAAATAGCTTTCATTTAATCATCACATAAAACCATTTATGTCAGCCATTAACATGGCTAATTCTAAACACCACTTTGCGCTTTCTGTGGCTCATTTTTCCATTGATATGACGTAGAGAGATTTTATCGCGTTAGTTGCTAGTTCTCCTGCAAAGAAGTTTTGTTCAGTCTGTCGTGAGAGACAAATTTTACTCGTCAGAATCCACCTTACACATTTATAAATCTACTATTCGTCCGTGCATTGAATATTTCTGCCATATTTAGTCTGGTGCTCCTGTTATATATCTCGAGATTCTCAACAAAATTCAAAGAAGTTTCTGTAATTCAATTGATCTGCTCTTGGCATCTCAATTTTGGTCACTTTCTCAACGATGTGATGTAGTTTCCATCAGTCATTTCTACAAATATTTTCATGGAAACTCTTTTGGTGAGTTTTTTTTTCCTCACGATAACATGAAATTATAGTGTATTACTAGATTGGAACTAGATCTCACCGTTTTGCTGTTGAACTAGCAAGGTGAAACCGACACTTTATATTCTAACAGTCTCTATTCCCGCACTTATCACCCGTGGAATTCACTTTCGATTATCTTCTTCCCTGTCACCTACATTCTTCGAAAAATTTAAATTCAAAATCAGTCGCCATCTTTTATCTGTTCTTTTGTTGTCCTTTCCTCACTTCTCTTCCACTACGTATAAAACCTGCTTCGTAAGGGTATAATGACCTTTCTTGTTTTGAAAAGATTTATATTCGCTAACATTATCATTGGAAAGGTATAATTTCGTCTGTTCTTCCTCTTTTTAGCGCTTAATAACACAGCATACTGGACTCTCTAAATATCATTGGTAAGCAGTTTACGAGATGAATGACTCTGAAACAAAAACAGTGTGAACATAGGGTTAAGAATCCCACCTGGTGTAAGTCTTCTTACTACGAAAACCACACACGCAAGTGTTTCATGCTTTATACTCTGTTGGATTTCTACAGTTTTACTAGTTAATATAATTTTTTTTTTCTTTTGTATCGCTTATCCAATATGTTCAAGCCAGATTTTGTATGCATATGATAAACGGGTTATATTTTGAAAACACATTTGTCTTCATTGAGGCTGAATATTGTATCGCTAGACTGCAATTTAAACAGAAAAAAAAACCCAAATCAACGTAATGTCAGTATTTTCCGTTGTAGTTCTATCGGAGTTCTTACCTAGTTTTAAAAGAGCAAACAGAATCCCTGGACATTTTTATTCATTTCATTTGAATCTTTTAAAACATCGAACATCTCTCACGTATTATGGTGTTGAAATCTTTGTTCTATGATATCCAACATTCTCATCAGATCATATGTCAGGTGAGTTATATGTTCAGCCTTAACTCCAGAAGTATATATTGTGTGCAAAACTCATATTCAGTAGCATCAAGACAGTCTGAGAAGATCTCGTTCACGATTAACTAAAAAACGTCGGTTCCGTCAGGATATGTGTGCACGCTTCATTTGGCACGAAAGTCCAACAGAAATATACCAGTTTTATTATAGAAATTCTTTTATCATAATGACTTCAGTTTTCAGATTATAGCCGTTTTTTCTTCGTAATGCATTTAAATAAATCATGTATTTTTTTAAATAGTCTAACAGATTTCAGACAAGGACCAGCAGCAATATATACTAATAATCTCAATGGTTCCAATGTAGCGTAATTTTTTAACGAGCTTGTTTCATTGCTACTAATTTATGATTTGAATCCTCATTGGACGCTGGTCATGCATAATTCAACAATACATACTGCAGCAGCGAATTTTTGTCATGAAATCGATCGATCTAACCTACAAGCTGTAAATTCCATAAAAAACAAATTTTGCCGCAAGTAATATTATCGATTGCTTCTTATCTTCCTTTGCTTCATGCGATCGTATCATAGTGAAGATATCGATGTTAATTTTCACTTGCTTATTGGAGTCACTGAATGTGAATAATATTCTTAATTAAAATATATGCCGTTTTGTATCTACATTACTGAATAATGTTTTCACGTTTGAAATGAACCTGTGTCCTATCTCAATCAAAGACATGAATCCTATACATTATCATCGTTTTTTACAAATACCTGTTCCTACAAACATCACTCGTCACATTCGATTAAATATGTCTCATAAACAGAAATTAACTATTGATGATTTGCTTGAGTAGAGCAGACAAATATCTGAAAAATAACGATTTTTGTCTGATTGTCATAAAAAAAGTGTGTTGTCTTATCATTATGAAATATTACTTAATATTTTATATTAACTAATTTTGTATGCTTATCATCAAATGCGTTATTTAACGAGGAGAAGTATTGTTTAAATCAGTCTAATGCTTCTCTAAAAGAGGTTTATCGTAGTAATAATCCTTCCATTCGTTCTATTAAAAAAATCCTTCATTATGCGAAATAGGTGCTAGTTAGGAAATACCCCAAATTTGTAAATAATTTTTAAGAAATGTCGTATTGATATAAAAAAAATATTTCATTTATTTGTTAAGATAAAAATAAAGTATTCATAAAATAAAAATAAAAAGGTCGGTTCATAGTAAATGACGCATTGCTAATCTTAAGCAACAAATCAAGTGTTTAAATTAAGTAACGTGAAGAAAAATATGCGGTAAATTTAACTAGTGAAAAGCACACATAAAGGTTTTCAGTATGTTTTGTTTTGTTTAACATATACGGAAGCTAAACATCAAAGCGACTAACATAATCAATCCACTGCAAATTATTACCGAAGATTGCTCTTGGTAGAGTCATAACTGAAACCTTTATTTCGCTCGCTGGGATAGACTGTTCTAGTTCCACGTACCATGTTTAATGGATGTCAGTTATCACGATAGCAACAATTATTTTTTTGGTTGCTGGAGACATTAGGTCTATAATGCCCATAAAATCACACACAGGGATACAAGATACAATGGCTAAAGTCGTTAGGTAGATCCAGTGTCACGACCCAAAGTGTGTGGGTGCAAAGGCGGTAGAGAACTTGGACAAGGGAATTAACTGGAGATAAGGGTGATCGTACGGGAAGCAGTTTTCCAACAGCATGAGGCCGTAAACCACATCAGAAAGTTAAATTCCTAGTGCACATAATGAGAAAAGATGGCTTGTAAAATCTGACACTCATAGGACATATTAAACGACAGAGGGACAGGAAGCAGTGAATAAACTATAATGAGATTCTGTAAATGGTTGACATAGAAGGGATTGGGTGTGATATCAAAATGGCATACGCTTATATAGAATTACAAAAGACAGGTTATTGTGGAGAGGAATGAGCTCTTACATTCTGAAAAGGATATGGAAGGAATAAATGAAAGTATTTCATATTTAGCGGGGATGCATAACAATAATTCAGTGATGAAAAACAAAACATGCGTACAAAACTTTTTTTTTATAATACTAGTAATAATGGTATAATAATTACCGTATATCGATCTTTCCAACTCCCTGTACATTTGAAGAGATAAAATAATAAGTATTTTAAACCGTATGTTACTCGACTTAAGGGAAATTTTACGATATGAAGCCATACATAAGCTCAAATTTTGAAAAGAGTGATAAAGAAAACAACCACCCAGTATCAATAGATTTAATGTTCAAATCGCGATAGAGAACGGCAATATTAAAGTCCAGGTTTATGGTGAACCGTGCAATCGAACACATACATGAGATACTAGGTATTTTGGCTAGGGACCAGTAAGCCACTTCATGAACCTTGGGGCGTAATGGATTCGATTAGGCTACTAGAAATAGACCGTAGGCTTTTAAATTTGAGTAAAGGTGGAAGGAAATTTATGAATAATGCACCTGTAGCATGGAAACGGAAATAAAGTTACTTTTACTGGTGAATTTTATGTCGATAATATTATTAATGATAATCCCGTGAATTCTCTTAAGCATATATTAATATTAACGAAAATTCATCAAATAGACAGATAGATAGATAGATAGACAGACAGACGGATAAGTAATGGATAAGATATTTAGTTTCGAACAGACACGCATTGATAAGAACAGGTTAAGTCAGATAGCTAACGAGTTCGCTACATAGATATATAGATAATGACCAGAGATAGATAGATAGATAGATAGATAGATAGATAGATGACTTAAATTGGAACACACATGGATTAATAAGAATAGCGTAAGATAGATAGATAGATAGATAGATAGATAGATAGATAGATAGGTTTGATTTGATTTGATTTGTTTTAATAGCATCATGCGTCATTTAATGCCGAAATTAAATTTTCTTGGGACATTTGAAGTAATAAACATATATATGTCATTCTCCTTCCACAATTTAATACATAGTAAAGTATACTGAGCCTTTTTGCATATACATGTTTGTGTGAACATAATTACGATAGACAGTGATATGTGTGATTTATGTTGCAGTTTTGTTGAAATTAATTTTGGAATACAAATTTAAGATATTGTAGGACATTATATGTATTTGTGTCTGGAATGTGTTCTTCCATGTTGAGTTATGTATTGCTGGTAATTTTATATAGATATTTTTGGCAATTTTTTCATATAAAAATGTATTGCTGGTATTTTTACTATATAAAATTATTTCATACTGTATTGTAATTTGTTTAGGAATTCACTATTTACCCATAGCTTGGATCCCACGGGTGCTACCACCCAGTCGATTAAGAGGTGGTTCCACAATCCCCAAGACAATCAATCTCCAGATCACCGGCCTCTCTGATGGATGTAGTTTATCGTCATATGAATCAGCGATAGATAGATAGATAGATATGTGGCAAAGGAGATAGATAGATAGATAGATAGATAGATAGATAGATAGATAGATAGATAGATAGATAGATGGATAGATGAGATAGATAGATAGATAGATAGATAGATAGATAGATAGATGGATGGATGGGAGATGGATAGATAGATAGATAGATAGATAGATAGATGGATAGATGGCAAAAGAGATAGATAGATAGATAGATAGATAGATAGATAGATAGATAGATAGATAGATAGATAGATGGCAAAGGAGATAGATAGATAGATAGATAGATAGATAGATAGATAGATAGATAGATGGCAAAAGAGATAGATAGATAGATAGATAGATAGATAGATAGATAGATGGATGGATGGATGGATAGATAGATAGATAGATAGATAGATAGGATGGATGGCAAAAGGAGATAGATAGATGGATAGATAGATAGATAGATAGATAGATAGATAGATAGATAGATGGATGGTAAAGGAGATAGATAGATAGATAGATAGATAGATAGATAGATAGATAGATAGATAGATAGATAGATGGCAAAGGAGATAGATAGATAGATAGATAGATAGATAGATAGATAGATAGATGGCAAAGGAGATAGATAGATAGATAGATAGATAGATAGATAGATAGATAGATAGATAGATGGCAAAGGAGATAGATAGATAGATAGATAGATAGATAGATAGATAGATAGATATGTGGCAAAGGAGATAGATAGATAGATAGATAGATAGATAGATAGATAGATAGATAGATTCCCATCACAGTAACGTCGCTTCCTTATGTATCTTCTATAAATTTATTCATGGTAATTGTTCTGATAATTTTCCTCTTTGGTACATAGACAGTATGATTCACTGCATCATCTTGGGACATTGAGGGAAAATATTATATCAAATTAATTGCTACGTCTGTTGGTAGTAAATCCAGTTCACTGTGTCGGGTAAGACAATTTTTCTCGGCACAAACTCTCCTACACATTTATAAGTCTGCTATTTGTCCATGAATTGAATACTGCTATCACATCTTGTCTTGTGTTTTTAGTGAAATCCAAAGAAGAATGCATAATGTTACTGGTTTTAACGTAGCTTCTTTGTATCTATTAATTGTCATAATTATTTACAGGGTAATTGTACTAACGAGCTTTCCAATTTGGTACCTAGATTTTATGAATTCAAGCGCAGTACTAGATTGGCGGCTAGGTCTCATCATTTTACAGTTGAAATAGTTTGATGTAACAGTAATTTCTATGCTAATAATACTCGCAAGTGGAAAGAATTACGAGTATTTTGATTTCTAGTAAATTTTGATATTAATAAAATTAAATGTAATGTCAATCATTATATTTTGTCTTAATCCCAGATCTTTAACTGTTTTCTTCTCGTTGATTAATATGTTTTCTTTTTCTTATATTCTTTAACACTGAGAATGGCGTTGCGTCTTGGTAGCATTATTGTATTTCTTGGGGCGAATTCATCAATAATAAATATGACGGGTTTTGACTCGTTAGATATATATGACCTCTTTTGACATGGTTTATCTATAGTTTTTTTTTTGTATTTTTGTTTTTGATTTTTAATTCTGATCATAATTATGGTGTCCAGGGTATAACGATAAGCTGCACCCAGCACCAAGACATCTTATCGGGAGGCTTTGAGGTGCGTGGAACCATTTCTTATATGGTGTTGTTCATCGATCCTTCTTAGCTCGGGGTGGTTGCAACATTTTGGGTGCCAGCTATGGGCGGGGAGTTGACCCCCAAGATGGAGTCAGAGCGCTATGAAGGCGAAGAAATGGGGTGTAAAAACAACAGCAGCACATTTGTTAAAAATTATTAACAGCAAAATATTTTGGAGAAAAAGAGTTATTACCAGCAATAATAGTCGAGAGCCATGATGACTCACGCTCTGAATGAATACGACACAAAGAAGAAGAAGAATAAGAAGAGGAAGAAGACGAAGAAGACATTAGGTGATAAAATTAGACGCAGACATTTAACATTGAACTCATATATGCATTGGCTATAAGTGCTACAAATACGGCAATGTTAAATAGTGAAGTATTTAGAAGAGCAGTCCATTTAAACGATTCAACAAATGATTGTTGCATAGCGTGGAATATTTTGTTATAGCAGCTGGAATGCGCAAGGAGTATTCATTTTAATCATTTCACGCCAAGTAAAGCTCTAAAGCCACAAAAACGCAAGAAGTTACCGAATCTTAGTGAATAACAGAAGAAATACTATTATTGAGAGATGACAATAAAAAACAAGAATTAACAAGACAAAAAATTACGATTGACATTGCATTTAAATCTTTGTAGATCAAAGCTAATTGGGAACCAAGAAGCCAGATGAGAGCTCCACATAGGAGACGGGTGAGAAAACAATCTCTTAGCAAAGAACTTACAGTTATATCTATTAACATCAACTGAAAAATAATGAGAGCTTCCCGCCAATATAGTACGACGCTTAGATTCATAAAGTTTAGAGGAAAACTCATCAGAAAAATTACCATGAAGTATTTATATAAAATGCACTAGGCATCTATATTACGGCGGTGAGAATTTGATCGATACCGAGATGCCTGGTTAGGACTAATAATATTGCAGATTTTCTTGGATTTTTGCAAGAATCTTTAAATATATAGCAGGGGCACTAGACTAGATGCAATATCAATATCGAAAGCAAGGATGAATGGTATACTTATAATTACGTAATCTAGATTTTGGGGAGAAGGAATGTCTACGTAGCTCGACAAAGAAAACCATGTTTCCTAGCTAGAGACATAGGAATTGATTCGATATATTCTTTCCATTTCATGGAAGCCGAAAACGTTACGCGGGCTAAGCACATTCTTGCAGATACCATCAGCCCTGCTGATGCCAGATAAAATGATTTTAACTCTTTTGTGGGCGTTATAATTAACAAGCAATTCCTTGTTCTGGGGATTTAACTATATTGTCGACATGGAAAAAATCCCTTACTATAAAGGTAATTTACATTAACCAGAAAAAAAAGGCTTAGACAGAAGCGTCTATCTTTTTAAATTTGGATTTTTTAACGTAACTATAACAACAAAAATATTTCGATTTCATTTTTGCCTTGAAAAAGTCGGAAGACGAAACGCGTCGGCAAAATATAAGATTTTTTTCCAATTGTCATTTGATACCAAGCAATTCTTTATCTCATTTTATAACAGATTGTATGTTTATTTTCTAGATTAGCTGAAAATTTGACCATAACGAACTGACCAGAGTTACTATTAAGACATGAGCAATTACTTGTGTCATCAGCATTGACGTCGATTTGGTAATTGTTTACATCAGGAAGAATTGGGATCTTTCAGCAAAGAAGTAAATCAGAAACCCTTTTAATTTACCGGGAAAAGGAGATACTTTTTTCTGATAGACTCGAAGAATACTATGATTTTCTTCGATTCAGACAGAGACGAGTGAGAAGGAAACACACATGGGAAGTGTTCATCAAAGCGCATCGTCAATATGGAGACATCTGCATCGATTAGCTGTATCTAATTGAATTATATTACATTATATTATTGTGGTTAATATCAATGTCATAAACCCTAGTCTCTGCGATCCTTAAAAATAAAATCCCGAGCGTTTTACAAGGCGTTTAGCAGAAATAATTAAAGAGGAGTTAGAAGACAAGAAAGGGGAACATGTTGCTCCCTAAATGTTTTCTCTATGGCGTGTTGATAGTTCATTTGAAGCATTTTGACTGCGTACTTGGGAAAAAGAAACATCTTTCCTTACAAAAAAGATTGTGACGATACCCGTAGCAAGTACCAGTCGCTTTTGTTATGTACTGGCTTCAAGCCAAGACTTATAGGCGCCAGTAACATTATACATTATAACGTTCAAACGACAGCCATTCAGTCGAAAACATTCAATTTCCTACAGACGCGGAATTTAACGAAGAATTCTCTCCAGTGTTTACTGAGAAACGGTGAGGATGTTTATTTATGCGTACATGAACACGCTTAAAAATCAATAACAATGAAATGTGATTATATCAGTATTTATTACATTTTGGCGGGGAACATTTACTTTTAAAATTTAAACTGGTTGGGTATATATCGTAGGAATTTTTTAGATGATAAACCCGTTATTACATGCGTCTTTGATTGCTTCAATATGTTTAGCAGAATTCTTATACTCACAAAATTTCGGCCATTATAAACATTGGGGTACATTTTTTTTTATTTATGCTAGACTTTGTCTGATAAAGAATTATTATTATTATTATTATTATTATTATTATTATTATTATTATTATTATATGCAAACTAACATGCATATCTTGAATGTTATTTTCACAAACATTTGGGTTGTTGAAATCTTCGAATTTCTTTCATTATATTTCTGGTAAGGTATTTTCATTATATATATATATATATATATATATATATATATATATATATATATATATATATATCGTTCTCAGCTTAAGATCCCTCTACAACTTACGACTCTTTGACTTTATGATTACGATTGTGAGTTTCTATGTCTGTCCGTTTTGAAGAAATGGACTCAAACGTCAAACGATTTCCAATGGCTGAACGGGTGGCACACGATGAGTTTCATCCGTATCGTGGAATGTAAGAGAAAAAGAAACAGAGAATTCAGACAAAGTCGATCATAAAAAAAACAAACAAAACCACCAACTACTCCGAGCCATACTCCAGCTGAAGAGAACAACGTTCCACAAGTAACCAACAAAGGCAACTAAACTATTTTGCATTTGTATGTACTTTGGTATGTTTTGCTTTGCAACTACACTTTTCTGTTTATTGCGCTGTATTTTGTTGAGGACCGTATCGGGGATATATATATATATATATGTAAAACACACGTGGGTTAAGATTTCCTGCTAGCCGGTCCAACTACATGAGAAAGTTGGACTTTAATTAAGTCCAAAGAAGGCAAAGAAAAACAAATACAAGACCGATAAATATATGTAAACAAATATATGTATTAATAACAAGAAAGGTTACAAGTTACATGGACAGTTACATGGCGTGTGGTAAATATTTTATATGTGTTGTGTTGTGGTGAGTGTTCGTACGTAAGTGTATTGTTCTTTGCGTGTTCCCTGCATTTGGGAAACGCTGTATCTGTGAGCGTTCACATCTGCGAAGTGGTAAGGCTGAAACCCTGGGGCAAAAATAGGAAGAGGCGAAGAGTCTGCGAGTATTTATAGCCAGGGGAGAGAGACCCCTGGTAAAAGGGTTAAGGAGCTAAGGAGGAGATAACTCCGACAATTTCATTGTTTAGGCATGTTTAGCAAAGATTAGACCAACTGTACTGTCGTTTGCAGTGTTTTACTTTAACCAAACGAAACCAAAAATAAATACAAAACAATGTGGAGTAGATAAATAATAGAAGCGAAGACTATTTATATTTTAGATAATTACATTCTCCTCTGGCGCGGTGGAATAATGGATAGCGGCTCGGATTAAGGAATCTGAGGGCCGAGTTCGAAATCCAGTCGAGTCCATTACATTCACTTTGTTTCGGAAACGATTTCAGCATATTTCTATATTGTATAGTCTCCTCGTTCTGACGAGGTCTTTTGTCGATGGGGTCGATTCCATAACATTGTATCTTCTCCCATTTGAGAAAGGTAGGAATCCTCCTTTGTTAAATAGAAGGACAGACTGGGTTCTATAGACTTGGATGGCAAATGGTCTACTGGAGAAAAAAATGGCAACCTAATGTGGGGAAAAAATCTGGCTCGTCAGTTATGTATCGAAAGATATATGATCGCCTAAGCGCGGACCACACATGGCACATAACTGATTCTCCTATGTCTTCCTCATTTTGACCATTGAGGTCAGATACAGGAAAACAAATGGATAAAACTAGATTGGGAATGTTAGAAATAAAAAGGGATTTCAGGGAATTATGGTTTTACACGTCGAAGAATGAAGACGTGTTATAATATGTCGGGGAACTTGCTCCCTAGTGGGAGTGATAGAACGACACGACTGGCTGGTTAGAAAAGTACACGTTGACGTGTTTAATAACATGGATAATTTTAAAATACCTTTTGGTAAATTTCTCATTTATTGCTGAACTACAAAAAAAAAAAAAAACAAAGACGAGAGGGAGAATATCCAATGCTATGGAGTCGATACCATCAACAAAAGACCTCTCCAGAACGAGGGCACTAGACTATACAATATAGACATGTGATAAAATCGTTATAAAAATAAAATCGTATATAAACCATAAATATATAATAAAAAAGGAAGATAACAATGATTGCAAAATTAATTACAGAACGACTTACGACAACACATCATAACCTGTCGGTTGTAAACAGTGGTGGCTGTAAGTAGACAACGACGTATATATATATATATATATATATATATATATATATATATATATATATATATATATATATATATATATATATATATATACACGTCGTTGTCTACTATACTAATATATATATAATAACAGGACATTGATACTTATATATATATATATATATATATATATATATATATACATATATATATATCATGCACATTCACGTATATATATATATATATATATATATATATATATATATATATATATATATATATATATATATATACACGTCGTGTCTACTATACTAATATATATATAATAACAGACATTGATACTTATATATATATATATATATATATATATACATATATATATATCATGCACATTCACGTATATATATATATATATATATATATATATATATATATATATATATATATATATATATATATATATATATGCATATATATATATATATATATATATATATATATAGCATGCACATTCCGATGTTATGATCAAAGTATTTCGGACGTTCTACCTCCGGCCTTCTTTCATTTTTTTTTTTTTTTTTTGAATTTGTAGGATAAAGGATTAGCATTATTTTATGCCTTTCTATTCCGATCAGTGTCCTCTTCTTGGTTAGGAAATCCTCCGAATCATTTTCATCACGTTTCATTTATTCATTTTTTTTTTTATTTTTATGATGAGAATTATTATTATTATTATTTGCTTTTCTATTTGCACCAGCTGCATTTTGGTTTTTTGTACTCCGTCATCGTTGGCCGCTCTACCCATGGGCCTTTTACCGGCGTTTCTTTTCGTGTCTTTAAATTTGCAACCGAAAACATTATTCAATTTGCGGGGTGTGGTGTAAGATGGTCTTATTTTTTTCTATTACAATATTTCCTATCAGTATCTCCTAATGTAGAGAGGCAAAGACAGGAATTGTGAAGAAACATGATAGTTTACGCCCTGAATGGATACTTACGAAGAATAAAAAACGAAGAAGTAGATAACGACGAGGAAGATGAAGGAGAAGACAAAATAGAAGAAAAATACTAAGGGGAAAATAAGAAGGAAAAAAAGAATTAGAAGAAAAACATACGAAAAAGAAAAAGACGGCGTAAAAAAAGATAGAGAAGAAGAAGTAGAATAAATTAGAGGAAGCAGACAAAAGAGCTTGAAGAAGAATAAGAAGAAGACGAAAAAGAAGTGAAAGAAAATGAAAAAGATGAAAAAGAAAAAAACGAAGATGACAAAGACGAAGAAAAATATATTGATGGTTTTTTTTATTGCTATCATTTTTTTTAAACGAGATTCTACAAAAGAGATTAACATGCACATTTAAATTATAATCTGATTTTTTTATACTTGTAATATCTGGTAATATATATGCATACATTATTTTGTCCGTATCATTAAAACATTGTCTCTTGCAGATAAAAATACTTTCCGGTTTAGATGCATACTGTGAAGCGTATGGATACAAATGAAAGCAAATAGGATAATTTTAATTGTGATACAAAATAAATAAAACGTGTAAATAAATATAAAAGTCATTTTTGAACGCTAATAATAAAACGAGTAAATTAATTTATGTCCTTGCAAGGAAAAATATGACTTATGGTCGATGAGAAAATAGGACTCATTGTGTAAAAAGTATATCCTTATTGCTTGATATCATATTTTGTTCGACTACGATTTTTAATGGGCAAACCGACAGACGTTAATACCCACAGTTTAACAAAAAAACGACGTCGTCTATTTTAAATACAAAGTATCCATTATAATAATGTTCGAAATAATTTGAGCTGGCTTTCTAGGCTGGCATATGGTGGAAAAAGTATATTGAATTCATTGCTAAGTCAGCTGCTATGAAGTTTTGATCACTGTTCCGTGATGGATGATTTGTCTCTCTAGGGTCTCATTTTACTTATCTATAAGTCATCCATGTTTAAAATACTGCTTCCACTCATGGTCTGGTGCAACTGTTATTTATCCGGAGATCATTGATAAAATACAAATAAGAATCAGCATTATTATTGACCCTTATTTGGTGCCCTAGCTTCACTCTGTGTATTTTCGCCTTTTCTATAAATATTTTCATGTAAATTGTTCAGATGAGTTCTACGTTTCGTGCCAAGACCTTTTGAATTCATATCATTACGAGACTGCCGAAGAGGTCTCACCAATTTACAGTTAAGCTGGCTATATGTAACCGTGAGTTCTATGCGATAAGTTCCTTTTCTTCCGGCTTCTTGCTTTTCCAGATAAGATTTACAACAATTTAAATGCAATATCAATCACTATCTACTGTTTTGCTGATAAATCTTCCTCTGTTCTCTCTCGCTGTCAATGTTTCTCTTTCTTAATATTTCACTCCAAGAAAAATATTATGTCTAAGATGATTTACTGCCTTGCTTGGGTTGAACCCGGTTCAATAAATATTAAATAAATATTCATATAATACTATTAATTCTCAAATAAATTGAGTTAAAACTTCATATTCTCATGGATAAATTCACTATCTTGTTTCTCATTTTGCAGTTTAACGATATAGTTTATATAGTAATATGACATAGTAATGGTGATGTTGAATAATGTCAATTTATCTAGAGTTTTTTATTTGATAAGGTTTTATTTGTAATTAATTTTGACACAGAGCTGAATATAAACATCGCAGTAACGTTATAATTGCAATAATTATAATTAAAGTTTGAGTTATACCAATGTCAGTAATAATTAAATATAAATAACTCAGTCGTTTTACTTATTGCAAAATGATATTATATATTTGTCTAAATTAGAAAATATCTTTAGCTCTCAGCAAAAGGAAAGAAAATTCTGGCAGACTCGCCGAGGAATACATTATTAACAATCGAAGAGCAAAGAACCGGAATAGATTGAAATTCGCTGAAACTTGGACACTGACCGAGTGACAATATTTTACCAATAAGCCTTCTCTGTAGTCTTCAATTTGTCTGCCTGCTATAATTCAGTCTGTTTATTTTCTGTGTAATTCGATTATTTCCGCGAATGTATGCAAGCCATCTGTTGTTTTTGGCTCCAAATCTAAGCAGGTTCTTAGGCTGGATAAACTTGGCGAGCGACTTGTTTGTGGTTATGTTTAGGCGATCCAAAATACCGCCAAACGCAAATATGGAATTAATTCAGTTTTGCTTTCCAGTTCTTGACTGGCTCGTTGGTGATCTTTATTGTCCATTATAATCGACATCAGGAATAACAGACCAATGTCCCTAACAATAAAAATACATAGTTTTATATATTCACTTGCTTATTTAGATCGGTCGACTATTTGATACAAGTTCGTGAAAGTAATTACTCTTTAATATTGATATTTCAGATAAGTTAACTCTATGATATATGATTATATTTGTTTAATATTAAACGTTTTGTAAAATGTAAAAAGATTTTTCTCTTACAGAAATGCATCGTATATTGTTCTGACTGTGGTGTTTCTGCAATTATATAACGGAATTTAAAATAATCGATGTGCAAAATTCATGCAATTGATTCGATAATTTAAATAGATATTTATATCTATTTTCTCTTGTTGCATTTATTTATTTATTTTTTTAAATCCATCCCAGAGTCGTATATATATATATATATATATATATATATATATATATATATATATATATATATATATATATATATATATATATATATATATATAAATTTTAATTTTATTAACACAAATAATAACGATTAAAAGGAAAATATAATTGAAAATGGAGCGAGCTAACCGGTTTCGAACCTCCCTCAGCAGAGCTAAATCGAAATTAATAAAGATATAATCCTCAATAAAATGATGGACAATATGTAGGGGTAAATATTTTTAAATGGAAATTAATTGGTGGTCCAGGACAAAATCCTTATGTTTGCATAATGAAGGTTTCAAGGAAGAAATATATATGGGCTCCGGTATTTTCAAGTGGTAATTTGAGTGGAATATGCTGAAGACCGAATATAAGTCCACACTAACATTTACGGTACAATTATGGTTATTTACCAGCTGATCCGCGATGGAAGAACCGTATGTGTTGATTGGAATATCTGACGGAGAATACTTAAAGTTTCCTATATTTGTTGTTTTATTCTGACATCCAGCGTTTGAGACCTTATTCCTATGTATTGTGAACCACAACTGCATTTAAATAAATAAATCAAACAACTAATATGATGAGGTGGAAGGACGTCCTTTCCCGTGAATGAAAGGACAGTCGTGGCAGAAAAAAATAAGACGAGAGTTAGCATTTAAATTGTAGCCGATTTAACTTCTTAATTACAGACTGAACAATTTCCCAACGGGTATCGTTTTTTTAGAGAGAGTGGTAGCAATAAACTTAAGTTCATCATTTATATTGCTTATAGAGCAGATCATTAAGGCTCTATGAGTTAGATTCTTAATTAAATTTATTTTACATTTTGCGGGTCGAAAAGTGTCCTAATGGTTATACAAAACTGTAAATGTCGGTTTACGATACACAGAAGTAAGACATACTTTTTTGATGTAGTATATTTTACGCAACAAAATCCAAAATTACCTCATATAGATGGTGGGGTGTAGATTTATTTCAAACGACGAGAAGTACGCCAGTCTTATTCAACCACAGATATAATCCCTGTTCACGTCGGGATTAGAAATTAAACTTTGACAAAAGTCGAAAAATTAATACGGAATTTAACCATTTCGAATATATATATATATATATATATATATGTTTTATAAACTCCCTTTTCAGGCCTCCTTTTAGTTTCCAAATGGATAAATTCTGTAACAATTAAAAAAAAAATTATATATATATATATATATATATATATATATATATATTCTCCCGTATAATGCAATTAAATAACATTAATTAATTGCAATATATGGGAAAATATTCGGGAATATGAAAGGATAATGTTAAAAATAAATAGACATAATGTTTGTAATTTATTCAATCAGGCATGATTAAAAGGTAATTTGTTGCCTAACTATCGAAATATATATAATAAGTACCTAAGTACTTTCTAATAAGTACCGCGCATATAATATATATATATATATATATATATATATACATATATTATATATGTCTGTGTGTGTGTGTGTGTGTTTTAGGAGGAAAATTGTATGACAAATTGGAGTAGGTTTTCATATGGTCCATTTTGTCCCTTAGGACATCATCGAAATAGAAAGTGTGTGTGTACGTGTGTGTGTGCGTGTGTGAGTGAGTTTATTTTCGCACATTGTCTTTATGATTAAAATAACTGAGTCGTTTTGTCTATCCTTTGGAAAATGAATGCATTCTAGAAGATTTATTCGAAATTTAAAAGCGTGGATACTTTTGAAAATTTTCAAAATTGATAATTTGAGATTTCCTGTAAAAATTAGGCACAATACCAGACTAATAGTTATTAATTATGATGGCTATTATTTTGGAGGGAGAAAATCATGTCAACGTATTGACAGGAATGACAGGAAAATGACCATCATTAAAATCTTCTCAGATCTCAATATGCAAATCAATGCTTTCTCAAGTAATCTCTTAATAACCAACGGATGTCTGAACTATTTCATAGAATATGATTTTATTCATATGAACAGTATATTGTCTTAGTTTCAGCTAATATTATTGATGTTTATTAAAAATACAGAAAACAATCTTTGTTGGTTGCCAGATTATAATATGTAAAACAAATTGTATACATACATACATACATACATACGGTGGATAGCGGCTTGGATTGAGGAATCGCAGAGCCGAGTTCGAATTCCAGTCGAATCCATTACATTCACTTACGTGCTAATACCCTTGGGAAAGGTATGAATCCTCTTCCTCTCCCTCCAGCTATGGGTAAAATAGCAGAACAGACTGGGTTCTATAGCCTTGGATGCCAACTGGTCTAGGAGAAGGACAACTCTGAATTCCAAACCTGCGCAGGGTCGTTTGGGAACCTTGTGGCATTCGGTGCATCAGGTCTCTGTATTTGTCCCTTCAAAATGTGTGGATGGTCCTGCACGAGGCCTTCACCACTATAATCAAATCTCACGTGCCGGTGTCAGGCTGTCGGTTTCCTGGAAACTGATCTGCTTGACCCTCATACGTCGAATCTCGATGGGAGAGTCGATTATATATATGCATGCATGTATGTGTATATATATATATATATATATATATATATATATATATATATATATATACTACATGCATATACATATATACATATATATATATATATATATATATATATATATATATATATATAAACATTTGCATATATATATATAATACATGGATATATATATGTGTATATATATATATAGATAGATAGATAGATAGATAGATAATACTAAAATATAATTGGTAGGTATTATTCTAAAGAGGATTTTCAGTCCATATAAATAATAGGAATAATTAGGGAAAATATCAAATCAATAACCAATAATAATTTTATTTCGATAGAGCGTAGACTGCCTACATCTTCATGTTTTGGGCCCAACCTTCACTAATTCTACATGGCCAACCTAGAAAATAATATATTTAGCACCACCAAGAAACCCTCCATCTACCTATGATATGTAGATGATATACTTATTTTAGTTAAAAATATTCAAGAAATAATGGAACTAAAAAAAAATCGTTCAAAAAACTCTTTCCTCAAATTCACATACGAGCTTAACAAAGATAACGAAATCCCTTTCCTTGACATTTTAATAGGCACAAATAACAACACATTTGCTACCATTCTGTATATAAAAAACAACTATAAGAATGAATGTCCACATTCATTTTATAAAAAAATACTAATCGACAACACAACTATCCTACACCAAGAAAACAACAAATTTACATTACAGATACTAGTGTGACACTATTAAGCTATGGTAATTGGCTAATTAATTAAGCATGGAAATTGAAAACGAGAAATACTTAAGGCGAGAAAGATCTATAACGAAAGACATACCGAGCGAGTTTATTTTTTTTTAACAAAAGAAAAATGGGTAAATATTTTATTTTCATTTACGAAGAAAGGTATTTTTTTTTCGCAGAAAATAGAAAATTGGTAGGAAATGCGGGTTCCGGATTCTGTAGGAATTAATTAATGTCATGTCGCGACAAGGGAAACAGAATACGGATAAAGAGTAACAATCTGCCCACATGTTTGGCAATAATAAAAATTTCAATTCGGTCAGCGGCATACAAAGCTATCCAGAAGATAATCGAAACTGGGTCAAGCATGCGACCGAGAAGGAATTCAGTGAGAACCCACCCCCAAAGAATAGCCAACAATTATCTTTCGGAGATATCATTTGCTTTTGGTTCTTGTGTCCAGAAGGAGACCCGTCGGTTGTATGCCCGGATCTTCTCATGCTAAGAGTTAAGCGCCAAGGGAAACAGAATACGGATAAAATATAACAATCTGCCCACACATGTGGCAGTAATAAAATTTCAATTCGGTTATCTTAAAAAAAAAGCGACGAAGAAAGCCATTATTACTGCCTGCACAAGCTGTTGGCGACAGAATGCGATGGTATTGAGACGGGAGAGACAAAGAGATTTGGTGACCACCCAGTCAATGTGTCAGGAAAATTTCCGCTAATGAATTCCAGGTGGCCCCAAATTAAGATAAAAATTTAATGACCGCAGTGTGATTCATAAAAATTCTGGCCGATAAAAAAAAGAAAGAAAGAAAAGGGAACATAATTTTTTCTTTGGGCGATAATTGTAAACTGAGGCCCGTCTAGCCACACTCACACGGGCGAGCGTTCATTGGCTGAGTGGTGGCGTAAGTGATGGGCGAAGTTGAACATATGAGAAAGAAGGGGAACCTGTTGACGCCCACTGAATGGATTGGTATGAGATAACAATATGAGAAAGGAAGAGTTTAGGAGGATAATTCCCCTCAGGCCTCTACCCACAGAAAGGGGAGAGCCCCTCTAGGGTAAAAAGTAATTGTCTTCCAAAAATGGGAAGTGATAAATTTTCCTGTCCGAAGACAAATAGAATCCTTATTGGGAATTTGGAATTATCGAAGAACACAGACCACGACAGGACGCGATCCGGTTTTGGTCGGCGTACATATAAACGAACGACCCCAGAGAGTGAGACAGTTACAGTTGAGTTAGGGTTGGGTTGGAGATCGGAGACGCACGCAGATCGACAGAGAGCTTTTGACCTCGGAGACCAGCCTGGCAGGAGATGACCAAAGAATTCCACGCATTCCGACTTAGACTTCTAAACAAAACCAATATTATTTTGATGAACAAAGAATCACACCACCAAATCAAGTTGTAACGAATATCGCCTGAAGACAGCAAAAAGCAGTTTATTGAAAAAGAACTTAAGATATCAAGACTCGCCTAAGAAACGCGAAAGTGTCACGGGTCCATAGAAGACGGTTGGGAGAAAGACGCACTCCTGTATTCAGCAGACAGATATAAAGATACTTGTTATTTTTCAACATATTTGAACTTGAGTTTATTTCATTATTTTTCTTTTACATACACTTGTGTGGTATCACCCATGCCCCGGATTCAACTTGCACTACGGCCCGACACCTGATTGATTTCGTCTACCTAAGATCAAATCACAACGTGGGTAGTTTAGACTAGAGATCAAAGCAGTTACTTCGGTAACCAGGCGTTGGAAGCGAGCTGGGAACGACAAAGCTGATATCGAATCTAACCAGACATCGACCGCGACCAAGACAACCAGAGGGGTTAGTGTCACACATGGTTGCGTGGTAAACCACATTTCCATCCGAACCAGCCAAGGCTAGATCGTCACAGATGGTGCTGCAGTCAGCCCAGGGTGAGGTGGCGTCACAATTGGCGGCCGTGACCAGGACTCACCGGTGGCATCACAATTGGCGCCGCGACCAGCACAGGACAAGACCAGGGTGGCGTCACACTAGAATCAATTTATATTAAAAATTAAAGCCGGCAGTGAACAAAATCAACTATGAATACTGCAGTAATATTCTGAGAATCTTGTAAAGGAACACTTTTTCCATGCTTTAATGTGTGCCTGACCATTATGACACAGAAGAAAAAAATCAATAAAGGATAATTTTTTCACGTTCTAATGAACGCTCAGCACATTGTCAACCTTTTTCATTTAAAAGCATAATGAAAAACATTACGTTATAACAACGTTATGTATAACAAGTCACATCTTTGTATAAATACTTATAGTAATAAACAACATATAGTTTTGTACCACTTGCATCCCTGAAGATGAATTTAGAAGAAGATCGAAAGTACTTAGGAAATGAAAGTTTAAAGAGCTATAGTACATTTCTCTTATAGTTTAACATCAATACCCGGAAGGTTATTCGTGAATATGAACGGATTCTGTAATTTAGGCAATCAGACATGCCTAAAAGAGTAGTTGCTGCCTAAATACACACACACACACACACACACACATATATATATATATATATATATATATATATATATATATTGTTCGATTAATGTTAATATCGGGCATTTCCACATTATTAATAATCCTCAGACGAAAAAGAAATTCAAAAAGAAGGAAAATACAAGAAATATACTAAGCAAAGTGTGACTTTTTATATACATTTAAATGCAGTCATCCGACCATTTATGTTTTATTGACATATGCTATATCCTCGATATTGAGCACTCTAATCCATAAAAATAGCATGCCTTGAATACATTTTATTATACTATTTTACATCTTAATCTTGTCTACTTGGCGTTTTATATCCACTATCAATATGTCATTAATTGATTTTGTTTATAAGGAATCGATTTAATATTATTTTTTATTTTCTCATGCTCTTCTTTCCTTTAATTTTGTTTCACATTCATACGTACTTTTGTGAACCACCATTGAAGTTATGCAACGTAGAACTTAGTGGGGTAAGCGCTTGGTAATGCCAGCCGGTATAAGCTGTTATAAGCTTGTATATGTGGGTCGTGTAATGAATAATGGCTCTGAATTTTTAACCGAGGAGTCGAGTTCCAATTGCCGTTGTGTTCGTTATATACACTTATTCGCAAATACCTTAACGAAAGGCATAACCATCTCTTCTCCCCAAGATATAGGTTAATTAGTAAGACTTGCATAATTAAATCATTGTTATCTCCAAATGAAAGAAATAAAATTGCGTGCAATATATTTATTTCCAGGCATTAAATAACACAGAATTTTATATGACGCTAAGCAGAAATTCCCACATGGAGTCCCCCCGCCTGTTCTTATTATGACAAACGTTGACCTCAGATGGAAATCGTACAGACGATTCATTGCTAAAGATTCTAGAACAATGGACGGTTCCATTTACGCACCAATATCTACCTAACTGTCCTTACTATCCTCTAACTTTATAAGAATCAGATCAGACCAAAAATGAAGAACAGTTCCCATATATGGAGAAGATCTTCCCAGTTTTTTCCACTTTCAAAAGTGTCTCTGTGTCTTCTTGGGTAACCAATTATTTTCGACCCTGCCACCTATTTATCACAGGTGAAACATTACAAGCTTCTCATTAATCTATCGCTATATTCATGGAAAGTGCTCTGACGGAATACAGTCCTTAGGTCTACCATTTATAAGCTTACAAGAAGACCCGTCATGGTACGCACATTGTAGCGAACAAAACTCATTCTCTTTGTACTCCATTAGATCCACCCGAACAGCTTCTTCTCACGAACCGTTGATTTGTGGAACTGATTTCCAAGACAATGCTTTTCCGATGACTACAAGATTTAGCTGTTCATGTTGAGAGTTAACCATTATCTTCCCCAAATATCTGCATAATCTTAATCTGTAACACTCGAGCTAGATTGGGTCGCAGACTGGGTACCGGTGGAAAATCGTTGCAAAAAAAAAATAATAATATTCATGGTATTCCCAAATTGTATATTCGTTTTATATTTGGATAAAATGTGAGGAAAGAATTAATTTTCAGCAGTACCATGCACGAGAATATTCTTTAATTAGTAATATTCTTTAAGCGTTGCAAGTGCTTTAGTTTATGTAAAGCACTTGTAACACTTGAATTAGAATTGTTTTATTAATTATCATTAACACACAAGTAATTGATTTTGTTTTCATTTTTTTAACTGTGGGTGGAATTTTGTAAGTGCCATTTGTGTCGTTTGGCTTGGCCTTCATTGGTTCGTTAATTAAGTTAATATTTGATGAATTTTGAGAATTATATTATGTGGAAAAAGTAATTTCGCTAATTGTTGTGGGAATAAGTAAATTCAGATGGCATGATTTCGGATTTCCAAATGTGGTTGGGTCTATGTCCTGAGATGGAAATGGTCAACTATGTAGTCAGGGATGCGATAAGCTATGGTGAGTAGAATGCGGGCCTGTGCATCATGAAATATTTATATAGAAGAAATATACCTTAGGATACCCACGGGGCCAAGTTTTAGTGTTCCTGATGACCAAGTGGAATAAGTCTGGTGGATTGTGGTATGCCAAGTTTCGAAAGCGACTATTGGATGAAGGAACTCTTGTAACCAATGTAGAGCCAGCAATGGATTAGGTAAGAGGCGCTGAGCAGGTAAGTTTTTCCTCCGTGGCGGGGTGCAAGCAAGAGCAGGAAGAAATGGTCAATTTGGTAATATGCAAGAAAAAGGTAATTAAGTAACTATTCGAATAAACAGAGTGATAATGAACTATGTGTGCTGTGTCACAGAGATTAGGTGTTTAGATTATGGCATATTTAACGTGTAAAAATAGGTGGGAAGGCCGTGGCTCCGTTATGGAATTGTTTGACGGTGTGGAGTGGGGATTTTCACATGTTTTGTCTGTTTTGGGGACCATTTTTTTTCCAATGAATTATATTTATTTTCTAATCTTAGCTTAGATGTGGCACAAGGCCGAAAGTACGGGGAACCCAGTGAGAATCAAACTCATTATCAAGTCGTAATTGTTCTAGCGAGACAAGTTTGCTAACAATTACACGGCTCGAGGTGCCCTTTTCCAATGAATTATATGTACATTTTGTATAATCTCAAGTGAAGTGGCAAGGCATATTACTCACTTTACTAATATTGTATTGCAGAGGTGCTACCTGCTTTCCTTGGTAGAGTTGATATTGGATAGTCCAAAATTTACAGTTGAAGTGACTTGTGTCCAGACTCGTGTCTGGGGCGATGACCATGATTCACGGAAGATAGTGACCAGAAAAGAAAAAAGGTTTGTCCGGTATTCTATTTTTGTTTAAAAAAATATTAGTGAAGCGTGAAAACGGGTCAGAATTTTGTTGTTTATATTATTTCTATCAAGAATTGTTTATGTACATGCTGGAGGGATCATGTGACCGAGGCCCAATGAAACAAAATTGTAAGGTACACGGTTTGCACAAACGAAATTGTAGAGGATATTTTAGAGGGAACAGTGGAAATAAATGAATCCTTTTTTAATTGGTTAGGTAAGGAGTTTTAAATATAAAAAAAAAACTTGAAATAAAATTCATAATGAATTTTTTTATGCTTAGGTAAGAAATGTTAATAGTCTAGAATACTATTATTTTTTAAAGAATTGTATTTTCCTCTGATTTCCTCATTTTGACCTTTGAGATCAGATACAGGAAAACAGAGGAAGTCATTTTTGATTGGCTAAAACTACCTTGGGAATGTTAGAGTTAGAAAGTGATTTCAGAGAGTTAGGTTTTACACGTCATACAAATTAGATGTGATTATTTCGTGACCCGGGGAAATGGCTCTCCAGTTCAAGAGGTAAAGCGACGCCACTGGCTAGTTAAGAATGTACACGTCGACGTGTTTAATAAAATGTAGAAACCCCCTTTTGTTGTAGATTTCTTTCATCTACGGACACCAAAAACACGTCGACACCCGGCCGGGAAGACGAGCGGGAGAAGATACAACGTTATGGAATCGGCCAAGTCAACCAAGAGATCTCCATGACTTATTTGGCGACAAGACCTTCCCAGAAGAGAGGCAGTATGCAACAACCGAATGCAAAAAGGACCGAGGTGAACAACACATATCCTCCCTAACAAGGATGTGTAAATCTTTGGAAGAACAGGGACAAGGAGAGATAGCAAAAAGAGAAAATTTACTAAGAGCTAGAAAGGACAGGACAACTTGAAGTATCATGACAGACCACGCCCTGAAGCGACACGAAGATTAGTTGATGATGATGTATTGGTTCGAGAGTTATATATGTATGTCTGTACATAATGTGAAGCAGCCAAGTTAACAGAGAACCTAAGATCCGATATCGCAAGGAAGGTGCACGCTCTATGCCGAAGACCCAAGTAACTCCCAATATGACACTACTGAGTGGAACACATGCTATTTGAAGGTTTAATCTTAGAACAACTATGCAATTTCCAGCATGCATCAATAAATTGTAGCTGGGTCTATTCAAAAACGTGTTTCCTTCTAGTTAAATTAACGGTTCTATGGGGGGGGGGAGAATAGGGAGGAGACGCACGAGCGAAAGAAAAATACGCTATAATTTGTTGCATTCCGACTTCGTTGAAAAAGATTGGGCATATCATGTACTAGCTATTGAGGTCGGGTGAAGTGGATTTCTTGGACAGTCAGTCGTTTCCTTCCTTTTGAACGTGGGCAAAACTATCGGAGCCTGAAGCGTGCTTCACGTCATCGCTGAATCACAGCACAACCAGCGTCGAGTCAGGTCTGGTCGAGATCCAAAATAAAGAAAGTTAATTAATACCATGTTCGCAGCATAGTGCTACTTCCGACGGGAAACGCATCTGTTTACTTTACATGATACGTTATTGATAACGGCCGTTACAAGTCCGTTGTGTATTGGTTAACGATCACAAAGCAAACGCTTTTAACGCAACGTATTTGAATTTGTAAAAAATCCCAAGGGACCGCCCGGTGGCAAAAGCTACTGTTGTCCCTAGGGGTGGCAGCAGACAAGGGCAGGGTATCGGACGTATTTGTATGTACAAAAATGAAAGAAAATTATTGAATTGTTGTTCTGCTAGTTAATCAAAAATGCTAAAATGGTAACATCGAAGAAGTGTGCCGGAAAAAGGGTGATGTGAATGTCTATGTCAAAATAATATATATATATATATATATATATATATATATATATATATATATATATATATATATATATATATGAATATCTATACGGTTATATATACAAAATATCACGAACAACAACGGTGTTCCATTACAAAATATCTCAATAACAAATAATTTATTTAAAGAGCATAATTTAAAATTGACGTGATATATAGTAGGCATATTCTTACCAAAATGAAAGTTTTAATGGCAATTCTTACCAAATTGAAAGTTTTAATGGCAAATTTATTCATAAAACATGTTTTATGAATAAATTTTTTATTAAACTGATAAATATATGCATATATAGAGATAAATACAAAATGATTGATACAGATAAATCTAAACAACATGTATATATATATATATATATATATATAAACAAACACACACATATATATATATATATATATATATATATATATATATATATATATATATATATATATATAAGAGAGAGAGAAATAGATAGATAGATAGATAGATAGATAGATAGATAGATAGATAAGTGGAAGATATATATATGTTAAAAATATAGAGGCGGATAAATATGAACATATCAAGATAGCTAGATCCTGAGGCAGACAGTTACTTTTGAACTGCCAATAAGTCGAGCAATTTATGTGGTTCAGAGATATAGACGGTAAAAGCAGGAATATCATTCATTAATCTAAATTCATTATCCGGTGAAAGAGTCGCTAACGTCGGGCAAGCAAACCAGTCCAAAACGAGGCTTAATCTTATTATCATAAATCGACAGACACAGTCTTTAACCCTCGTCTCATCTTTTGTTCGATAAAGACAGGAGCCGGTAACGGCAGCCAGTCGGATATAATCTTTAAAACAAACTGGCCGGAGAGGAGTAGTTCACGCCGGGACGGTGCAAGTTGGCCTGATGCGTGTCTGTTTAGCGAATGGTCAAGAAAGCGACTATTCATTTCTCTGGAAATAGAAATGGCGTCCCTGCAATTGATTTGGTTATTGACTATATGGATTGGCATGCATTATCGTTGTCTAATATCCGATGGAGGGCAATCGAAGACTCATGTCTCGGACTATTCTTGCATGAGATGCACTTGTTAGGGTTATATATCTAACCTGACAAGTCCAGAAGAGAACGCGAATATTGTCCAAGTTTGTTTCGTTCATGGGCTTCATTGCTTTCTAAATTTTAATTTATATTAGGAGAGATATATTAATTCTACTTGAGCAGCTATTGCAAACTGGTCATGCGAGACAAGGAAAGAGAATCGGTAAGAAGTTAAAAGTTACAGTATTACCTTATTTCTTATGCGATGGCATTCATCGCTCTCGGGAAACGATCGTGTAGCGTAGAGCAATACAGGTTTAGTGGGGTTTCTCTACGTAAGTGATAGGCGTCCGTCAAGATCCCTGAATTAGATATGTCGGTAGAATCTATATTAAAGTATAAATTATTGCAGATTCGTACTGGTGCCGTTGCAGAATTAGTCGAAGTTTATGAAATCTGCCAGCTAACAGGCTCCAATTAAGATCGATGTAAGGTTTAGTATTTTATTTTTTTTTTTTTATTGAAAAATCTCACAAAGAAGAGGGATTACTGTTGAAACTTGACTAATGCATGGAATAATAATACAACACAAAATGTACTTAGAACAAAATGTATTGAAACAAGAAAGTGTGCACAATATTTACATATAGTCTTTTGTATATTCTTGGGAAGACCGTTCCTGGAGAATGTGTTGACTGAGTCGCAGTCGGGCAGAGTCTCTGGATTGAATCTCTTGATTCCTCTCCTCGTCTTCCCGGTACCAACCATATTTATATGGTCGGTACTCCACTATGCAAATTAGGTGGATCCTACCACAACAATTACATTCCTGGGTTACCTCTTTCTAGAATGGAGCACCGTATGTCTGGTGTAGAAAAAGATAATATTCCTCTTTTTTGAAGGGAATTAAAGACTAAATCATATAAATATGTGTTTTGGAATGAAAATGTTAAGGTATATTGTGTTAAGCTAAGAATGCATTTTGTTCCGTTAAACACTCTTTTGGCTTTAATTTTAAAAAGGAAGTCACTGAACATTTTAGATAGCTTTTGAAATTTATTTTAAAGATAAACATTAAAACGTGTCCCATTAATTTGTGCTACACCTTCTGAAATGTTTTATTTTCAAATATATCCGTTAAAAATAACTTTTCCTTATAGTTTAAGAGAAAACGTTGATGGAAAAAAATATTACGAAAAAAACGTGGATAGTATCTCTCTATATTTCTGAGATGAGGCATTATGTACACTATTTACATTATTCGGACTATTGTCTTAATTTTTTTTCGCCATATTTATTACAACGTTTCGGCCGTTGTATGCTCAAGTCTTCTTAAGGTGGTTGAAATGTCGAACTGAACCCTTTATTTCACTCACTGGGGTAGACTGTTCTAGTTCCACGTGCTATGTTTAATGGATGTCAGTTGTCAGTTATCTCCTGTTACTTCTTCTCTCCAAGTTCTCCACTGACTTAACCGGGTATTCAACTCACACCCTTTGGGTCTTGTCACTGAATCTAACTATCGCCTTTATCTTCTGTGTCATGTGTCCTTGACAGATAGAAAAAAATAGATTTACTTCCATGGATTAAATGATGTGTTGTTTAGTATTTTCTGTATATCCTTTAAAAAATCATCGTTATCAAAATATTAAATCATCGTTATCAAAATATTAAATCATCGTTATCAAAATATTAAATCATCGTTATCAAAATATTAAATCATCGTTATCAAAATATTAAAAAGATAATGTCTGAGTAAATTGTATAACTTCACAACTTAAAAAAAAGATTATGAAACTGTCATAATTGTGTTCACAACAGATATTAATCAAGAAAAGGAAATGAAAATATTTACCCCTAAATAAAAACATAGCATGACTGAGTAAATCATTTCAAAATTAGTAATAAGCAGGCTTAAACATAATCCAATACATTGCATGGCAAACAAAAATGAAGACAATTATACCACAGAAAAATACCTAAAATAAGCTTTCCTATAATATTGTTAAGTTTGCAAAATGTTAAATACTAAAAATATTTTAGCTGTGGAATTTTTTGGTCAACGTATTTTGTAAAAAAAAAAATAATGAAACTTCTAGTAAGTAAAAATATTGTGAGTAATTGTCTACAAAGTAAAGAAAAGGAACTATCATCCCCTTCAAATTTGCTTTTGTGATCTGGACAACACTGTTTTGAAACTAATCTATTACATCCCAGACATATCCAGGATTGAGTTACTGAAGAATAGCATTCTATAATTTTCTAGAAGTTTCAAGATCTTTCTAGATGTTTCTCAAAAGTTTCAAGAATTTCTAGAACGCTCTAACTACCATGAAACTTCTAACGAAAACATGATGAGGAACTATATTTAAGAGGGGTTGATTTATGAAAATAATTTACAGTATAAGCCTAAATCTTGAAAAATATTAACTTCTAACTCTCTTATGTGTAATACTAGAATAAATAAATGCTACTTTTGAGTCATATGTTGTTTTGTTCCTACTTTGCGTGAACGAGAATATTTAAATTCGACAGTTTTCCCAAAGGGAATAGGCAAATTTCAGAAATATCATTATTTTGGTCACACGAAAGCAAAGTTTGAATGAAATATAACAATTTTTCAAACTTTCCAAGCATAAACACAAAGGAAATAGAAGTTTATACATAAGGACAAAATTCATGTTACACAATGCAATCGTCGAATATATATGTGGCTTTGGGTTATTTTTCCGGGTGTGAATTCATCTTCCTGCTACGATATGAGAGACTTATAAACCTAATGTCTCATTTTCTTTAAAACTAGAAATCATTTTGTTATTGTTGCTTTTTCTTTTGGATCCCATATTATATTCATTTCTTTGCTTAGTCTGCTTAGGAGATGTTTGCAGCCTAAAGTATAAGTCCCAACAATTCATGCACTGAATCAATCATTAAAAGCATTGATTGATCCAAAAGTGAGTTCAATCCCTAGCGACAGCAGAGACAACAAATGCTTAGAGAGTTGAGTTATCAAGAGGAATTAACTGAGACACTGAAAGGCATGGAACATGGAATTAGAACAATCTATTCCGCGGACTAAAGAAATTGTTCGGCTTGAAATTCCAACAGATACCACCTGAAGAACGTACAACGGACGAAACGTTAGAAATATGGCACTCAATTTGAGGACAACAGTACGGACCCGAAATACCAAAAATATGGAGACAGATAGAAAAGTCCCACTAGATTTGGCACGCATGTCGAACAATCTGACATTCCAAAATCAATGCAGAGCCTTAAGATTCATCCCGTCTCATCAATTACAGGAAAGCCCGACTGATCACACAATGAACGGGACAAGCCCTTGTTCCGAGTAAAAATCATAATGAAAGTATCTAGCCGTTGGATAAAACACCAGTTGCAATCCGACATCTTACACAGGCTCGAGGACGTATTCAGGAGAATTACCGACGAATAAGACTGAAACGGAATCTCACCGACACGAATTCGATGCAGTCAATGTTCAACAAGAACAAATTTGAAAGGATCAGGAGGGGACTTAGAAGGTACATCACCACCAAGTCAAGACAGCAGCCATATCGATGAATACCAGATGAGTAACTCTGAGGAGTCAGTACTTAATACAAGTCCAGACTTTGCAACAGCCATCAAGCAGACACGACACATTTACATCATAGCCCCAATCGAAGAAATAGCCATGAACATTCAAAACAGCATAGAGGAACGAAAACATCGCCATGCTACCATCTGACAAATGCAATGCTACTGTCGTGATAGGCAACACAGAATATACAAAAAGTGGTAAATATAATAAAAGAAAGAGGCAACAATGAAAACGAAAAGACATGCTGCAGATCCTAATCAAGAACAAGTACCACTTCCAACATAAGATATACAGGCAACTATCGCAAAATTATAGCAAGCTACCTCACATATACAATCTTGCCAAAATTCGCAAAGACGTTATTCCTTTCAGGCCAATTGGTAGCTGCCAAGAATCTGCGGGCCATCATCTTCCTTGTGGATATATTTGACCTATTAATAGTAAAACCATCATATGCCCGAAAAAACGTAACAGTATATCAACAGATAACATAGTTCTGAACTCGATTAGACGTATATCGACAGGCTTGGCGATGGGCTCGCCATTATCACGAGCAATGGTTCATATATACATGAATTTCTTCGAGGAAATTGCATGAGAATCAACATCACAAAAACGCAAAAGCCAACTCTAGTGATGAAATACGTAGATGACGCCTTCATTCTCTGGCCCCACCCGGAAAGTGTACATCTATTAGTGGACCAATATGAACACAATAAAACCATCAATACAGTTCACAATGGAGAAAGAAAACAACAGCCCACTAGCATTGCTGGATGTACTAATATCTAAAACAGAGCATGGGTTCAAAACTTTTGTATGCCGCAAGCCAACGTTCACCGACCATACTTAAAATTCGATAGGCACAAGCCATATAGTATAAAGAAAGGCATTTTCTGCTACATACTATCTCGAGAACAACTCGTAAGTGGCAACCCAGTGACATATGAACAAGAAATAGTTAGTATAAACAGTACCCTACAGCATAATAACTACCTTGGATACATTACAGTAGCCCCCACAAACATAGAAGGTTATAAGATGATAACAACACTCAGAAAACAGCATATTTGAAGTGCTTATCGGAAAAAGATACAGAATATCTATTGTCTATATAACATTAGTTCAAAATTCAGGAATGGTTCAACACTATGCAGACCTCTTCCGCGTGAAAACATTTATAGATTACATGATTAAGAACAGTGGGTACACCATCCTATGCAGCTGAGAAGCATACCGCCCCCTAAATATAAGACTGAAGGAACACCATAAAACCGTAGACGTGGGGAAATAGAAAAACAGGCATGGGTGATCATATATGAAGAGAAGAGTGAAATCATCATCCTCTTTAGAATGAAGTTGAAATAATAGATAGAGAACATCACTGGAAAATACGAAAACTTAAGGAATCAGCGTATATGCTTGGCCATAAATATCACCTGTGTGGTCCAAGCATGGACATGAATATAATATGGGAATTAGTAATACAGAGAGGAATAGAAAAACAACAAAAAGAAAATGTGTAATATGACGACTAGTAAAAAATGATTGCTGAGTCATGAGGTTTATAAGTACCAAGCATTCACTCAATAATAGCCCTGTGGAACAATGTGCTTGTTCATTGCTCCAAATGTGACGACCCAAAGAATTGGGAGTTCAAAACCTGGCCACAGCAGAGAAAATAAAATCTAGGAAAGTTGAGTTATCAACTGAGATATCCAATGGCATGAAACGTAAAATTAGAACAATCTACTTCCATAGATTAATTAATGAGTTCGGTTCGATATTCCAACAAATAATAAATGAAGAAGTCCGGAGCGTACAGCGATCGAAATGTTGGAAATATGACAATTAAGTCCAAACAGTATAAATGTGTAAATGTAAATATTATTTTTAAGAATCGATAGCTAGTCCTTTCTTCGCGCTTTCATTTGCTATCCTGCTTGGAGTTCATGTGGAAGTACGCAATGTGATGATATAAATATATTCCCTAATTCACAGTAATTGTTGTATAAGTAAATACTGACAGAGAATGTAATTGCAAATTTACCGATGATCACCGTTATATAAATAAATAATATTTAACTTGAGGTCGGCCATTACAAATATTCTAAGCACTAGATATAATTTTACAAATAATCACTAAAGGAAAAGGTGTAGTTATATTTATGTCAAGATATATCAGCCTGAATAAAAAAAAAAATCAAATGTGAAAAATGAATTTCAAATGCTAAGTTAATACAGGCAATTTACAAAGCGTAACATATAACAATTAACCGATGTAAAATCTCTTACAGTATAAAATAGACGAAGCTCGAATGTTTGATATAATACTAATTCAGGACCGCTGGCGTCTACATAACTTGTTCACGTTGCATTTTGATTAGATTGTATATCACATCAAAGAAGCAACTGAGATATTCGGAGGATTTCCCTGGAGTATAGTTTCTTCTAAAAATAAGTATCATTAAGTTATACATTAGCTATTAATGTCACATTATATTAAATTAATGCCAACAGCTTTATTCAAATATATTTATAGAAAATAGCCACATTAAACATATTTTTAAAATATTTCGTCTTAGCGATTTAAGCATAAATGTTTGCATATATCTCAAATATATAATAAGATCTTATTGTGAATGTGCAATTTTACAATGAATAAACCTGAAAGAAACTAATGTAAGAATTATTGTTAAATCTGTTAAAGTTCTTATTAGATAGGTTGTAATTTTAAAAAAAATCAGGAAATTAAGATGGAAATAATTTGTTCTCTGGCTGAATTTCTGGGATGAATGGTTATCACTATTATCAGGGAATGTCAACATTTAAACCCGAGGAAGGTCGTAGGGCTGAACGGGCGATATGTTGTGATACTGACAAAAACATGAGGACATTATTACAAATATAAATAGTGTAAATAAATAATTAATATTTATGATTCGTAAGATGCGGGATTTCCAACTGAATATTATGAGGATATCTTATATTTTCGACAATATTTTATTTCCCTTAATTTCATATCGCGTAGTTAACTACTTGTAAAATCAATGATAGCCTTTCCTCATAAACATTGTTATTTTAAACACAAATGCTTTAGCTGAACAGTTCCGTTTCTGTGAGTTAAGCGAGTTTGATCGCTTTTGAATAACAACGAAAGGCTATTTTCTTCGACTTGTATTTATATAGAATGATGTTGAAGCGGCCCATTCTAAACAATTTATGTCTACCATAATCGGGCGCTATCTAGACCTCACGGGCTGTCTGGCCTGATAACAGATGTTAAGATCATCGTTTAAACTAGTTGAATGAAGATCGTGCTATGAAAATCCCAAATCTGTGCAGTTCTTTGCTTCTAGAAAGTATTTTAGAAAGAATGGCTTACAATAAAGACAGACGAACATGATCAATTAGGCTTAACTCGATGCTATATTTACAAGACCGCAAATAGATCCGGGCATTTGCGATGGTCATTATCATTAACTCTTCTTTAACTTCATCCTCCTGATCATTCTCCCTCTTCTGAACCGCCTTCTTTTTCCTCCTCCTCCTTCTTCTTCTTCTTCTTCTTCTTCTTCTTCTTCGTCAACGTCGTTTTTATTTTTTACTTTTACGATGTTTTTATCTTCTGATATATATTGGTTTTGATCGATATCACCCATGCAAGTCAGTAGAGCCACTAAGACACAAGGGATTGTAATGGGTGAAAGAATTAGGAATAGAAACATTAATAATTAACAGAAAGAGAAAAGAGCAATCAAGAGTAGAGAGGAGTTGACATTGCATTTAAATTTTTGGAGATTAATGTTGACTGGAAACCATGGAGCGGCAAGTGTGAATAAAGACACTGTCATCATAGAACTTACGGCTAAATCTAACCTAAATGTAAGTTCGTGATATCTCGATGAAAGTCAAGTTCTGTGCTTAATTACAAAAAGTCTAGATACCATAGGGAATACCTCATACGAACAATTACCATGAAAGTATTTATAGAAGATACACAGATACGGAAAATGGGCACTGGAAAAGTGAAGATAAACTACTAGATCAGCACCAATAATATTGCTGATTTTTCATTGGATTTTATCCAGGAGTTCAAGGTAAATAGCAGGAGCACCGAGCTTCATGAGGCAGCAATAGTCTAAGCATGAACGAATGGTAGACTTATAAATAAAAAAATTGCCTCAGACAATATAGTGAACGAAACTTCTTAGCAGCTGACCTGGCATCGCATATTTCCACTTCATGTCAGTCGAATACGGTAATTCGTGAAGGTGCAACGAGTCACTTTCATGGAGGCAGCGAAGGGCTTTTGCGTGATTAATGGAGATTTTTTTTTTTAGTTTTGGTGGTGTTAAAATTAACAAGCCTTCTTTTGCATCATCTTAAAATCTTAAATAGATAATCTAGTAAAAAGACATCAATTATATTTTATAATAAATCATTTCTAAAGCATTATCCCAATTGTTATATCAAAATATTACCTCATTTTCAGATTCAAGGAAAGGTTTAAAGAATATATTAAATAGATGTCCTATCAGGATTTATTACTGATGATAAAACTAATAAGAATAAAAGATCCTAAGGTGAAACTGTGCTGGTAGCAGATAGCACATAAGGAAAAGAATCTGCAGGAAGTCTTCCAAAGAATAGCAGAATAAATTGGACAGAAATGATTGCACATGAAAACTCAAAATACTGAATGTATGGTCTTTCGGAAGAGGAACAGCACAATATGTACGCTGCGCCCCGGCAACTTAAAAATAATCAAGTAAAATAATGTAAACGTGTTCAAAACGGTATAACTGCAGGTGGTATAGTTGACATTGGACGATGAAGGTGGCTTGAAATAGCGTAAAATAATTTTCAAATGTTAAAGAAAAATTAGTAAAAGAGAAATTACATTAGAAACAAAGAAAAGCGTGCTGAAGCCGATGTAATCTCATTCCTTCTATAGGGCAGTAAAGTCTGGACAATTTTGTTTTACTGATAAAGAAGAGACTTGGAGCAAAATAAACGTGAAGCTGATGATACCATATGGGCAGAATATGTGAACAAGGAGAAAAGCTTTGAGCAAAGTAAAAACAAAAATATCATTTATACTTCGATTCACAAAGAAATATTTTACTTAAACTTGATGAAAATCGACATGGAAAGAATGAAAAGTGCTGATAGGAAATCTAGTAAATCCCTAACTCGTTTGAGTCGATAGATGGCAGAGCAGAAAATAAGAAGTAGAGTTGATGTTGTTGGATTTGTTTAGCGGCATATCAACCTCTACGAAGTATTAAATGCCGAAATGTATATATTTTGTACGTAATATTATTTTATTTGGTGGGGGGGTGTAATAATGGCTTTAGCGATACCAGTTTTTCCATAACTACAGGAATAAAGAGATGGATTCATATCTGTCCCAAGATTATTTGCGCGTAAGTGAATATGACGGACCAAACTGATATATGAACTGGTTTGTCCAACTAACAATTCCGAGCCATTATCCATTGAATCACGTACAAATCAAGACTTACAGCACCTGGTATTCCCAAGCGGTCACCCACCCAGCTACTTACCGATGCTTGACTTTGGTGATCGTACGGGGAAGTGAAAAAATAGTAATTCAGTCTAGGAAGGATATAAATTTACGAAGAGTAGGATCATGATCTTCCTGAAAGAAAACAGATTATAAAAGAAAGTTCTTTCATAGGGGAAAGAGGTTTCCTCTATAGAATATTCAAATATTCTCTTGTACAGTCATACTTCATTTTAAATATTGACAATATACAGATCATATCAAAACGAAAATTATCAAAATAAAATATATCTTCCAAACGTCATATCAAAGATTCTAAATTAAGCTATTGGCAAATAACCAAGTATTTAAATTAATATCAAGACATCATTAAAGCTATTAATAATATTTTATTGACAACTTATATTAATTTATCTTGTTTTCTCTTCTTATATTTTTGCTTCTTATTATATATTCAAATAGTTTTCTTAAAGACAAATGTGAAGACCTCAAAATAAGTCTTTTCGAAGCACCACTGGGAGTGTCGCTGGTAATGCACAAAACATTACAATCGGAGTTTCTCATCTTTCAAAATCAGACAAAATTCTCTGGTTGAACCAATCAAGTTGAACCGAACAAAGATTCACCTCCGCACAGATAAATACATGTTCTTGCTCTTCATTTTCAAATTATTGTCGCTTGATAAGTGGTTCCAAATTTTATATATTTTGATCGCGTTGGATATTGTGCAACTGCACTCCATTTAAGTCTAATTAAACTGCCAGTATTCGGGCGTTTTTTGTATTTTGCTGAGTAAACAATGAATGATCTGTTTTTAGGTAGTTTGTAAATTGTTTATTTCTTTCAGAGATTAAACTAATCTTATTTATATGCGTAATTCATATAACCACACACAGAAAAAAATAGTTAAATGATTTCACCGCCATATTTTATAGTAATGGTAATGTTAGCCTTTTCTATATAAGGAAATATTCTGTATTAATTTACCTAAAAATTAATAGTTGTATGTGAAATAGCATAAAAATCTTCCTCTTAAATCTGTTTTTCAGAAAAATAGGTTTCTCAAGTCCAGTAGCTGTTAAAGTTATTTTCAGTATTGATGAAAGTTTCCTTCCTTGCGATTAGTTTAGGGTACAGTGGTACGGCGGGATGTTGATTATGCTATTATTCTCTTTGTCAGATACATATGCTACCTTTTAAAGTATCATCCAAGGAGATTATTTTGCTATCCATAAAGTATCTTTTTTTACCCACAAGCATATAACCATATTTTCAGATATTTCTGTAATATCTATGATATTTTAGCATGAATATCGTTGGATAGAACGTGCGCTTTCCAGTCATGAAAATGGGGATCGAATCTCATCATGATTGGTTTGTTGTTATCGGTCTAGTGAGATGAGGTATCTCACTTATCCCAATTGGCAGTACCGTTATCATTGTCCCAAGCCTTATGTGTGAATATGAGTCATCGATGGTTTGAGCGTACTGTCACTGTTAAAAATGTTGATCACGCCATATAATATACTATATCTCAGAAGCTGTAACTTCGGCCCGCTCTGCAGTACAATTGATAGCATAATTGAACAAACACAAATGATTCTAAGCAGGCGTCTTCAAACGGTATTGGCTCGCCGTTCCAGTAGACAGACATATTCGGTCAGCCCCTGCTACACTATTTTTAATATGTATTAACTTTTTTTAATATTATACATTTGATATAAATTGACTCCTTTGAGTTTTTGGGGCTGCTTTAATGCCTGGCATGGAGTCAGCAGATTAAACAAAATTATCGAGATAGAAGTTTCGATATTTTAATTTTGAAGGTTTAAACAAATTATCCACAGTACGCCTTAGTTCTTGATAAGGTGATGAGATTTCGACTGGTTTGGCTGACTGAATTTGTTTCGAGGCATATCAGCCGCTATGGGTTATATAATACTGAAAGCTAAATATTTTGAACGTAATTGCATGTTTTTAACTACAGATGAAATTTGCACTTGGTCATTCTGATATATATATATATATATACATATATATATATATATATATATATATATATATATATATATATATATATATAATCAAATATATGGATATAGATCCGACAGTATGAAGAAAATATACGGAAAAAAAAACAAAAACAAACAAAAAAAACACGTGACGACAGCGTTACCATGTTTTAAACGGAGCGCTGATCTTATAAAACTTTCAGTTATCTTTTTGGATAAGTCTTGTTCTTATGTCCATCGTCTTTTTCATGTTGAACTGATAATATTAATTATATTTTATTAATATGTCCTGAAGATGGTTTATTAGACCGAAACGTCCGACGTTGATATTATATTAACATTAAAACAGCATAATTGCATATAAAGGATTTTTTTTTTTTTTTTTCGTATATTTTTTCTTCATATATATATATATATATATATATATATATATATATATATATATATATATATATATATATATATATTTGGCTATTTTACTGTAAATATGTACTGTTGGTAATTTTCCTATGAATACATATTGCTGGCATTTATTTTATACTTTCTTATTATTTTCCTGTTGTTTGGGGGGCCACTATTTGCCCATAGCTGAGACCTTAATATTTGCTACCACTCCAGACCGACTGTCTAAACCAAGAAAGAAAGACGTTCAATGAAATTCTAGTCTGTGTGGTAGTTTAAATCTTTGTCATGATTTTGCAGTTTCACTTTTGAATTTTTTCCCGTTGTTTTATTTTCATATTTTGAACTCTGTAGTGTCACATATTTTAAACCCCCACCCACCTGTGTTGCGCCGGGAAGATTCATCAATGATGTTTATTCCTTGTTTTATTGGGTGTTTCTTCTGGCCTCTGAAAACATCAAACTCATTCTCTCAGTTAGCTTCCGGGTAGGCTGAAAGGATTCCACAATGTTTGGCCCAACATATTGATTGGTTTGATTTTTGTGGATTTCAACCAATGAAAAATGCTTTTGTCGTTTTATGACTTCAGTAGCATAAACATGATGTAGTCTGTATTATGAGAATGTAAAATCATTTTAGAATCAAGTACCATATGTTATTTTTTAATTGTTCTGTGTTTTAAAATAACTTGCAAACATGGTCCACATTTTCTTTGTGTTCTAATTTTTATTCCATCAAATTCTATTAGGCTTTATTGAATCAATATTTTTTACAGTTTATCAATCTCTCCAGGTTCTTTTAAAGCTGAAAACATATTTTTAATTATTCATGTTAAATTTAAACATGACGTTGAGCAGAACGACGAGAGTTAGAATGTCATGGATCTTCAAGGACACTGCTGTACAACATCCACTGCTGCGTCAGCTCGCACAGTGTTCTTAGGGCCTTCCACTACGGACTCTGTTAGAGCTAATCCCTCTTTGCAAAACGACATTCATCCGATTGGTCGGCCTCGTATATTTTCCTTCTCCTAAAGTTATTTTTCTCCATCTTTAGCAGAGGAAGTGATGAGTCGGGACTTATATGTGCTTCATTAATTTCAAGTCAATCTATTATTATTGTGGGCGTCACATACATTTGCTACACAATGACTGCCCATGTCACCTCTATATGAAGATGCGCTAATCATAATACTTTAATTTTCCTTTAGTCCGATCTCAAATCTTTTTGGTTTGCAGCATCTACCTCGTTTTCCCACAATCCTAGTTTCAAATAATCACTAGATCTAACCATCGACAGGGATGTCCAGGTATCTATTAATGCCTTAATTTCATTTCCATTCGAACAGACCGTAGCTTTACATGTTAAATCAGCTTCCTGACCGAACAGAGCGAATGCACGCCTTCCCTGGGTATTGTCCTTTCTTTAGAAAACCAGTTTGTCCACACTTCCAACAAACTATTCGCTTGGGACAGAGGTGGGCTTTCTGTTTTTTTTTCCTCTCAGATAAGTGACCCCTTTTCTTTCGAACACTTCTAGATCGACCACAGCCCCTCTTTTCCTTTCTATTGTCACATGGTTTCCCACTTTAACCTAAGGACCATCCCATCTCATGTGAATGACTTTCGGGAAGAATCCCTTCTCTCAATCACTCTGCGACTCCTTTCTACCGTCGTAAATGCTACTGCAAGTTTTTCGATGAAAGCTCTGGCTGTATATCTCCTTACAAATGTGTTACTCCTTCTCTCTGTACAGCGTCCGCAAAGGTTATTTTAGCCATGTTCAGAAGTTTACTAACTAGTTCTGACAACGTTTCCCTCTCACCTTGTCTAATTCTAACTACTTCTATGGCAGCATCAGCTGCGCTTATATATACTCCGTATTGATTTGTTAGCTGTTGCATGAGGTCCGGTCAGCTAGGTGCAGAGTTGTCGTCTAGGAATAAACCTATATATTAGCAAACAGTTTCACCGGAATAATAATAACCTAATTAGACAATTACTGCCAAGGGTAGGGGGATTCTGACGTTCATTTTAGCGTTTCTATCAAAACCTGAAATTCTAAATTCTTTAACGAATATATACGAACCTCACCTGCAGTGAAGCCATTCACGTGACGAGGCGGGGAGTAGCATCCATACCCTCTATCCTATCCATATACATATATATATATATATATATATATATATATATATATATATAGAATAATGAGAAGCCATATATACTTTCTTAATATGTATATATAGAAAAAGTTTCAAATTAAAAAATAATAATGTTTTATTTTATGAAAGTATTTATTTATTTATATATATATTTGATATTTCAAATTGTCCTCAATTTTTCATCAGAAATAACTGTTTGTTACATGTAAATTAAAATTACTGTTTGTTAGCAAGTAGCGTCCTTCGCGAGACGCGGACGTCACATGATATGGAACGTCACTGTTCGGATATTCCTAACTTAAATCTAACTGTCATATATATTTTAAATGTTGTTTAAAAAAAAATGAATCATTACATTACATGAATCATTCATACAAAAACAAATATAGAGGTTAATGATTTAAATGGCGAGAATACATCTTCGCAAACAATTTCAATAAGTTACACTAACCCCGAACCTGTATATGAATGATATGATCCCTGTTTATAAATTCCAGTTTCATAATGTTGTAGTTTTTACAAGCTTTTGTCTTTTCCTACAGACATCCTCAGGTATGGAAAAAGATTTGTTCTTGCTTTTTACTTCTCGGTAAAACCGCACGTTCCAAAATAATAACACATTTCTCATAGCATTTGTTCGGATTACATCTATATTTTCGTTGTCCTTTTATTACACATCTCGCTTGTGAGTCTCTCTTCTGTTTTCCTGCTTCCTCGCCATCTTTGATCTTTAAATTCAGAGTCAATCGTTACCTGCTGTCTTCTTAATTTCTGTTCTTTTATTGATCTCTCTGAATAACGTTTTATCTCATAATCTCACATACCCAGTAAGCCCTTACGTCTTAGCAGGTTTATTCCCTTGCTTGGCGTGAAATGATTATGACTTCAGTCTGCCCTGTTATTTTATCCCTAACTGTGGTTGAAAGGAGATTTCTTTCTCAAGAAAAGAAACGCCTATTTGAACATGACAGTCTGTTCTATTTTGCACCGATAACCATCATACATCGCACATATTCTTATAAATTGCAGGGGAAAATATACAAAATAAATTAAATTTGTTTTATTTATTCAGTCAATATCCTTACACACAAATTTTTTAAAAAATGGACAAATAGCCAAAAAATAATTACAAGAGAAACACTGCATTCTCCGGTGTAGCAAAAATATTAAAACAAAATATCTAGGAATGTAAAGAAATGTTTGTAAAAAGTTCAATCTTACAACATCGCTGATGTGATGGCGCAAATTTAGTTAAGTCCGGAAAATGATTGAAAACCATGAGACATATAAAGGAAGCTAATTGTGGACGGAGTTCAGAGCAAGCAATAAAATAAACTAGGTAAAGCGGTTAAAGAAATAAAAACGGAAGCTGAATATTTGAGCACGTAGTCTCGTTGTGAAACTAAAGAACGCAAATTAGGTAAACAAAAAGACAACAACATTCGCAGGAGAAGAAACAAATCAAAATATATTAGCCAAGGAAATCACACTCAAGAGATACAAACAAAGCCTGCTGCGATAAAGTCAAATTAGAAAGTAGATTTTACAAGCAGATAAATAGAGAAAAGGAAAGAATTAAAAAATCAGCCCCTACAGAAACAGGAATTTTTTTTATTATTTTCAGTTATAGAAACTGAGACAAAAAAAGCAACATTCATACATAATGGTGGATCAACATAGCTTGAGATAGAAGGAGAGTCTTCTTCCATGTATCAGACTCGTTGTGAACGTCGCTGGTCATGGCTCACAACAACTTCCAGTCTTTTGTAGATTTTTGTATATTTTGTCTTTTTGCTGTGTCTTCTTAACCAGATTTTGCCATCCATTTACAAAGGTCATTAGGTTTGGTTAAGTTTGGTTTGTTTAAATGCGTATCAATTCTTTATACGACATTTTATAGCGAAATTTAATTCTTGAGAGCATTTCTTTTTCAAAAATGTATTACTGCTGTGTTTTCTACGAAAATGTTTATTGCTGGTAAAGTTTTAATTATGAAAATGTATTGCTAATATTTTTGCTACAAAATGTATTTTTATATTTTCAGAAGTTTCAAGCACAGTTTCCGGGTTCTGTATTTGATCAGTGCTGGGACCGAAACACGTGGTACCTCCACAGGTAAGGGTGAACATGAGGACTATAGAAATTAAGTGGTGGTTCAACGCTTTTCAAAAACTCCATATAAGAGAACTTGCTGCCGGATGTAGTTAATCGTCATCCAAGAGGGTTTCGTCAGGTATTCTATGCGTTGTTTTTTCAGTTGTCTCTCTTTCCTACAATATGTCTTGTGATTGTCAAATTTTCCTAGGCTTTTTTTTCCATATTTTTCCCAGAAATTTCAACTAGATGACATGAAATCTAGTAAAAGATTCCATCTGGAAGGAATAGACCTTCGATAGAAGTCATAATATTTGGTTCAAGTTATTCACAGACATGAATGGACGATATATATATATATATATATATATATATATATATATATATATGAATTAATTGATTTAAAATATGTTTTTTTTCGCTACACAGTTCCAACCATGTTTCAAAAATAGAAGCTAAAAACCCCGAATTTAATTTTGCAATTAAATTAAAAGCATTAGTTCCATTTCATCTTCAAGCGAATTTTTTTTTTATTAATGCTCTGTAAATTTACATTGAGGACTATTTTGTAAAAATAAAAATATCTATAAGAACACCGGATTTTATATCTTACTGTTCTTTCTTTATATATATATATATATATATATATATATATATATATATATATATATCTTCCTCTCCCTCCAGCAACTGGTCTAGGAGAAGGACAATTCTGAATTCAAAACCTGCGGAGGGTCGTTTGGGGAACCTTGTGGCATTCGGTGCACCAGGTCTCTGTATTCGTCCCTTCAAAAAATGTGGATGGTCCTGCACGAGGCCTTCACCAATATAATAAAATCTCATGTGCCGGTGTGGGGCTGTCGGTTTCCTGGAAACTGTTCTGCTTGATCCTCATACGTCGAATCTAGACGGGAGAGTCGATTAAATATATATATATATATATATATATATATATATAAACACACTCACACACAAACACACACACAGATATATATATATATATATATATATATATATATATATATATATTTATTTTTGTGTGTGTGTATATATATATATATATATATATAAAGAAAGAACATTAAGATATTTAATCCGGTGTTCTTATAGATATTTTTATTTTTACAAAATAGTGTTCCATGTAAATTTACAGGAAAATTCGCTCGAGAATGAAGTGGAACTAATGTCTTTAATTTAATGACAAAATTAAATTCGGAGGTTTTAGCTTCCATTTTTGAAACATGCTTAGAACTGTGTAGCGGAAAAAAATGTAGAGTCTCTAAGACACAAGGGGTTACTGTGTTTTGAAGAATTAGAAAACAGAAAAGATTATTTTGGTGCAAGAACAATAGAAGCGTAATCAGGAAGACAGTAGATAACGATTGACATTTTTTTAAATGGAACAGTGTTCAAATTTTGAGATAAGAAAATGTTAGCATATAACATGCGGTTACATCTAGCCAGTTCAACACTAAACTGATGAAAACTTGTTGCTAATCTAGTACTGGGCTGAATTTCATCAAGTCTAGGTACCATGGCAAAAAGCTTAACCGAAAAATTACCATGAAAGTATTTATAGAAATCGCATAGCGAAGCAACTTTACGGGATGGCAATGTGAATGGTAGACTTATAGATATGGGAAATAGATTCCGGAGAGGGAAATTATTATAGAACTACAGAGTGAAAGAAATTTACTAGCAGCAGATCTGCCAATGGATTTAATGTACACTTTCTAATACATACCAACTGACAATGTTAACCTGTGAAAGGGCAACCGCCTGGGAGTTAGCATCAGTCTTACTGATAGAAGTTGGAAAAGGGTCTCTGAGATGATGACCAGAGAGCCGTTCAGTTTAAGACGCGTTAATATAGACAAACCATTCCTTGGTCTATTTAGAAACAGACTGTAGGTCCTCCTTAAGACATAAATAAATAGTTGTGTTTTCAGCACAGATACCAAGTCGAAAGATGATGCCATGAGAAATGTGGTTAACGAATATTAAAAACTATGTCGGACAAAGTATAGAACCCTGGGGTGGGGACACAGGGACTGTTGAATCCAATTCGATTAAGCAGCCTGAGATCAAAGGAAAAGTCACGAGATAAGTTAGGAGAACAATAAAATTTATTCAGATAACTCAGCAGAAAGGAATCGTAACAAAAGAAATAATCGTGTTTGCAGTTTCTATTGTAAGATATTCAAGAACGTTATTTCCGCACAGAGATGAAAGGAAAGCCCCCGAGGAATATAATAGCAATGCTTAAATCTCAGCACGGGAAGAAATAACGTCTACAAATTCTACGTAAAACCGAAAAGGAAGCAACATCGATTTGACTAGTTCGTTAACTGCACTGTCATCATTGTCGCCATATTTATTACAACGTTTCGGCCGTTATACGCTCCGGCCTTTTATTAGGTGGTTGGAATGTCGAACTGAACCCTTTATTTCATTCACTTCGGTAGATTGTTCTAGTTCCATGTGCCATGTTTAATGAATGTCAGTTATCTCCTGTTAATTCCCCTCTTCAAGTTCTCCACTGCCTCAACCGGGTTTTGAACACATACTATTTGGGTCTTGTCACTGGATCAAACCAGCGCCTTTCTCCACTGTGCTATGTGTCTGTGTAAGAATTTCTGGGTATTATAAACCTAATGCCTTCAGCAAGCGTTTTTTTAAGAGCTCATATTGCAATTTTTGCTGTTATCATATGTTTTTACCAGTGCTCATATTGCAATTTTTGTTGTTATTATCGCTTTTCTCTGGCACTCCTTACCTTCCTTCAACAAGCCTATTGCTAACCATCAGAAAAGTGTTTCGTAACACTCTTATGAAATGGACCGATTATATTTCAATCAATTGCTAGGCTTACTGCTAAGAAATTCGGCTTGGCTCGCCGTGCTCGACAATTTTTCACTTACACATTTACCATTCATCCTTGCTTTGGACATTGCTGCTACATCTAGCCTGGCGCTTCGGCTACGTATTTAGAGATTATGGATATATATTATCTCATCGATTTATAGTTAAAATTTACACCATAAGTCCTATGATGACAGTTTCTCCTATCGTATATCTCACTTGTAGAAATTTCTTCCGATTGTTTTTCTCCGCCGTCAACTTTGATCTTAAACAAAAATCAAATGCTATGACAATCGTTATATTCTCTCTTCTTAATTCTTGTTCTTTTATTGTTATCTCTCTTTAATAGTGTTTTTTGCATTATATTCTTCCACACTCTGTATCCCCTTACATCTTAGTGTCTTTATTGCCTTACTTGGATAGTAATAATTAAACGGGGAGGAAATTCACTGAGGAAAATACAAACAAATGACAGTTAATATACCGTATATTTCCGCGTATAAGACGACCATTAAATCTCAAAATTCACCCTTAAAAATTAGGGGCCGTTTTATAATACAATTCTAAAAAAGAAACCTTAAATTCTGAGTGATGTTTGTCTGTAGGATCAACTCGGCCTTGGTACGATAACCAATGACGCACATGAAAAGATTTACATTATCAAACAAACTGATAATAAAAGTGATACAAATATTTTTACCTTATATATTACTGACATAACTTCATAATGAATTGCGTATCAATGAAATCAACTTGTATCCACGAAGCTCACAAAACCTTATCGAACATTATCGTATTGTTATTTTGTGATTGTCTATGAAGTATAAGGCCATTAATAAACCAGGCTGTTTGTAAGTTTTTCGATATAGAGAAGAAGAAGAAGAAGAAGAAGAAGAAGAAGAAGAAGAAGAAGAAGAAAGAAAAACAGTAATTTCGCTTTTAGGGAACGTGTGTACAAAAACATGATATAGAACCGTTTTTGTTATTTTGTTAATTTTGAATTTCTAAGGATAGAGTAAGTAACACTATTTCCCATAACATCATCTTAATATAATCAATAAGCTCTCGTCTTATACTACAGGTATAGGAGAAATTCTAAACTTGCTAATATCTTTTTTTTACCTCGTCTTATATAAAGGTAGCTTTATACGCGGAAATATAAGATACTTGCAGCGAGAAAAAAGAAATTGTTTCGTAATTAATGTAAACGCAGCAAAATGTCAAAATACCAATCGTCTAAAGATTGATATAAAAAAAAAAAATACGATATATATATATATATATATATATATATATATATATATATATATATATATATATATATATATATAATTAAAACCATAATACGGGTTTGTTACGGCTCAAATCAAGCTGAATAGTAACCTTTCAGCAGTAAATACTCCTAATACTAACTTCGGGCGCGTTGTTCTGGATGGAAATAACTGGAGACATTTATGACAGAGTGGTATCAGAAATTTAGAAATCAGTTAAAATTGATCAGCTAAGAGATAAAAACAACGGCGAAAAGCGTCAACAGATATTCTTCTTGTTATGCCCAAAGATCATCGCTGTTGAACGGAATTTTAATATTTATTCGAATCATAAAAACAAACATCTGTAAAATATGGATCAGATATTGGATATCGCTATAGCTGTTAAGAAAAGCGTTGCCACAAAAAAAAAAAAATGAAAAAAAATACGGAAAGAAAACGTCTGTCTCTTATCATGAAATTAACAGTGTTTACGGCGGCATCTGTTATTGATGCGACCATTCAGTGAGTAAAAGATAATAACTGACCCACTTAAAACTGTGGCAGAAACAACAAGACTGAGTTAATTATATTTTCGACGAAACACTGGCATGGGCAATTTCACTGCTGTTCTAGAGATTTTGTGTGACTGGATATATTTTAAATGTACCAGTGTCGCAGATATTCTATACTTTTTGGAACGATTCCATCAGTTCAAACATTGACCATTCAAACTATCGATTTCAGTTTTCTCATTAACAAAACTTACTAATAAAAAATCATGAGAGGGTAACGGATTGTATGATTTTTCTCACCGGAATTATTTAATCTATGAAGAGGCATGAAACCAAAAGGTCTAGAATGACGACCGTGACATGTCATTGGATGAGAGCAAACGTTGGCAGGCGAAAAAGCAAATCTGAAACAAATCTAAGACTGTAAAAGAAAGCCGGAAGAACGGACTATTCACTGTAGAAATACAGTATGTATGTTATGTGGAAAATACACAATTCTTTATGTCGGATACATTTGGGAACGTTAAAATAAATTACAAATTATCACCTATATAGAAATCTAGGCTAACAGAGATATCTGGAGCGATAGAAGAAAATTCACCGAATTGTGTTTTTGCAGGTTTTCAACCCATTGCAGGTTATTTAAAGGCAGAAATAATGTTACATTGTAATAATTTTTCGGCAATAATGTTGATTTAGTGACATATGTCTTACTATTTAACCCATAGTTGGTGGAACAAGAGGTGGAAACATAACTTTCCCAATGGTATTTGTACCTAAGTGAATACAAGAAACCCGACTGGAATTGGAAATCATCTCTCCGATTTCCAATAGCCAAATGTTATCTGTTACATCGCCCGCATAATTCAAGCTGTATTCCTAAGCGGTAGCCTATTCAGCTACTACCTGACTCGATGTTGATTAACTTCGGTGATCGGACGGAAAACCTGTGTTTCAATGTGATGCGGTCGTAAGCCTAACATAAGATCAGCAAAAGAAGCCTTCTTAAAACCAAAATATAGTAATCACATACGAGAAAAATTACGTAGAATGAAATAAAAACATTGAATTATTCTATAGCAACTATCCACCCATATATTAGTGAATGTTGGACGATTATCTTACAGATGAAGTGACTGAAAGCAACAAACATATATCTTTACCAACGGATTCAAGAATGGACCGGACGAAAAAGGCCATTGTTTCAAACTATACGAGATCATTAATTAAAATTATCCTTACTATCGGAGATAAAACATTTTTAATTGCTAAGACAAATAATGAAGAATGAAGGACTAGAGAAACTAACACTCACAAGGCATACCGCAAGCAAGAAAACAAAAAGGGAAATGGAGAATATTCTTCCTAAGCATAGCATACATGTGGCACAAGACCGAAAGTATGTGTCACCGAGTGAGGATCACACTCACTAATCAGTCGTAATTTATTCTAGTGAGACAAGATTGTTAACCATTACAATACATCGAGGTGCCCTTTTACCCCTCGGGCAATGGTCAACAAGATTCGCTGTATAACCTCTAACTGAGAAGTGATGTCAATCGCCTTTGGGTTCCCCATACTTTCGGCCTTGTGCCATATCTTAGTTACGCTTGGAAAGCCATTTGGCACTTCGCTGTGGTGTAATGGTTAACAATCTTGTCTCGCTAGATGAATTACGACTGAGTAGTGAGTACGATCGTCACTGGGTGCTCCAGACTTTAGACCTTGTAGCACATCTTAATTACGCTTAGAAAATCACCATTTAAGCAGATCGAAATTCCAACTTACGAATTACTGGCAGTGGATGCCAGAACAAGCATAAAAAGACAAAGAGTGTTGTAAAAATTTAAAACCTACTCAAAAGAGAAAATACATTCTTGCAAGCCCTGATAACCCACATCCTGAAGGGACCCAGTTGCGGCAAGAATTATAAAGTGGTATTTATGTTTAATTTTTTTTTTTTTTTTGCCTGAAATTCTGGCATCAGGAGTTAGCATTATTTGAATTATTTACATTCGCATTATTTTGATTAAATAAAAGAATCCGTTGTAAATTCCATGGATGCCACCAGTGTCGGCAATCATCTGAGGACATTGATATCGATAAGAATCTTTACAAAAATAGCAAAAATATGAGTCTAATAGTTAGCATGTAAATAAAGTAAATAAACTCTAGAACTCATTCTCTGCTAATTTTTCCAATAAATATTAAAAGATAGCCTCTGTAATTTACGATAGCATTTGAGAGCTTTTTTTTTACGTAAACGTTATAAGAATTTAGAAATGATAAAATTATTCTTTATTGCACAACTTAATTCAACATAATTTTTCTTCGTATACGCAACTGATCTCCGTGATCAGTTTACTTTTATTTTGCGCGCAATTTTTCTTTTAAAATCACCATTCTTTATGATCCCTTTATATAAATTCTTTTGTTTTTTAAACCTTTCACTCTGTTCGTTATTTAAATATAATTTTATATGAGTTATTTATTTAATCTTTAATTGCGTGTAACTACAGTAGTTCCTATCTGTTACTTCTTGTTGCTTATAATTCGCTGAGATCGAAAAACGGACCGACGCACGTAAAAGGCGCTTTATTGATACAGAAGATTCCGTCTATAGGAGAGTTTCGCCTATTCTTTTATTTCAACCGCTTTAGAAGAACATTTCAGACGATTCAAATCATCGAAATAAGAACCGTCTTTTTCTATTATATCAGGAACGAGAATTTATCATCATTTTCAGTATTAAATTACTAAGAAATGTCATTATATTTCGACCATTGTTCACTCCGAACTTCATAAAGTGTGTATAAATCCTGGTAAACCTCGGGAAATTTCCAATTGGAAACCTTATTCAGTAACGGGACTATACAGACACTTGAGGAAGACCAGGAAATTCAATGGCGGACCAACTGTCATAATAAAAAGTTTATGATATAATCCAAATGCATATAGTTTTAATAATAATCATAATTTTAGTTTATTATTCAACTACCCACGAAATATTTAAATACCTATCAATTTCTTTAGTGAATTTCAATTTTGTAAAATTATCAGTCGAATATATTTAACCAGTATCTTAAAGATATCATGATTTCCGATGATTAAATATAAACTGCAATGTAGCAATGATATATTCTAGAAATGTATAAAGACCGTCTAGAAAATATACTGGGAGAGAATCGCCTTCGTTCTGATAGAATATGAATTGCAGTCAATATGCTCAAATAGATATGAGTGTAATATAAGGATCTGTCTTCTCGGATTTATTTAACATACCCAGGGTGCGATGAAGAAAATTGTCGTCCAAATGACGCAAACATGAAAATTACACAGACATCTCATTTTAACAGAAATATTTACGAATATGACACAAAAAATATCTTGAAATACTAAAGAGCAAATTCATTTAATAAAATCACCACTAGATTCAACCACAGCCTCAAGACGACTTCCGAATATCATATAACTATTCCGGGTGATTTTCTTGTTTAAGTTGGTGAATGTTGCCATCGCCCTTGCCTTCAGTTCATCTTTGTTGTTACAAAGACTTTTGTTGTTATCTCACTCTACTGCGCCCCACACATAATAATCAATGGTTTTACTGTCCGCGAAATTAATTGGCGAGATGTAAGGGTCGCAGAAATTAACAGCCATCACTGAGTTCTCCTTCTTGCGTGGAATGGTGCAGTCTTGTTGCCAGATATAGGCTCTTCCAGCAGACATTCTCTTGACCCAGAGCTGCAATACCTGCTTAAGGCACTTGATATAAGCCTCCCTGTTGAGTCTAGGAAAATGAATAGAGGCATAATTTCGTCATCCCGAATGATCACTCAAGACATCTTCGTAATTGCCATTAGACTAAAAGCAACTATTTCTGAATCCTCTCGACTGTCCTCAGATTGTCACCCAAACATTATAAAATGGTTTTACTGGGAATACCGTCGTGAATGCTAAGCAGAACAGCATGCCATTTCCAAATTTCTGACTGGCTGAATTGCGTCATGGTGCCTTTTTTCTCACAGATGTTGCTAAACTGGCTCTATTAGTGTGCAGTCGACAAAATCATAAACAAACAACGCGCATGCGGGAAATGAAAAATAAAAAATGGCGACAATTTGCACATCGCACTCTCTTTATATATATATATTTGGCTGTCATGGTTTTAATAATATACGATATGCAGATGACTCAAGGTTGATAACAGAATGGAAACCACAACAATTTTTGCAGAGGGTATTAAAGGAAAGTCAGAAGAAACGACTAATTACAAAATGAGAGAATGTATGGTTGTCCTCAAAACTGCCAGACTACAAATTGAATGGGAGATAAATGCCTTCTTAAACATGATTTTTCTTTCATTCATATTTGACGACGTCTGCTATTTGATGGTGAGAAGAAAACCTCATTCAGGCCTTCAGTAATGGTATGGACATTTATACTCTGGCTTTCATCAACATTAATTCAATATTTGATGAGTTTCTGGTTATTAGCTATGATTAATTAATAATGTACATCATTTTATTTTATTTCCCTCCTAGACTATAACTTTTATCAGTAAATCAGCTGTCCATAATTTTTAAGAAACGTTATTTTCTGGCTTTAAATAACCCGTAAGTCGTTGATAGATCATAAAAAAGAAAACAATCGTTTGATACATTTTTGTAAAATAAAATTTAGTATACGTTTTTATGTATACTAATTAACAAATAACGAATTAACAAATTTTGCCCGCCTCTTATACTGATTAAAAAATGTAAACGTGTTTCGAAAATACGCTTATCTAGTGTATACATTTACACTAGTGTCTATACTTGTGTGCGTTTGTAATTGAAATATAAATGAAGTCAAGTTGGAAGCATGTCTGCTAATTTCTCAGACGTTATTTACAATAATGGATGTCTTGGTTGAGAGAACTAATTGCCGCATTGATTGAGTAGTCATCAGCAGTTAGATCATGATTACCGTTGAATCATGCACGAACCAGCAGCTTCATTGAAATCCATAATCAACCTCAAGAAAAAGTGAGTTATTAAAGAACAACAACTAAACACAATCAGCGAAGGCGCACAAATAAACGGCGCGTATCATAACTAGTGGTTTCTAGTTTAGTGTTATTTTTCAGTAATGGCGTACAGTATGTGTTGCAGAATTTCGTCTTCTGCGATTATTGCTTCTATTTCTTGGACGGGAGTAATTGTTTATGCAGCCAGAAGAGAGAAAAGCAAATTGAGTAAAAATAGAATGCAGACGTTAAAAAACAAAACAAACAGACAAACAAAGAATGAAAAACTTCGTAGAGTTTTACTTCATTAGTAGTTGTTCCGGCACTTTTATAATGAATGCTTTGGATTCGAGGTTTCGAACGTGATCGAAAGAAAGGAAAAATGGATAGAAAAAAAAAATGAATGACTGAAACGCAACAAAGAAAAGTAGAACAGGATTGTAGTAATCAGAAAAGAATACAATTGTAAACGAAACTAACAAGAACGAAAGCAAAAACGAGAATAATAAAAAAATAACGAAATAATGCGGCAATATTTATATTGTTTCGAGGAATTTAGTAAAGGCTCATGGGATATATAAACAACTATTATATTACTTTTTTTTTTAAAGAAAATCATGATAGCAAAGACAGTTTTCCAATTCAAATATTCCTTGAAACTCTCTAATTTATTGAATCACATAAAATCCGTAATATGTTGGAGTAATGGTTAGCGGTTCGGATTGAAGAAATGGAGAACCGAGTTCGAATTCATAGTTCTATTACCCTTAGGGAAGGTAGGAATCCTCTTCGTCTACCCCTTTGGGGGAGAAGAAGAGGATTTTATGGGTAAATAGCAGGACGGACGGTGTTCAATTGCCTTGGATGGCAACTGGTCAGCAGCAGAAAGAAACGGCAAAAATCGGCCTCGTCAGTCATGTATCGAAAAATACATGTTCGTATATCACGTATGGCACAGAGCTGACTGAATATAAAGTAACGCCATATTTGTAAGAGAAGTCGCTTTGGGAAAAAAATTATCCAGATTTCAACTATCAATTTTACACATATTTTTTTTTAAATTCAATGTTGTATCTAATCAGGATAGTTATTTATTTCCATAGAGTATGTATTATCTTGTATTAATATTTTTTGATTAAGTTGATAGGTGTTTTGAAGTCTGTCTAACTCAAAGTTTTTTTTTTTTCTCCTCTTGCAATATCCACGGCTAAACGATACTCCTTTGATATCATTTATCCTTTAAAAAAAGAACAGATCTGTAAATGAGCGAGTGAGTGTTTGAGCGGTTTGCTGGGCGCGCGGCTGTGTGTGTGTGTGTATATATATATATACCAATTATTTTATTTTCAACATCATCACTTGATAAGACACAGAGTGTGTTGAAACAAAATGGCTATTTTTGTAGTGATTTTATAACATACTTATGTTATAATTTTTTTATAAATAATAATTATATATATATATATATATATATATATATATATATATATATATATATATATGGATGAGTATAGCATTTTGGTGTGCGGTTGTTAATCATTCTGTTCAACAAATTTCGCCTGCGGGCTTGTCCACTCTTTCTATGGTTTATGTAATGCTGAATTTTGAATTCTTCTATTATGATAGGGTTAGGGCTTACGGGATTAGTGGATTTTAGTAAAGCTGATTTGTGTTTTTCTTTTTCTTTTTTTAGGGTCCCAAAACCTCTTTCAAATCCATTTGCATACTACGATTATGAAAGGAGCTCACATAGAGTGCTATCTTGATGTCGGTTAGGCATCAGGACATTGGGATGTCTGTAGTGAATATTGGTTACTCTGCCCAAAATAGGTTAATTTAGACTTGTTTAGATGTTTTTTTCTGCTACGTTACCTTAGCTACATGATGTATGCTTATTGGCCTTTTTTATTTTGACACCAAGTTATTAAGTTTAATAACCCTCCCCCAATAAGAGACCACAAAATTCACTTATCTGTTGGATGCGGGATGCCTTTCGTTTTTTGAGTGTGTTTTTCGTATTTGTTGTTGTGCCTTAATAAGTGCGTATTTGTATATGTGATTGGTCCAATGATTGGTTTCATTTGATCTAAACATTATCCACCGATTAAGTGATATTTCTGCCACAACAAATGATTTTGTTTTTTTATTACTAAAATTATGTTTTAGTTTCTTGTATATATTACATTATTCATATGGCAAATAATCATTGGTGTTTTATTTTTTAAAAGTTCTTATTTTATCCCTCAAAATTAGATATATATGGAACTATCTAGGATTTCATAGAGAATTTGACCTACTATGGTGTTTGTAGTAAGAATGGTAAGAATGCGGTGTTTTGGTGAAAGGAATATTGAATATACTTTGTTTGTCATATATCTTTTCATTCTTATGTATATATGTATATATATATATATATATATATATATATATATATATATATATATATATATATATATATAATTGTTGTTGTTATTATTATTATTATTATTATTATTATTATTATTATCTTCCTTACAGAATTTGCATTTCTCTCTTCTTCTTTCTTGGTTCCTTAAAATTTTTAAACTACTATATTATTTTCTTTCTTGAACCCTTGGTGTTGAGAAATCCTCCATTGAATATCTGTTGGTTGAAATAGCATTTCAATTGTGGATATTTTGAATTTCCATTCTATGTAATTTATTTATTTATATATAAGCTCTATTTTTGGATCAATTTTAATATTTTATATTATTAGGATTCACATGGATTATATACATGAGGATTATATATATATATATATATATATATTTATATATATATATATATATATATATAGAACAATAAAAATATTAAAAAATTAAAATCTTCAGACACACTGGGTTGTAGATTAATATTTTTTTTCATTTTTTTTTATTATTATTTCATTTTGATTCCTCGACTAGTTTCGGCCAAAATGGCCATCACCAGGAGAAGAAATATTTCTGCTTGCTGGTAGCAGTGAACTACAGAAATGAATATCTTGTTGGAGAAAATGAACTTTTGTCTGCAGTCTTCATTTGTTTTCTTTAATATGAATCTTTTAACATTCCTTGTGTTGGCCAAATAGTCTCTTTTAAGTTGTTATTTGGGATAAGAGATGGACGGATCTATGCTGCTCTGAATTCCCGTGGTCAGTTTAACAGTTTTATTGGACCTAGTGAGGGGATGTGTCTCTGTTAAGTGTTTGTGTTTGTGTTATTTGGTTCTTAGTGAGTGAGTGAGTGAGTATGATATGTGTAAGCGTGTGTATTGCTGTGGGTGTGTGTTATCATTTGGCTCATTAGGGAGTGAGTGAGTATGATGTGTGTAAGTGTGTATGTTCGTGTGGGTGCGTGTATAAGTGTGAGGCCTCAACACCTCCGTAAGCATGTCTGTCTTGCGTGGGTGAGAAATGTGTGTAGGTTTTGATTTGTAGTGTCATATATTAGTGCTATCTATATTGTTAAATTTATGGTTTAGCCCGGCTGGATAGTGTGTTTTTAGACGTTGTATCCACTTATTTTCATGGAACTCTAAAATCTTTCTAATTTTATCTGCCCTGAAATTTTCTATTCTCTCAATTATAGTGAATTTGGCATGGGTTTTGAAATCGTGTTTTTCTAGGCGGAAATGTTGTTTTACAGGTAATAATTTTTCATGGGGAGTCGACTTAATTCGATTGTAATAATTATTAATTCTGTAGTGAAAGGGCCATTGAGATTTTCCTACATATTGTTTCTGGCATAGTGTCCATTCTAGGAGGTAAATTATGTTATGACTTCTACAGTTAGAATCGTGGTAGATTTTGAAAGTAGATTTAGTGACTGAGCTAGTGAATTAATTCGTGTGTCTAATGTGGTTGCAGCATAAGCTCCTTTTGTTGTCGCATGGTTGGGAAAATCCTGTTGTTTTTGTTGTTAGTTTATTACGGATTACCTTGTCTACCTATGATTTCTTTTAGATTCTTAGATCTACGATATGTTAGAAGGTCGGATTCCTTAAACAAATTTTTTTAGGTCTGGTTTGAGACGTAATATTTCCCAGCGGATAATGGAGGCAGAGTGGGGTTGAAAGTGGTTACTAAGGGAATGCGGCTAGATTTATTTTTAATCTTGTACATTAGGGTGTCTTCTCTAGGTGTGGAAACTGCTTTATTTATTTGTTCCCTGATTAGGTGTTGTTTATAGCCACGTGAATTGATGCTCCAGATTTTCAATGTGTTTTTTTAATTCTTCATTGTTGGAGCATATCCTTCTGAGTCTTAGTGTTTGTGAATAAGGAAGGTTCTCTTTGAGGTGTTTAGGGTGGGAGGACTTAAAGTGTAGATACTTTTGGGTGTCGGAGATTTTAGTGTGTAGTGTCGTTTGTAGTTTCCTGTTTTCATCTATGTAAATGCGGGTGTCTAAAAAGGTTACTGATATGGATTTTTCATAGACAAACTTAATTGAGTCGTGCACTGTTTAGGGTCATGAGGAATTTGATAAGTTTGTCGTCACTGCCTGTGTATACAAAGAATATAGCATCGATATATCTTGCATAGAATACGCAGTCGTTACGATGAGGGGATAGACATGGGTATCCTCAAATTTCCCCATGAATATTGTAGCATATGATGGAGCTGCAATGGTGCACATGGCACAACCTCTTATTTGAAGGTAGTGTGCTCCATTGAAGTTGAAAGTATTCAAAGTAAGGACATGCTCCATGAGTTTTATGATAACTTCTATGATGGGGGTTGTTTTCTTCTTTTGGTAAGGCCTTCCTGAAGGGCGGTTAGCCCTTCGATGTGTTTAATGTTTGAATAGAGTGGCCTTACGTCCATAGTCACTAGAATAGCATTCTCTGCAACTGTTTATATATATATATATATATATATATATATATATATATATGTATGTATGTATATGTATGTGTGTGTTTGTGTATGTGTCTGTGTGTGTTTGTGTGTGTGTAAACTACATGTACCGTGTGAAATTATATCATGTATTTGAAGTAAAATAGTAAACGTACTTTTCTTCCGACGCAGCAGCTCCTTGGCCTCTATACATCATGTTTACCAATCTACTGATAATTTAGTATTGAAAGAAGTTCCCAGAGCACGTAAATTAAAAATGAGGAATTCCTCTGTGTATTAAGTCACACTTTTTATTTTAACATTTTAAATTTTCTGTTGATTCTGACAAACACGGCAGGCCATTGACAAGCTGTTAAGAAATTTATCTTCATGACTTTTCAGATAACATTTGTGGACAATATATATATGCAATTTCAAACGACTAATTATATAATGTGATGACTTGGGCACGAGCTGTAGTTTTTGGCTTAAAGTATCCGGATCATTTGTCTTGTCTCACAAACGAATATATTTTGAAACAAATCTTTGGAAGAGGAAATTATATTGCAATGAATAAAAGAGAAAATAAACCCCGATAGGAATTCTTGAGATATAACACTGATGAACATGGAAAAAGGGCAAATTTTTTATTCAAATGAAAACTGAAAATGAATCCGGGCAACATTTATTGAATAATGAGAACAGAAAAAAAGAAGAGTGAATAAAAATCCATATTTGCATTACCCATTAAACTGCAAGGTTAACTTCCTGCTAATAATTTCTAGTATTTAGTTATAAAAGACTGCATCCTATAATGCGCTGTACTTGTTTAGGGTAAATGTTTTAATCGGGGAAAACAGAATCCTGTTCAAATTCCTGCCAATTTTTTTCGCTTACTTCGTAAAAAAACGTCTTAGCAAAAAATCATTAAATTGATTTAATTTTTTACGGCTTATCAACTATTTGCGGGTTATTTAAACCAGAAAATAGTTTCAGATTGTAAGAATTCTTTTCGATTTATATCAATAAATAAGGCTTATTCATACCAATTTTCTACTATATAGGCTGGAGGGGAGAAGAGAGGTTTTCATACATTTCCCAAAGGGTATTTTCGCGTAAGCGTGTATAATTAACACGACTGGAAGTGGGATTCCGGTATTCCAATTTCCAATTGGCAGCCGTTATGCATACACCTCCTAAACATCTGAGTTTACAGCATCTGTTATTCACAACAGATCACCTTTCTAGGTATTCGCCAGGCTCAACGTTGCTTAACATCTGTTATCGTATGATAACCGGTGTTTCAGCGTTATATAAACGTATGTTTTCCTGGAAAAGAATAGAATTCAATTCGGATATTTTTAAAATCGATTTCACTTCAAGCAAGGCTCTAAAGCCACTACGACACAAGGGCAAATTGCGTGTGGATGAATTAGAAAATGGAAATAGTATTAAGAAGAATGAACAAAAAAATGAGTAATTAGGAGGGAAGTAGAAGTCCTTTGACATTGCATTTAATTTTTTAACACTAAAGAAGAGAGAACTCTAAAAGAGAAGTGTCAGTAAAGAAAGTGTTAGCATACAGCTTAGGGTTACATCTTACTAATTCAAAAGTACATTGATAAGACCTTGTTACCAGTTTAGTACATTGCATAAATTCATAAAGTCTAGGCGAAAAGCTCATCCAGACATTTGCCATGGAAATATTTAGTAAAAGACACCGAGATGCAACATAGGTGTGTGCGAAAATAAATACTGGAGTAAATGCGTGGCTGGTAGCCAAGCATAAGTAAACACTTGATTTGAAAAGAGAGCATAAGATAGTAAATCATTTACGATCGGTTCCAAGAAAGCTTGGCAATACAGATATATTTTAAAGAAAAAAAGACGTGGAGATGCCCTAATATCTAACGTTTGAAGGGACATAACTTTTTTTATTAACACTTCTAAGTGATGACGGCCATACCAGAAATTGAAAAATGTTACTTTTCAAGAAATGGCGGATCGAAATAAAATTTAAGCTTTAGAGTGAAAACTTAAGTCGTTATTAATGGACACACATGATTATCACGTAACTGTTAGCTACAAGAGAAACGGAATTAATAAACCGGATTCCGTCTTATTTTTTTTTAAAATAAGTCGAAATATGGCCCTTGTTTATTGATTGGTTTATTTCACAAATATGTCCTAAAAAAAGGCATGAATACTTCTAATATGACAAGGTCATAGGTTAAATAACAGGATATGAGAGCTCTCTAGCCTTAGCGAGTCGCTATCACAGGAAAGGAGAAAACTGAATTCAAGACAATGAAACCACTCCGATATATTTCCCAAGGTAGCAAAAGTGCAGTATAACCTTATCTAGGGTAATATAACCTGATGGCACTCTCTTTCTCCAGGATGCCCTTCAAGAGTTTAGCAAAAAAATATTGATTTGCTTTTTACGTTTTATCAACATTTTACAGGTTTTATAAAAGCCAAACAATTTTTTAAAAATTTTTTTCGTGATAATAAGGATTTAGTGGTTCAAGTTCTACTATGTAACGCATAGCTGAAGGGGAGAAAACATGGGTTCATACTTTTCTCAAGGGTATTTTTGTCATTTATTCCGCTGGAGTGGCTACAATATCAAGTCCGGACAACCCTACAGTTTTACCCATAGGTGGAGAGAGAATGCATATGTTCATGTATTTCCTCTACCAGCCGAAGATGGCACATGTAGCATATTGCGATAAGTTTTAAATCCCGCTGTTTAATACCAAGGGAAGGAAACTTTCTCGCAGGGTAACGATATTAATTTGATTTTCTGTAAGTCTGTTCAAATTCAGCATATTGGTCTCAAGAGAGCAGTCTAAATTAGCGTGACGGCATAACCAATTTCGGAACAATCAAAACGGTTGCCAAGCACCAGTAGGGATAACAACACAATTTGGTGAAGATGATGTCATGTTGGTCATGAGATGGGCGCTTAGTAACGTCACTTAGAGTGACGAAAGTGGTCCGTCCTTCAGTCACCGTCCATCAGACAATCCGAGAAGTTACATTATTTTTCTCATCTAAATCTTCCTTCCCTAACCAGCTTACAAGCCCATGGCTCGCAGACCTCATCTTGGGAAGGAAACGTGGTTCACGGGTTCCCGTTTTAGAGGAATATGTCCTCGCTAGTGACAGAGCAGATAAAACTGGCCCACTCGAAACTGGACAGCCAAAATATGTCTTTTCTATAAACATAATATAATCTTCAGCAGATGCTATTTCAGTTGTGTTTTATACAAGTAAGACACTCTCTTTAGCTCCCTTTCACACTTCTTGTTTTGTCATACATTTTATAGTGTCTCAGCCTGGAATAATTATATGCATATATAAAACAGAGAATACCCCTTTCTTCTATCGCTCACCCATTATCTGGTAATACTCGACACGTGTTGATATTATTTACGACCATTATCTGGTCACCCGACGCGATATTATTAGTCCTCCATTAACCATATTGAACTCTTACGACGATCACCAGTCGTACAAAGAAACCTATTTTAGAATATGGATCCACAGCCACATAAAATCCTGACAAAATAATATTATTCACTTCGAACTTACGTGCTTTTCAGTCATTTCATCCGTAAATTAGCAGTAGTTTTTATATTTTTTGTCTTATACAGACGATAAGCATTTGTGAATAAAGATTAGATCTTTTTATTGTCATTTCCAGTTCATTTCTTTTGCTTCACAATTTCTTGCGATTAACATTGCTACAAAATGCCCATTTCCCTCCCTTTTCACAATTCGATTTCAAGAAACATTTATTTTGCAAAAACGAACTATTTTTTTCATGTAGAAGTGTCACACATTAGTTACTACATTTCGTTTATTTTCCCGAACAAGAGGAAATAACTTTTTTCACAAATTCCTTTATAAATGATAATACATTATGCCTAATCCTTAATTTTTCATGTTCATAACATGATCAAATAAATATACTTTTCAAACGAGAATTTCCACTCATATAAATGACAACATCTATTTCATGTGCCAATGACATCGTCTTTAAATAACTTTTCACAACCAACACTTGGAAGATATAAAAACAAATTCACACTATTTATAGTCGAACTATTTTCTGCGTCTTTCTTATTATCTCAACGTTTTGGTTGCTGTACCCTGCCACCTTCATCAGGTATATATGCATCTGCATAAACTACAAGGAATTCTGAACTGAATATATTGGGATACATTGTTCTCTTTCCTCTGCCCATGTCTAGGTTAATCTCGTCGTCTAGTTCGTATTTCATGTTTCCAGTGAGTCCAAGGACACACGACCCGGCCCAGTCATTGAACTCATACATACTATGTCACGACTTTGACGAACCAATGATTTAATCCGGTATATTATTGTGACACAAATTTGTAAGAGAAATATAAGGTAATATATATGAAAAAGAAATTTGACGTTATGCCATAATAACATTCTCCAAGACTGATAACGACGTGTCTACAAAATGAATAAAATCGTTCATTACGAACAAAGTTTGTCATTAGAATCATTTCCCGCACGTACAGAGACGGGTAAAATCATCGGAACTGAAATTTTGATATAGATTTTAAAATTCAACTCTAATATTAGTTAGGTCAAAAGTAATATCAGTCGATATTACTTTTTCATTAAAAAATTAAAGTGCGATTATATTCTATTGAATTATATATTCACATTATTTGCAATGGCGCTAATTCATTCGTCATATATTGCATATATTTTGAGGAAAATTCCGAAAATGTTGATGTGAAAAAAGTTTCCTGCGCCCTCTTGAATCTAGTTTCCATTAAAGAATGTAAAAGTGAATAATCGGGTGATGCAAGGCCAAATCAATACGGTGGTTGATAGAAAAATCTAACAAATTTTGAATTACATTTCTGTGTTGTTATTGCTATATCTGAATTTGAATTGTCATAGAAGACTAAATTTTTCTATTGATGAACGCAATGCGCTCTGCGAGCAAACAATTATGGACACGTTCCAGCTGCTGGATCTCTGAATGTGAATTTAGTTATTCATTGCTCCAGCGATCCCATAATGTCATTCTCCGGTCGGTTGTAGAAATTTATCGTTGTCAGTCCACTTACTTTTTTATCGTTGTCAGTCCACTTACTTTAAACTTTGTCGTATATAAACCATTCTTTTGTAACACTTTAAAATATACCTACGGAACGGGTTATTTCTCAGTTAGGAATCTAGGGTAATCTCAGTGTATAAATGGAGCACTTTTTCTTTTATTTTGAGAGCGTATGGAACACTAACATCAGGGTTAGTGTCTTTCCCACTCATTTCCAAATGCCGGCCGATGGTAGACATATTTTCTGGTATTTTGACAGTAATTGCTTTCCATTAATGATTTTAAAGTCTCAGTATAATAGAAAGTTGAACGTCTCTAACTGGGTTAAATATACAAAATGTACATAATTTTACACAAATTGGCACATATTTTACACAAATTTACAAATTTTACACAATTTACATATTTCACACAAATTCACTCAAATTTTATATAGATTTATTCAAATTTAAAAAATTTTTCACAATTTAAATATTATTATACAATTTACAAATTTTACTGAATTTACACATACTTTAAACAATTCTACGCGATATTGCACAACCTCGTAAGAATTTACACAAATTGACAAATATTTTACATAAATCTACAAAATTTACACAATCTGCAAAACATGCAGTTTTGACATATTCACTCAAATTATAGATATATTTATACAATTTTTTACAATTTACTAATTTCACCCATTTTACAAAAATGTTAAACAATTCTACCAAATTCTCTACAATTTACAGATTTCCTACAAATCTACACACATTTCACCAAAATTTATACAATTTCGAAATGTTACAAAATTCTTGCACAAATTTATAATTTAGCTGATTTTATCTAAATTAACACAAATTTAGTCGTAAAATAAAATAACAATGATTTTAAATTATCTAATATATGCAATTACTCATAAATCCCATACAACACCTTTTGAACAAATGTCGGTTGATGGTAGATTGTGATTTGATTGATATATTTCCTAGTTCATTATCTTGTACTGATTTCCATTAATGGGTTTCGAGCTTCAACAGAATTGTTTCGTTGAACACCTCGATCAGTGTTAAATGTACACCTATGGTTATCCAAAACGAAACCGCTAAACAATTCACTACTTTTTCCATCAGTTATGACACCGTGATCATAAACACTACATATGTTTCTCAATGTCTTCGTAACTTTGATACATTTCTTAATATCTCATGATATATGCACTTCAATTAATTGATTTAAGAAGTTTATTTTTTGCCTACACTGCTACTGACTGCCGAAATTAAGGCAAGTTAGAGGACTCCAAATGTATTCTCAACTGCCGCGGGAGAATTATTTGTTAGAAAGATACATTCGTCATCCGAACTGTTTTCCTAAATCGGAAATATGGCAGCTTAATATTTTCGAAATATTAATATTTTTAGAAATACACCATACATACTATGCATGATTTTTTCTGAATAAATTGACAAATCTTTTCTGACAGATTGCCTCATTTTAAGGTTAATCTTTGGTAAAAGTGCTAAACTCTTCTTTCAACATCAGATTGATTTCCCTCAGTAACAGAGACGAACGGAATATTAAGTGCGCAAGTAAGAAAAAGTGTGATATAAATTTGACAACCGAGCCAAAATAATTCTTCTTTTTTTAAAATTTATTATCGTTATTATTATTTAAACGTATTTAAAATGGTGCTAATTCAGGTAATCTTTGTGAGAAAATTATCAAACGGCTTTTAATAACGCATTTATTTTTATAACACGTATACTTAATAATGCGTATATTTTTATAAAGTAACGAAACTGTCTGTAATACATCAACTCTAAACAACATACAAATCTAAACAACATTACGTTTCCTTTTAAATGAACTTCATTTCTTACCTTTTTCTGTCTTGAGTTAACAATGAGAGAGGAATATATCCATAATTTGATTATGATCAGAACCAAAGAACTACATTGGATTTAAAAATGAAAATCTATATTTATTTCTAAAATCAGTTGAAATTAATAGGGTATATAATTCATAAAGAGCATAGAAAATGGGTTTGGGAAATTTGATACTCAGAGGACAGATTGGAGGTAAACGACGCAGAACCTACCTAGCGAGCTTTTGTAAATGGATGGTTAAACAAGGTTTAAGAGACATAATCAAATCTACAAAGAAGAGGAAGCTGTGGATAGCCATGATCGCCTACGTTTTGAAGGGACATATTACAAAGAAGTAGAGGCAGAAGAATTCACTAAAGAGATTACACCCACTTTACTTTCTGAACAAAAACTTTAGACACGCTTTGGGCTGTATTTTAAACAATAATTCACAATACAAAACCATTTTTAAAGTGCAGGTAATTTCCTTGTAAAGAACGGATTACTGTAGAAAATCTATTATTAAAGATTACTGTAATTATTAATCCGATATTAAGTGAATGAGTCAACGACGTATGAATACATTTCGAGTGTTCGGTCTAATGACTATGCATTCGAACAGACTTGCAAAATGAGGAAATGATAAATATAGGCAATCTTTTCAGTAATATTTATATGGTTCAGAAGGTAGGAAAGGATATCAAATGTACTATTTTTGAGGAATCGGAATGATTAACAAAATTAATGTGTGGATATCAACGAACTCTTCTGTGTTAAAGGTAGGATTTGTTAAGACATGCGCCAAATTTAAAACGACGTACTGGGTGTCATGATGGAAAATGTGATTAAATATTATAGTCTATAAATGGAAATAACCAAATCAATACTAAAGTGGGATTTTAAATGTTCTTACTGCGACCAAGAAGTGTTGTCACAAAGGGTTTATATTCGTACGGGCCTGTAATTGTTCAGGTCTCTGGTTGTTCGGGCCAGGAATTCTCCAGCACATCTTTGTAGACATACTTCAAAAAGGAATAGATTTATTTTAAGTATATTCATTACTTCGATTTAATTAATTTATGAACAGTTATTTAGAAATAAATATACTAAATTGCATAGTTATGCGTTTACAGGTACAATCAGTCAGTTAAGTTCCTTTTGTGATACAAGCTTAGATGATCATGTCTCTTCCGATTAATGGCTGGTTAGGCAGATGATTTTCACGCAGTAGCCAGCCATGCCTTTCTGCTATAGTCTGGTTACCAAGCAGGGCTATAGGACCCAGTCTAACGTGCTATTAAACATTAGCATGGGATCCATATCTTTCCAAGGGCATTTGCGCGTAATTGATTGTAACGAACCTCACCAGAATTCGAACTCGGCTCTTCGATTTCTCATTCTGAGCCGTTATCCATTACAGCGCATTTGCTTATTATATTGCTTCCATTCAAAATGTTAAATTGGCTGGGAAAATATGTTTTACAATAATATCCTGAGATAAAAGCGTACTGACAGACAATATTTTCATTTTTGATATACAAGCCGGAGTTTGGCCGATTTATTGTGTTAAGATACGAGCTTAATTTTGATATAGGAGCGAGTTTCAGTTAAAAATCCGCAGTACACATGTTAACCACTGCTTTTGATCTATGTTGTGTTTTGTTGTGTTCTGTGATTTTTGACGTTGTTTTGAAAAATTCCTTTAGTAGCAACGTATGTACGAAGAAAGTAGCGTAAAGAGCAAGGGTGAATTTTTACGGGCCTGGAACCATTCGCAAATATTGCAATTAATTTCAATGAAGAAAATTGATTTGAGATACGAGTCTTTTGAGTTACTAGCACGGTCTTGAAAAGAATTAAACTTTTATCTCAATGCATTAGTGTATTTACGTTTTGGTATCGTTTACGACGATTTCAGAACGGACATTTTCAGTGGGAAAATCACGTTATTAGGAGACAATTCATGCAATTTTAGGAATAAAGTAAAAGGTATTGCTTCTAGATTAACTAATATTTACAATTAAGCTTGAATCATATTCGATAATTTAAAATAAAAAAATTTCGCTTAAAAAGCATTATCAATTGTTGAACATATTTGGTAGAAATATGGATCCTTGAGAATCCCATAGAAGAACAACGCCGCGTTAAATGTGTATTTATGAAATCCAAGACAAACGCCACAGTAAAATTGAAAATAAAACCTGTATGCAAATAAATAGAAATCTGTCAATCATATAATTAGCTAAGTCAACAATTAACTCCGAGAGAAAATTTAAAAATAATCACGGCGATTATGTTTGAATAATTTTTGCGATGTCAGACGCCTTCGCTCTTTCCCCTTTTGAGATGACAACGAATGCTCGTTATCACGTTCGTAATTCTCGTTGTAGTCAAGACTCTGGAATCGTAGATACTGATAGCAACTCCTTCCAATAATACTCGAACTAGTAATACTTGTTCGAATACTAAACACCGAATAGTAATACGTAGAATGATCAGTAAAATTATTTACCCGCTGTTCCACGCAGCAAGATGTGGCACAAGACCGAGTTTAAAGTGGGGTATCCGATCCCGTAGGCTCGGGCAAAAGTTCCATATAGACCACGTAAAAACGGAGTCAGTTTCCCGAGACGAGACTCCGCCCCTCGTCAAAGCCTCGTAAGGGGGGGTACTCTCTGACATACGCCAGGTGAGTATAATAGAGTGATCAGTATAGAGGCTAGTATGGAGAAGCGTGATCACTTAAACGCCACGCTAATTCAAATATATTCACCTTTTCTTTTACGATTACCTAGTCTACTTAATGGAATCACCCATGTTCGCTCACTGGTGATCTGTGTTCAAACTCCAGTGTCTTCGTAAATGAGTCAAACATTTTCTGAATGGTTGGGATACGAATAATTACTCAGTATAGCTTAGAAGACGAGACCTAGTGTTTATAAATAACACTAAACGAATTTGTTAGATAGATTCTGCCTCTTTTCCGATATTGCGAAAATGAACATTCGAATATTGTGTGTAGCAGACGTCACCAAAGAACATTTGGAATGATTGATGGGGTTCTTCGAACTAACGTTATTGTTGTGATTGGTACATATTTTTCAAAAAGCTTTCAAACATCGAAAGAATTACGAATCTAGAAAAGAATCGAAAGCGTTTAGACCATAAAACTTTTCTAAATTCAGAGGGAAAATTGATTAAATTACGCGATAAAGAAAATGTTTTGTCAATAGATTTTCACTGCAAGACTCCATTTATAACAGTGTGCAATCAGTACAAAAACACCAACAACATCTACAAAAAAAAAAAACGATAGAACAACAATAACACTAATAATATGTACCCTTATTAATCTTATTTTATTATTGTTAATCAAAATGTTTTTACATTCTATTTTGATAGACTTCAAGAAGAGGTTGGTTTCCATGGAATTATCTAGAAATCACGCAATCTAAAAATATTATTAGTAGTAGTGGTAATGGTGGTTATACCAATAGCAGTAATATCTGTTTATTTTTTTTGTTTTGTTATTATTGAAATGCCTCTGAGTTTTAATCAGAGAAGTCAAAGTGATTTGCAAAGTAATTTGTGTTGAACAAGAAATGTTTACATTTCATGCAGAAGTTTTAAATACGTTTTCTTCTTCTTCTTCTTCTTCTTCTTCTTCTTCTTCTTCTTCTTATTATTATTATTATTATTATTATTATTATTAGTAGTAGTAGTAGTAGTAGTAGTAGTAGTAGTAATATTACTACTACTACTACTACTACTACTTAAAAAATTCTTTCAGATCCGCGTTTGTTTTACAAACACATGCCGGGTGATAACCAATGGCCGAGGGCAAGCGAAGCATGTGTTTTACAGTTGTTATTTAATTAAACAAAAGGCAGCATTTAACAAGAGAAAAAGAAAAGCATAAATGAACAAAGTTTTTCATAGGATATAGGTTGTGTTTGTTAATTGTTTTTAATTATTTTCTGGTGAGATGATGCACCAAGAATATTATTTCACTGGGTTTCTGTTGTATATACATATCCTTTCGGATCCCTGTACAAACGTTGCTTATTATTATTATTATTATTATTATTATTATTATTATTATTTTCTTTAATTTCTGGCGTTTACACATTTCTTTCCGGGTCCCGCCCAGGAACCTAAGGTTAGAAATGGCATCATGACACTTTCCACTGACAAAAAAGAAAAAAAAAAAAGAAAAAATACATAGATAAAGCCATTTGTAAAGTGTGAGCTGTACTTGTCAGAACAATTTTTTTGATCTCCTTGAGGCATGGACTTCCAGAAATCCCTTCAATTTGTCTACTGCAATCTTTTCCAACCACTCTTAGGGCTCCAACTACAACAGGTAATGTTGATGTTCCCATATACCACATTTTCGAGATTTCTATTTCAACGTACTTGTAATTTGACATATTTTTGAACATCTTCAAAGATACATTGCAGTCAGCAGGGACTGCCATATCAGTATGGAGTCACCGTTTTTGTTTGTGGTCTTTAATAACAATATCTGGGCGGTTGGCTTTGATTGTTCTGTCAGTGTGTATTGTGTAGTTCCATAGAATCGTAACAGGTCCTATCTCCGTAACCGGGTCTGGGTGGTGTTCATACCAGTTTCTTTCAGTATCCTTCCCGTAGAAGTTGCAGATTTTCCAATGCAGATATTGGCCCACTCTGTCATGCCATGTTTTTTTTATTCAGTGGCTGCCAATATCGTGCAACCTGATACAAGATGATAAATCGTTTCTGAATATTTATCACAGAATCTGCATTTTGGGCTGAAACAATATTTTAGTATATGTGCTTGATAATTCCTAGTTAGCAAGCATTGGTCCTGTGCAGCAAGAATAAAACCTTCAGTTTCAGCTTTCAATCCTGCACTACGTAGCAACTGATGGGTACGGGTTTTGTCTACGTCAGCTTGTTTTGGTACGGGCAGAGTATTGGCCATGAAGCGGTTTATCTTGCCATCGCTTCTGTATCTGGTCGGTTGGCTTCGTCTTTGCTGTCTGTTCTAAGTATTTTTCAGTTTCAGCCGGTGTATTGTGCTGTAGTTGCATCTCTACGCCCATTCAAAACTCTATTTTTAATTTGTTGGTTTCTTTTATTACGGAGTAAAGACGCTTACTACTTTCATTTTTTTGACGCATACCATCATCCAGTCTTCTGTAGTTTCCAAATATCTTTGGAGGCCAATTGTTGTAGTTTTGTAGGACAGTTCTAGTTGAACTAATCCTCTGCCTCCTTCGGATCTGAGCACATACAGACAATCAACATCAGCTTTGGGATGATGCATGCGATAGCAAGTGAGAAGCTTTCTCGTTTTGGCATCCATTCGCTTAATTTCAGCTATGGTCCAGTTAAGGACATTAAAGCTGTATTGCACCACAGGGACAGCCGATGTGTTAATGGCTGATATTCTGTTTTTTGAGTTTAGCTCAGTATTTAGTACCAGACGTACACGCCTGTAGTACTCTTTTCTTATTTTTTCCTTCATTTGGGGATGTTTTATGCCATCTCCTTCGCTAATTCCTCGGTACATATAGGCTTCATCATGCTCCAGTACCCTAATATTTGTGACAAAATCTAAATCTATTAAAGATGTTTCTGTAATTTTACCTTTCTTAAATGTTACTTTTGCACATTTATCTAATCCGAAGTCCATACCTATGTCGTCACTGAAGCATTTTACAATATTGTGGAGGCCTTTCAACTCATTGTCATCTCTGGCTAAGAGCTTGAGATCATCCATGCAGATTAGGGGATTAAATATTTTCTTTTTTATTTTGTAACCATAGCTACTGTTGTTCAGTTCATGTGTAAAAGGGATTAAGGATAAACAAAACAGAAGGGGTGACAGAGAGTCTCCTTGAAATATTCCACGTCGGATATTCAGACGGTTGGATATGGCAGTGCCCCCGGTGTGACTAAGGTATAGTTTGGTGTTCCACATTCCAATGCTGTGATTAAGGAAATTTAATACCACAGGGGAGACTTTGTACATTTCCAAAGTCTTAAGGATCCAAGAATGTGGAACACTATCAAAGGCTTTACGATAATCAATCCACGCTGCACTTAGATTCCTGCGTCGTCTCCTGCAATTTTCTAGGATTATTTTATTTATCAACAGTTGATCTTTGCAGCCATATGAACCTCTTCTGCATCCCTTCTGTTCCAGCGGGAGAATGCTGTTTGTTTCGAGAAGGGAATAAGTACGGTTCACCAGGACAGACGTGATCAACTTATACGTTGTGGAGAGACATGCTATCGGTCTATAATTTTTCGGGTCGTCTGTTTCAGCTGTTTTTGTTATGAGGTGTGTAATACCTTCAGTAGTCCATTCCGGGATTTTATTGAGATTATTTACAAGCGTTGATAATGTTTTTGCAAGAATTTCATGGGTAGATGAGAGATGATAAAGCCAGAAATTGGGCAACTTGTTATTTCCTGGGGATATCCCTTTTGGGGATTTCGTTAGAGCTTGCCTAACAGCATCTGTGGATATATTTTCCCATTCTTGCAGAGGTGTATCCAGCATTCGTTCTTCTTCACGCCGGATCCATTCTGCATTTGGGTTATATAACGTTGGCCTGCTCCAAATATTTTCCCAAAATGTCTGTATATTATCAATCGATGGTGGCCTTTCGACATGTATAAGTGTTTTTCCAATTTCTCTGTAAAATTTCTCAAGATCCGTTCGGAATATTTTATTTTGGCGATAGAACCTACTACGTTTTTCGTATCGTCTTGTTCTCTGTGCCTTTAGATGAAGTTTCTGCTTCAGCATTTCCTTGATTGATGGAATGTCAATTAGGGATTTAATGTTATATTTCCGCTTGATCTTTTTGCATTTACGTGTGGAAATATTAGGGATTCTGGTGAGCTCATCTAATATAGAAATCTCACATCTGATGTGTTTTATTTCTCGTATCAGTTTGGTTTTTCCAAGCTGGTTCTCTGTGTCTGTTAATTTTTCTTTACTCTCTTGACCCCAAGCTTCCGAGTCGATGCTCGCTTATTATTATTATTATTATTATTATTATTATTATTATTATTATTATTATTTCTGTTGAATTTCCTTCCGGTCTGTAAGGTCAGGAATGTCATGACATTTTCAACTGATCATTTTTTATTCATACATATTTTACTTAGATAAAGCTCTTTCTAAAGTGTGAGCCGTGCTCGTAAGTACAAACTTGTTTTTGTTTAAGGCATAGACTATCAGGTGTACCTTCAAAGATTCTATCGGAAACTTTTCCAATCTTTCCGAAGGTTCCAACTACAAATCATTGGTGCCTCCATTTGCCACATTTTATATTCCAACTTCCAGATCCTTGTATTTTGATAATTTTTTGAAGACCTTCAAATATACATCAAAATCTGAATGTACTGGAATTTACCAACATGAATGTACATTATGCTTCCCTGGTTTTTCATCACCAAGTTTGGACGATTAGATGTCATTGTTCAGTCTCTTTGTCTTATGAAGTCCCATGAAATTTTTACAGATCCCATATTTGTAACGGAGTCTGGGTGATGTACATACCAGTTTCCTGCAGTTTAATCCCGTAAATGCTGCAGATTTTCCTGTGGAGATATTAACCCACTCTATCATTCCGAGTTTTTTATTTAGTGGGTGGTAACACCGTACAACCTGAGAAAAGATTGTTTATTGTTTTCTTGATATTGATTACATAATCTCTATTCCAGTATGTGTACTTGGCAATTTCTAGTTAACAACATTAGTCCTATGCATCAAGAATAAAACCCCAGGTTTCATCTTTTAACCCTGTGCTACGTAACCCCTGATACGTACAGGATTTTTCTACATCAACTTGTTTGTACGGGCAGAGTATTGACAATAAATATGTTTAATCTTCAATTGTTTCTACACTCGGTACATTAGAATTGCTTTTACATCTGTTTTTACGTTCTTTGCCGCTGCTGTAGTTGGTATAATCGTTTATAATGGTCTTCTTCACCCAGATGAAATTCCCTTTTGAATTAGTTGGCTTCCTTTATTACTGGATACATTTCCTTATTTCTTTCATGTTCTTAGACACAGATAATCATTCAGTCTACGGTAGTTTCCAGGTATCTTTGAAGACCTAACGTTGTGGCTTTGTAAGACGATTCTAGTTGAACTATCCCTCTGCCTCCAGTTCCACGCAGTAGAATAAAAAAATATTTTGCACACAGAATTTGTAAGCGATATCGTTGTTTTTTTCTAGTGTATAAATATTTGTTACTCTCAAATGTTAAATTGTTGGTGCGAAATTAGTTTTGTGGTGTCAAATTTCAAGTACGCAATATTTACATAGTTTGTCATATTATTTAACAGATATATTTTATCTTTTGTTCCGCCGATATGATCGTAACTATATACACATTATTATTATTATTATTATTCTTAGCTAAAACTATTCAATTCGGTATTAACAAAATATAAATTAATTTTGTCACTACATTAAATCAATTTTAGAATTTGAATGCAAGACCAGAAATAAAGAAAATTTATAAAACAGGTTGGGAATAATATTAAAAAAAGACAAAGAGTTAGAATAGTCATTTTATTGTGTGGTCGATCGATAGACAGCAACATGAATAAGTCTTTTCATTGTAAGAAAGAAGAGTTGAGATTATAATGTCGGTACGGAAGAACAAGCAGACCGACTAGAGATTATGACGGCAACAGTCTTACTGAATTATCATATCGACGTATTAAAGAAACGAGAAGAATTGTCGTATGGTGTGGAAGCGGAAACAGTGAACAGCAAAGAAGCTAAGTCAACAACGGAATAGACGCCTGGTTGGAGAATATTTACGCTGAAACATCGATGTAGCATTTAGTTTGAATTCAGTGATTATAGTGCATAACCGCATTGTCTGCAAGATAATGTTAGGTAGAAAGAAAACCTGAAATATATTTTGTACTAACGAATATTTAACAAACCGCACACTTAAGTTTTTAACATTATTAATTTAAGTAAATTTAAAGTGCATCAGTAATAATATATATATATATATATGTTACAATTATTTTCATCGTGTACAAAGATCAAGTTCCAATAGAGATAGAAGGATACAGGATAGTTATTTTCCAAGCGTAGCTTAGATGTGGCACAAAGCCGAAAATAAGGGGCATCTAACGAGGATCGAACTCACTTTCAGTTGTAATTGATTTAGCGAGACAAGCTTGCTAACCATTACACCACGCCGAAGTGCCCTAGAAGGATACGTGGTAAGAGGTACCGTTTATGCAGATATGTGTGAAGAAATCATTTATGCCTTGATGGGGAATTGTTACGGTTGTAGAGATCGAAGAATATCCTCTTGGGAGTCGGTTTAACAAAGAAGCGTTTCCTGGGAACAAATAAACTGTGTCAGTGGATCATATATCTCAACAATGGAATTCGATATTTTCGCTAAAATGTGCGTGGAGTGCGGCTTAGCCATGAAATGTAGAGCCTACGGAAGAAAGGAACGTAGTTCGTTGGAAAACTTTTCATGGAAATATCGATACACTTACGAAAGGCTTGCTGTGTTTCCTCTGTGGGGTAATTGGTTGTAGATTTGAAAATAATTTATCACCCACAGGGACGCGGAGAAGCTTTTGAACTCGATTAAGACTGAAAAGTGAAGTCTGGGCAGCCTCTACGATTATATAGCAACAATACCTCTTTTTTCGGCTTGATCTTATTCTTGTAAAATATAGCATGAGCTACTAGACAGGTACGCAAAATCGATAATTTTTCCGGCTGCTTTAGAGACGGATAATATGTAGAAATTCCACTTGAGGTCTAAGTTTTCCATAAATTCTAATATCCGCTCAAGGCCACAGATATCCTTGAAGTAGAAAAACAGTTCTACGTAAAATGTGCTTGATATTAGATTTTTTTTTCCGTGGGGAAAATGATCTGTGAAAAATATCATAATGCCATTTCTTAACTTAGGTCACTGGTTGGGCCCCGGAAGGAAATGAAGGTACAGCTGAAATTTAAAGAAAATAAAATAGTAATAATAATAATAATAATAATAATAATAATAATAATAAGCAAGGGTATGCTTATTGTCATAGCAATACAATCTGAGAGAAAAATCTCCACGGAAATTATCAAGAAATTGTCCAAATACAAGTACCTGGAGATCGAGATTAACATGATGTGGAGAATTAAGACAGAGACTGTATCAATAGCAATCGGAGCTCTAGACCACATGAGAAAAGGAATGGACGATTTTACTAACAGTAAACATCAACATACAAGTTTCCCAGATCACCCTACTAGGAATATTCCATATACGAAGAAAAGTGCTATCAATTAAAGGACAGTTCCCATACAGAGATTACGTAACAAAGTCTGAAACGGACTCTACAGAAAAGCAGCAAACTTAACATACGGAAATAATAATCATAATAATAATAATAATAATAACAATAATAATAATGGAAATGTACAAAGTCTCCCCTGTGGTATTAAATTTCCTTAAGCACAGCATGGGAATGTGGAACACCAAACTATACCTTAGTCACACAGGGGGCACTGCCATATCCAACCTTCTGAATATCCGACGTGGAATATTTCAAGGAGACTCTCTGTCACCCCTTCTGTTTTGTTTATCCTTAATCCCTCTTACATATGAACTGAACAACAGTAGCTATGGTTACAAAATAAATAAGGAAATATTTAATCCCCTAATCTACATGGATGATCTCAAGCTCTTAGCCAAAGATGACAATGAGTTGAAAGGCCTCCTCAATATTGTAAAATGATTCAGTGACGACATAGGTATGGACTTCGGATTAGATAAATGTGCAAAAGTAACATTCAAGAAAGGTAGAATTACAGAAACACCCTTAATAGATTTAGATTTTGTCACAAACATTAGGGAACTGGAGCATGATGAAGTTAATAAGTACCTACGAATTAGCGAAGGAGATGGCATACAACACCCCCAAATGAAGGAAAAAACAAGAAAAGAGTACTACAGGCGTGTACGTCTGGTACTAAATACTGAGCTGAACTCAAAAAACAGTATATCAGTCATAAACACATTGGGTGTCCCTGTGATGCAATACAGCTTTAATGTCCTTAACTGGACCATAGCTGAAATTAAGCGAATGGACGCCAAAACGAGAAAGCTACTCACTTGCTATCGCATGCATCATCCCAAAGCTGATGTTGACCGTCTGTATGTGCGCAGATCCGAAGGAGGCAGAGGATTAGTTCAACTAGAACTGTCCTACAAAACTACAACAATTGGCCTCCAAAGATATTTGGAAACTACAGAAGACTGGATGATGGTATGCGTCAAGGAACATGAAAGTAGTAAGCGTCTTTACTCCGTAATGAAAGAAGCCAACAAATTCAAAATGCAGTTTCAAATGGGCGTAGAGATGCAACTACAGCACAATACACCAGCTGAAACTGCAAAATACCTAAGAAAGACAGCAAAGACGAATCCAACCGACCAGTTACAGAAGCGATGGCAAGATAAACCGCTTCATGGCCAATACTCTGCCCGTACCAAACAAGCTGACGTAGACAAAACCCGTACCCATCAGTGGCTACGTAGTGCAGGGTTGAAAGCGGAAACTGAAGGTTTTATCCTTGCTGCACAGGGTCAATGCTTGCTAACTAGGAATTATCAAGCACATATACTAAAATATTGTGTCAGCCCAAAATGCAGATTCTGTGATAAATATCCAGAAACGATTGATCATCTTGTATCAGGTTGTACGGTGTTGGCACCCACTGAATATAAAACCCGACATGACAGAGTGGGCCAATATCTGCACTGGAGAATATGCAACTTCTACGGGAAGGAAACTGAAAGAAACTGGTATGAACACCACCCAGACCCGGTTACGGAGATAGGATCTGTTAGAATTCTATGGGACTACACAATACACACTGACAGAACAATCAAGGCCAACCGGCCAGATATTGTTATTAAAGACCACAAACAAAAACGATGCCTCCTTATTGATATGACAGTCCCTGCTGACTGCAATATATCTTTGAAGATATTCAAAAGTTGTCAAAATACAAGGACCTTGAAATAGAAATCTCGAAAATGTGGCATATGGAATCATCAACAATCCCTGTTGTAGTTGGAGCCCTAGGACTGGTTGGAAAAGATTGCAGTAGACTGATTGAAGGGATTTCTGGAAGTCCATGCCTCAAGATGATACAAAAATTGTTCTGACAAGTACAGCCCACACCTTACTTTATCTATGTAATTAATTTTTTTTTTTTTGTCAGTTGAAAGTGTCATGACGCCATTTCTAAGCTTACGTCCCTGGGCGGGACCCGGAAAGAAATGTGTAAATGCCAGAAATGAAAGAAAGAAAAAAAAAAAAAATAATAATAATAATAATAATATATAAGTTTCTTGAAGTGGAAATCTAAAATAATGTAACACATGAGGACAGTTTGAGGTGGACCCTCAGATTAACTGGGAAAGATTCTGATAGTCTCATTGAAGGGATTGTTGGTAATCCCATGCTTTAAAGAAATACAAAAATGATACTTACTTGTACAGCTCACACATTACGAACAGTTTTATCTATGTACAATGTGTATGATCTTTTTTTTTTAAATGGTCCGTAAAAAATATCATGAAGCCATCTAGTATTAGGTCTCTGGTTGCCACTCAGAAGGAAATTTGTATACAACAAAATCAAAGAAAATAAGAAAGAGAGATTAAGACGATACATAAATGACTTGGAAACGTATCAGATGTTCGTGGAGAAAATTTATGAGTTATGTAGCTGGTTTTGAATTACCGTTACAAGTTTGCCTTCATGGTATAATCAATAAAACATTTCCACCGGCAGTCCCCCCAAAATACTACTGGCTTGTAAAGATGACGGTGTTGAAATGGCGATCTTAGATAGGTCAGTTGATATGCAGATGAAAGAAATACTAGTCAATTACTGACAATGCACTAACTCAGGAAAGTCATCATAAAACAAGACCAGCTAAGTAGGATTGTTTATATTCTATTTGTTCCCGTCAACCTGAAAATATGAATGAAAACGATATCTGTCCAGATTATATGAATATATAGATGAGCCAAACAGCAAAAAATATCCTAGCAAATGGATATTTTGACTCGATGGAACTGATAGGATGACTCAGGCCAAATGTTTTGGTTGGGGGGTAGGCTTTGTGGATAAATTCAACTGTGCAAGATAAGGTAAGTGAAAATATGCCAAAGCTGAGAAGTTGAATAGATTGGGAAAAAAGACGCATTTCAAAGGCATTGTATCATTAGATTCAATTTTTATGAAATATGAAAAAGAGTCTAACTTAATTGTTCGAAAGAGAAAAAGAAATATGACATACTCTCCTTTCGATACTTTTTTTTTAAAATAGGATAAAAATACTTCTATGCTAAGTGTTTATTTTTCAGGTGGAATTTCTTAATTACATTAATAGTATTATTGAGGAATTTAAGCAAACACAAACGCGCATATATATATATATATATATATATATATATATATATATATATATATATATATATATATATATATATATCAAATACCCAGACGATTGCCTGTCGTAGCTGAGTGTTGACTTCAATGTTCACTTTTATATACATATATATATATATATATATATATATATATATATATATATATATATATATATATATGGTAGTAACGAATAGGTGGGGTGTGACGAATTCATAAACAGTCACTATTACTGCTGATAATGCAAGACTCTCCTAGCGATTGAGACCTCTGTGTAACTGGTGTATTTATGAAAAATTAAATACAAAAAAATTCCTTTCTCTCTGCAGTGTGTATTTCACACACACACACACACACACACACACACACACACACACACACACACACACATATATATATATATATATATATATATTCAAATCAATATATGGATTGTATTATGTGTGTCAGCGCTTTCAAAGATGAATTTTATTTGTACTTTTAACCGAATGTATGAATTTTTTAATTACGAGATCTTATAAAAAGTATCGAGTGTGTTGCTATTGTACATAGCTAAATGACGTAGAGCTAAACTGCTTAGCACAGATTGATATTGTTATTACGTTCTCTCTCGCTTACTTTGTTGATAGCGGTTCATGGAAATAAAGTTGTATCGTGTGTGATCGTCTCACCACACCACAGTGATTCCCTCAGTGGACATGGCTTCTGCATAATTTTGGGGCCAAGGACAATATTCCCAAGGCCCGGCAACCAAAATATTCACCACTTGTAGCCCCTTACGGGCATTTATCTCAAGAATCAAATCCCATTTGTAAAGAACATTATTTCACGAGTCTTTCTATATTTCTGAAATGACGTATTATGTACATTATTTACATTATTCGGATTATTGTCCTCATCTTTGTCGCCATATTTATCACAACGTTTCGGCCTTTGTACGATCTGGCCTTTTTCAGGTGTTTGGAATGTCGAACTGAACCCTTTATTTCGCTCACTGGGGTAGACTGTTCTAGTTTACATTTGATACGCCAGAGCAGTTATGAATGTACGAGATTCATAGAAGATTGAAGTTTATAAGCAGTAAATTCGACCTTGTCTACGGAACTCTCCTTTGTGGCCGATCGGTAAGGCACGTCAGCGTAAATGACGGTTCCGTATAGGATGCAGGTTCGAATCCTGTCAAAGGACGAATATTTTCTATGAAAAATTTCTCGGACATTCAGGCCGCTAAATGTTATTTAATACTGTTTATTATAAACAGAGCATTTACTTAAATACTTGAATCTATAAAAAAGAACGTTAAACATAAAAATGTCTTTAATATATATATATATATAGAGAGAGAGAGAGAACAGGGTACATAATTTGGTATAACTTTATATAATATTTAGAAAAATATGTAAACTGGAATTTTTTTGTGACGCCTGTCATCCGATATGATTTCATCAAATTGGGATTTGATGACATTGACACGTCTACACATGCGCACGTAACCAGAGACTCGGATAGAAGCAAAATCTTTTGAAAGACTATTTTAGGAAATAATTTTTTCTCAATCTAGCCGAAGTTATCTTTAATCTTTTTTACTTTTTCTTCATCTCTCCTCCAGATTTCTTCCTGAATATCCCACAATGTGACAATATGAAATCTACCAAGAATGGTGATATATTTTAAGAGCCTGGACGCAAATTTACCGTTGCTGAACTAGCGATCAAGGCACTTTCTAGAAATTTTTGTTGCAGCAGATTATTTTCTCTTTTACTCAAAGTAACATTCCTTATGTCAAAACAGTGGCCCGTTTTGTTACGGTGAACAGTCAATGCGTTTTCTGGGTTTTTATTGAAAATGTCTCTTTTGTGTTCAAATAGCCTCTTGTTTAAACTTCTTGAGGTTTCTCCAATGTATTCATTCAGACAATTCCTGCATATCATAGAGTAAATTCCTCCTTCAAGAATTGGCTGATTTTTTTCGTTTTTTTTTTTTTTTTTTTTGATTAAGTCTTTAGTTGTTTTAGATGTAGTTGTGACAAATATAATTTTGAGTTTAGTTAAATTCTTTTCGTTTGGACTTGTGATGGATTTAGTGGGGCGAATAATATATTATTGATTCGTAGATTTGTCAGAAAGGACGGGTTTTCTTTTTTGGAATATTTTATGAGCCTTTTGTTTCGAATTGAATATGAAATAGTTAGGTACAGTATTTACATTAGTCGAACTATTGGCCTCATCTTTGTCGCCATATTTGTCACAAATTTTCGGCCGTTGTACGCTCCGGCTTTCTTCAGGTGGTTGGAATTTCGAACTGAACCCTTTATTTCGATCACTGGGGTAGACTGTTCTAGTTCCACGTGCCATGTTTGATGGATGTCAGTTATCAGTTATCTCCTGCTAATTTTCCCTCTGAAAGTTCTCCACTGCCTTAACCAGGAATTGAACTCACCTTCTTTGGGTCAGTCACTGGATCTAACCAACGCCTTTAACCACTGTGCCATGTGTCCTTGAGGACATCTGGGTATGAACTATGGTGGAACTCGAACAGTCTACCCCAGTGATCGAAATAAAGTGTTCAGTTCGAAATTCCAACGAACTGAAGAAGGCCGGAGCGTACAACGGCCGAAACGTTGTGACAAATATGGCGACAAAGATGAGGACAATAGTCCGTCTAATGTAAATACTGTACATAATACCTCATCTCAGAAATATAGACAGACTCCGAAATAGTTAGGGTATTAAAAGTTCTTGAATTCTTCCAATATATTTCTCCTTTTCTTGTAAATACTGGGGGCTGCAAATTCGAAGTGCTCTGAAAACAAAAACTATTGGGGAAATATTTCGGGGGTATGTTTCATTTCCTCTTTTCGATATCTATTGTACATTTTTTTTTAAATTAGGGAGTTTTCATCCAAAATTTTATTTCAGTTATATAAAAAGATCTACCTGAGGATGTGGATTCACTAAAAAATCAAGTGTGAAAATAGAGAAAGTTCGGTCGGTATCTTGTCAATAACAGTTCAGTAAAAATCAAAACTATTTTCTGAGAATATGTACTTTGATAATTTTAAAGACGTTGTTTTCTTTCAGATTCGGCAAAAAAAGTTTAAACTTAATATTTATTCAAAAAGATATTACAAATAATTTTTCAGTGTAATTTTGAAATTGACCCTGTTGCTCTTCGTCAAAAGAATTTGTTTTATTAAATAAAGAAGTGTCTGAAGATTTCAGAAATACACCGTTTAATGTTATTTTCGAGTAAGAATTTTTGAAAAGAATATTATTTCTTTTTAGCAAATGTTAGATTATTTTTGGTATGGATGTACACAAAGGAACATTTCTGATATCTTACGTTGAATTACTATTATTCCGTATCGGATATTAGACTGATATCATTATGATATCAGTCTAATTTTATATCTATCGTTCAGTCAGTAAAAAATATGAAATTATTCATTATACTAAGTTTAATAAGCGTATAGGATTTTAAAAAATATATATTCATAAACAATTGGTCATATAAGGTTAATGAATGTGTAGTTTTACACAAAAATAACTAATTATAGATTATTGTACCTCTCGCCTTCGGTACATATTTAAGTGTTATTTTTAATTTTTCCGTCGCTTTTAAGAACAGGTGTAAAATTATTGTTTTTCTAATTGTCCTTTGATGGCACAGGTTAGAGTGCGTAAATATTTTAAGTAAAAGGTAAGCATCACTTTAAGAAAAATCAGTTAATGAATTCTTAAATTTAATAATTGACTTTGAAAACCCCCTCTAGGCCAAATGTTGTATCTTAAAGTGATTGTTAAATTTGACGTTTATATTTTTCGCATAGAATGGAGCTCGATGAGACGATGAGTGACAAAAATGGTATTAATAATTGTGCCTATAATTTTATATTCAGAATTTATTTTAATAAGGAAAAGTATTAGACCTCCTTTCTAATTTAATTGTAATTTAAGTTAAAAAAAGACGTTTAAATTATTTAATATGTGCACTTCGTTATTTTATTTTTAGAAATTCCATGGTAGTACCTTGCATATTACATAGGCCTATCATTATTTATTATATCATATTTAGTTATCCAACACAAGATTTTCGTTTAAAAACGCACTTCAGATTTTTGATAAATGAATTGAACTTATTATCACTACTCATATTTAGAAGTCATTTGAACATTTCTTAATTTATTCAAGATCATTATTCAATATTCGCTATTGTCTGTTCTAAAATGAAGTTTTAACTAAAGATGCCAATGACCTAAATCAAGTTCCCGAGAGACAAATTAAAATTTCAATGAAACACCTTGATTTTGCTCCTCTTAATCGATGTGAACGTGACGGAAATGACAAGTAATTAGCACTTAAGCGTCTCTCATGTAATTCTACAATAATTTACAATTGAGTTCAATGAAAGGACGAAAAGATTAAATGATGGCCCAGTCTCATCGGTTAAAAGATGGCGATGGCTACTTCTTTTTTTTATTTGCCTTAATCATTTCACAGAAAACAGGAAAATAAAGCCACTAAGACGCAAGAGTCATACCGCGTTTTAGAGAGTATGAGAACACTATAAGGCAGAGAAAAGAATAATAAAACAGAAATTAACAAGGTACAACTATGAGGACTGATAATGTATTTACATTTTTGAAAGTTGAATTTGAATGCGATGCGAGGAGCCGGAAGAGAGTTTCGCAAGCGGGAAGTTTACATTAATACCACCCAGTATTTCTAACAGAATCCATAAGTAAATAGATTTGGAAAATTCAGGAAAAAACTGCACAAAACTTAACCTTTCTCATGCAATTATAGAAATGTTCAATTATTTTGTTTAATTAAAATCTTTCAAAGAATAAACTGGTAATCAAAAAACTAATACAATATTTATATTTCATTTTAATAAACTAGACATTTGGGAAAACTTTTGACATGATTCCCATATATTTTGGCGTCATCTGGGAAAAAACAAATACTTCAACGAAATATATATTCGTGAGAAAAAATACAACAGGATTCATAGTATTTTTTCACTTCACCGAACGCAAGGAATGAAATATTAAATATTCCTCATTGTTTTACTATGTATTGAACCCTCTTTTAAATTAATTGTTACGAACGTTGGAAATGTAATCTATTCGTCAACCTCGAATCTGTATGTATATTTTGGCAGCATATTTTCATGACATGTCTCATTAAATAAGTTAGACTAATTTTGTCTTCTTGTTTGTAATAGAATCCACTCCTATTCACGGACAAGGTGCTTGGTATCCTGATTAAAGGACGAAATAATGTTACCATATTGATTTATATTCAGTTATTTCGAGTACTTTCGACATTGGCTAAATATCCTTTTCAGGGTCTTGTTTTATCATGGTCATGTTTTACCAGGGTCTTGTTTTATCTAAGACAAATTCGCTGTGTTTATCTGAAGAATATTTTTTTTTTTATTTGCGAAGTGAAATGTTAAATTTATGTACTGTACGAGTTTGAAATTTTCTGATCTAAGCCAACACGTGTAGTAAATTCATTGGACTGAACTAAATAATTAAGATGTCTACTTTTTATAAATATTTAACGCTATTAGTTAAAACCTAGATATGTTAAAACTACCTAGTGTGAACGCTTTAAAACATTTGCACAGTATTCATAAATAATTATATTAAAAGTTTGTTTCAATTTTTTTATATGGATAGCTTCATGAATTTTCATCTTATGTTTATTATTTTCATGAAAATGTATAGATCTGTTTCCAGCAATATGTTTTCTACACTCTTATGTGAAGAATCATGCTGTTTTAAAAGTTTAGAAATGTTAGATTTACCATTCAAATCATATATAATATATATATATATATATATATATATATATATATATATATATATATATATATATATATATATATATAAAATATAAAATACTTCGAAAACTATCACTTTACAGTATATGGATTAATTAAATATTTATTGACTTAATTATGTTTAAATATATCCTATTTATTATAATATGGAAATGCATATGTAACAGATACGTGTGTTCTTAATATGTTGACTGTCAGAGGTCAATTACGATGTCTGAATTTCAGTAGCCAACAAACAGGAAATAAGTGTGTTTGGCTTTCAGCCCAATTCATTTAGTTTCAATTTCTTTCTGTTCATGAATCTATAATTTTTTTTTTATATTAAATCATCGAAATTATGATAATAAAATATCTTCCAATGAAAATTAAATGGTGTAAAAAACGGGACGTATTTTTTTGCGGGCGATCTAGCGATTAGACAAACTAGAAATACATATTTATTCAGTTGGACCAGTGTTTCCCAGGTTCGGTGGTATTTTCCACCGGTGGCCTATGAGCAACTGTACAGAAAATGGTAGTATATTCGAAATGTTGGTGGACGATATAGGATTTTGAGTATTAAAAATATATTTCAACATATGCTACCCCACAAGAATTACTCAAAGAAGTTATGCAAAGAACCCGTACAAAAACAGGAGTATAAGTTGGAATAACAGGTTCATATCTCCAGATAAGTTATACATATCCTTGGAAACAAAGGATATTTTGATATTTTATATAGTTTTTAGAAGGGTCATTAATGTTCAAATAGTTATTTAGTCGAAATAACATTTCTTTTACAAAATTAAATAAAGGGCAAACCAAGAACTTTGCTAATAGAAATTCACTCAATTTAATTTTTATTTAATATAAAATTGTTTTGTCTGTATTTATGTGATATTGTAATTATTTGCACTATCCACATTGCTCCCCAAAAACACATGGCACAGTGAATAAAAACGGTGGTTGGATGCAGTGACTTGACCCAGAAACTTGTGAGTTCTTTACCTAGCTACTGCAGTAGTGAACAAAAACTTAGGGAGTTAAGTTAAAGGGAAATAGCTAAACATCGGGAAGAGGCGTGGCACGTGGAACTAGAATAATCTACACCAGTGGATGAAAGAAAAAGGGGTTCGATTCGAAGTTCCAATCACCGGAAGAAAGACGGAGCGGAGAGTAGCCGGATCGTCGAAAATATGGCAACAAGGATGAAGTCAACAGTCCGAACAATGTAAATAAAATTGTTTATACCATTTTTTTTTTTCACATTGACAACCTCGAATTTATCAAGGCAAGAAAAGAGTCCGTCGAAATATGATTTACTCATAACTGTAAGCTTTCAGGGCGGACATTTTTTCCACATAAGAATGGACGCTGACGCAAAAAAATGTTTGGAACCCCTGGGCTAGACAATCACTTTAGTCCTATAAATGCCTAAAGGACGAAAACGAGCCGCACGAAAATATATTTTTCTAAAGTTATTTCATTAAATAAATAAAACTGTAAATGCAATTCTACTCACAGTTTTGCAACTATTATGCTAGAAGCATCCATCAAAAGAAATGCATTTTTGTATACTCTGCTTGAACATTTACATCAGAAAGATATATGTCGCATTGGAATTGCAAATGTTTGATTATGAGCCTGTTATTATTTATATTAATTATTACTAATTTCATCAACACCCTCCCCGATACTATCAGTTCTCAATTCGGCATCTATGAGAATTATCTGATGCCTATATATATATATATATATATATATATATATATATATATATATATATATATGTGTGTGTGTGTGTGTGTGTGTGTGCGTGTGTGTGCGCGCGCACACACACACAAATGCGTATGTGCGTATATATAGATAGAGATAGAGAGATATAAAGGTCAGGTATACAGGCAATATATATATATATATATATATATATATATATATATATATGTGTGTGTGTGTGTGCGCACGCGTTCGTGCGTATGTGCGTATATAGAGATAGAGATATATAAGGTCAGGTATACAGGCAATATATATATATATATATATATATATATGTGTGTGTGTGTCTATGTGTGTGTGTGTGTGTGTGTGTGTGCGCGCACGGGTTCGTGCGTATATAGAGAGATATAAAGGTCAGGTATACAGGCTATATATATATATATATATATATATATATATATATATATATATATATATATATATGTCTGCACGCGTTCGTGCGTATGTGCGTATATAGAGATAGAGAGATATAAAGGTCAGGTATACAGGCTATATATATATATATATATATATATATATATATATATATGTGTGTGTGTGTGTGTGTGCGCGCGATCACGCGTTCGTGCGTGTGTGCGTATATAGAAATAGAGAGATACAAAGGTCAGGTTAATATATAAACAGTAAGTCTGGGAGGTTCGATATGTTCAAATTAGCAGTTGATTATAAAAATGACTCACAATCTGTTGTTAAATGGAGCAAGGAATGACTTGTCAGTTGTAACGGCTCCAAAGCAAAACTTCTCTTTTAATTGTTTGAGTGAACACATTTTGTCTTCCATCAGCATGGATAATGCTAACGTCCGAGTGAGTAACACATTGCGACTTACACATTTATAAATTTACCAATCTACGATGAAATGAACATTTCTGCAACGTCTAACCTAGTGATTCTGCTATGTATTTAGATATTATTGATAGAACACAAAGAAAAATATTCATTGTTATTGGTTCTGACCTGGCATTTCGGTTTCACTCATATTCCCACGGCCTTTTCTATACAAATGTTAATTGCAGTTCTTCTGATTTGCTTTCCTCTATGGTACCTAAATTATAGTTATTTTCTAAGCGTAGCTTAGATGTGGCACAAGGCCGAAAGTAGAGGGTACCTGGTGAGGATCGAACTCATTTTTTAGTCGTAACTGATCTAGCGAGACCAGCTTGCTAACCATTACACCACGCCGAGGTGCCCGGGTACCTAAATTATATGAAGTGAACGCCAGTACTAGATTTGCTGCAAGGATTATTCATTTTACAGTAGATTTTGCTTAGTGTTACTGTAAGTTCTATGTTGACAGTTTATACTCTCACAATTTTGGAAAAAAAAAGTGCTTTAAAACAGTATCCACTATATATATATATATATATATATATATATATATATATATATATATATATATATATATATATATATATATATATATATATATATATATCCACAGTATACTAGCTATATATATATATATATATATATATATATATATATATATATATATATATATATGTGTGTGTGTGTGTGTGTGTGTGTGTGTGTGAGCGCGCACGCGTTCGTGCGTGTGTGCGTATATAGAGATAGCGAGATATAAAGGTCAGGTATACAGGCTATATATATATATATATATATATATGTGTGTTTGTGTGTTTGTGTGCACGCACGCATTCGTCCGTATGTGCGTGTATAGAGATAGAGATATAAAAGGTCAGGTTAATATATATATATATATATATATATATATATATATATATATATATATATATATATATATATATATATGTATGTATTTTTGATTGCTAATGAATAGCTTGATATATATATATATATATATATATATATATATATATATATATATGTATTATGGAAAAATTCAGTAGATTTAAGTACTATAACTAAAAACTCCTTTTCCTTCATAACATAATCTTCAGATTTGTATTTCCACATTCCTCTTTATATAACTCAAAGGGGTGATGACCTTTGTAATTTCAGTCAACTATGTTTATCGTCTGCTACGAAATTTGTAGGATCACTCGAGAAAATTAGCAACAATATTCTCCCCTCTAAAAATAAATATTCAAAAATACGGAAAATTTTTATTAACCAATAACTTCATTGATCCTATTTATTTCTTATAAATACACTTGATGTTAAGTTAGCATTCTGTTTTCAGTTTTGCCGGAAAACTTTGACCAGTTGTAAACAAGCTATATTCTCAAACATTTCGTAACATTTCTCAAATTTTATTCGATTAAATTCTTAAAAAGTCTATCGATTTTAACGTAAATTAAGCACACTTGAAACATCGATTAAACAATACGTTAGTAGAAGTTGTAATAGAGTTTCCGGTCCGACATCTGCTACTGCTATAAAATTAAATGAATTCATAAAACAAGTTAAGTACCTGACACCCTCCTTATGTAGACGTATACTGTTTCTTTTGTAATACTCATGAATTTGATTCGGTTGTATTGTAAAGAATGACAAACAAAAATATTTTTGTGTGAAATTGTTTCGGAAAGAATCTTTGTAACTCATTTCTTACAATTTGAAAGAAAACAAATAGTCAGTAATTAAATTTATTTAGTTTTGTAGAGCCCTGTTTGAATATCGTTTATTTCGATTTCAAACGCTAATTCTTCTACAAGATAGAGAGAGAGAGAGAGAAAAGAAAGAATGAAAGTAAATTCGAATGATAAAACAATATGTTAAGATGTGCCATCATTTAGTAATTATGGATTATTAAATGTTATGTAAGGCAAATACAACTTCACGTGGTCTTATCATTTGAACACATTTATATGTTTTCCTCTGCCATATTTTGTTACAGACCACATTCACATTCTGACAGAATAATTTCCCAGATTTTCTTGGATCCTATGTCGACTTACAAGACTTACGATACGAAATCATGTTTTTCCAGAACTACTTGAAATATTTTGTTACTGTCCACTGTCTATATTGTCAATGGAAGTCTATAGATTTTCTAAAATATAAAATACATTTGAAATGTTTATTTTCTCTTTCATTTTTTTCAGTTGAATAAATTTAATATACTAAATTAGCCCCGAACCAAAGCCAAATTAATGAGTTGTACCTGTTAAAAGTGCATGAACACCAAATACGCTAACAGGCTGCAGTTATTTAAAACGATACGATTTCTAAGGTCGTTAGACAAACAATTGGAGAAATCACCCGAAAGGCGAATTGCTACTTGTGCTTGCTAGCGTGAGGAACTGACATCCATGAGGTCACATCTGCTCCTGTTTTTAATTTTCTAATATCTTAACGGAATTTGATTAGTCGGTGGATATTTTCAAAAAGAAGTTTAATAATTGAGCTAGAAATAAATATTTCTATTGCAATTATGGACAATAAATAAATAGAATTATATTTCTATAAATACACGTTTTCTTTGCACATAATAATAAATGGCAGAAAAATTTGCAATTACATTACCTCTTTTAAAATAGCATGGTTACACCCATTGTAAACCCCAGTTAGGCCGATAAAGCCAATGCATGCAGGTTGTTTCTGAGAGTGAAGGAATGTAATTAATATTTATTGAGAAGAAAGGACAGTATAACGAAAAGGATTCAAGTTGACAGATCACAGTTAAAGATTCATTTATATTTTTAAGATTATAAATGAAAAGAAACTGGAAGATTTTTCAAGTAAGTACGAGGTAAGAACCTATTAACATAGAACTTACTGTTACAGCTTGCAATTTTGATATTAAAACATGGTGATATATTAACCGATCTACAGGGTATCCACCAAAAGCAGGAAATATTAGATTTACCATATAATGAAAAAATAACTAACATATAAAAAAGTTATATTTATTATATGTTACGATATGCCTGAACTAAAAGATATAACATATTTTCTTAAACATTTGTGCTCCAGGGTGGCGCAGTTATCAAATTATTAATAGAGTGAAAGAAAGAACATTCAATTTGGGAACTGAAAAAACGCCAAAAAATTTTACTAGAGTTCATTAGTTTGAACGCTATATCTAATATTTTTGTTTTTATTCTGTGTTAAGCTACGAAATTTCTATCCATTGCTTTTGTTTCAAATAAGTGTAACAAAACACCCAACAGTTAAATAAACTATACCAAATTTCCTGTTTTATTGTGGGCCACCCTGTAGTACGTTGTTTGGATTCATCACACCTCGGTACCAAGAAAGAAGGCTCTTCAAAACAGTCATGAACATATTCAGAGTTTAGTTTGTTGGCTACATCAAGAATTAATGTAAGGTTTCTTACAATAATATTTTTCATGTAATAATAGTGGTGAAAAAGGCTACATGTGCAAAATAACAAAACAATTAATTTGCAATGCAAGATAAAATTTATTAAACAAATTTAACAAAAAATAAATTTAAGACAAGAGTTACTTTTCCTGGAAGAAAGTTGCATACACAATGAAATGTGTGTTTTAGTAGGATGCGTCCGCAGCCCATTTTGCTTCAGCGTAAAAAGTTCATATATAGTTCAAAAGAGGGAAGCGCGGAAGAGTGTTACTTTAAGAATAGGCGTTGATACTTTGTTAATTAAAGGCTGCATCTTGTCCTATATTTATTAAGGCACTCCAATAGAAAAGTCACATTGAAGCTAACGTACGGAGGTAGCTAAATGATTGATATCGAGATGTCAAGTCAAGGCAGCTAACACAGATGACATTACAGATTCTTTTTTTGAATTCTGTCAATAATCTCTAGATAAATAGCTGGAGCACCGCACCAGATGTGACAACGATATTCAATGCACGGATGAATGGTAGACTTATAAATGTGCAAAACAGATTGAGTTGAGAAAATTTGCACATTTATCAATTGATTCGATATAATCGTTTCAATTAATAACGGTGGAGATAGTAAGACCGATAAAGTAGAATGATCTATTGTCCTGGAGATTAGCATCAGCCATACTCATAGAAGGCAAACATACTTGAGCATAAGATTTTTAAAAAGTAAAAACAAAAGGCTAATATCGGGTTATTTAGAATAAATACAATCATAAATAATTTTCCAAAGTAAAATAAACTTATTAGAATTGTGCTTTCCTCCACTTCGTTAGTTCGGACGACCTTTACGCCCTGCTAATATCTCATAAATAATGAACTATTCTGTTTCCGTCGTGTGGAAAACAGTGAAAAGACACTACTTAATTTCTGCAAGAAAATGAAAGAAAGAAAGACAGATAGAAGAGGAAGTGGAGTGAATAAGATTAAGAACAGATACTACACATTGATCTCAACCAAAAGGTCTAGAAGCGATGGTATTTTCTTGCCTCCTCACGCTGGCAGGATGTGACACATGGTCAGTTTAATGTGGGAAGCACTCGGATGATGTCCCCAAATAATCCAAACGCTATAATCGTCGGATGCGCTGACATCTATATCATTAATTGGTATTACAACCGATCCCCTATATTTAGTGTCATGAGGGAGTCACAGGCTTTCCCCAAACCAGGTACCTCTCTCTAATATTTTCGGTTGCACCCTGTTCGCAGGCTGAGACAGAGCTGAGTTTTGCTGTGTTCGAAAGAGACAGAAATGAGAGATGAAACGTAGTTTATCCGTCCGAGAGCAGAGAATAAACTTTGATTCCAGCCAAAACCCGAGAAGCAATGTCAGCCGCTCATTTTTCAGACAAACAGACGAACGATTGAAACCGACTAAAGCAATCGACAAAAGTCCAGTTACCATTTATAAAATAACATCTTCTGCTGAATTATTTAAAAATTACTATTAAGATAAATGTCCGTAAGACATGGAGGTGGATTCAAGGTGAAACAATGAACTATTACGCTTTGAAGGCACAAAAATATTGACAAACGCCAAGAAAGAATTAAGAAGGGGAGACAGAAGTGTTTGACGTCTGCTTCAGTGAAAGAGAAAAAAAAAGGTTTCATTTGTACTGCTTAACTTCTAAAGTAGCAACCAGCATCCTTACTCATGATTGTTATTAAAATATTTTGTTAAACCTGCTGTAATATTTAGCGATGCGATATGGGAATATCTATGAATATTTTATTGGCGTAGAAATAGCTATGAGATGACTCAATCATTAACTTAAGAATTAAGTCTCAACAGAATAAAAATAGGAAAAAGTAACATTTCACAGGTTAAAACTAGTACAGTGTAACCCGGATATAAGAGACCCGGATATAAGAGAAACCCGGATATAAGAGAGATTTTCTCTGGTCCCAAAGTTTTCCAGTACTTACCTAAACAAAATAGACCAAACCCGGATATAAGAGAAACCCGGATATAAGAGACTTCTTCTCCGGTCCCGACAACTGTCTTATATCCGGGTTACACTATAAATAATAATTACATTAATAAGAAAATAAGCACATAAGCGCATAAAATGTAACAACAATTAATCACTTTCGTTTATAACACTTAGTGACTTTCATAATTATTTATTTACATTATGAATTTAATTAAATTTAATTATATTTTATAGCGCTCTTTAATTAAAGAAAAAAAATAGCAACATGTTTACTTCTGTTCATAAGTAAATGATGTAAAATAAAATCCGTACATTCATATTATTAAAGTCCCACGGGGAACGAAACGTGTCAGTGTAGAAGAAAATACACTCTTGTTTTTTATTCATACTGTATTTTAAAATATATTTTATTTATATCATAATTTTTACACACACACACACACGCACACACACACATATATATATATATATATATATATATATATATATATATATATATATATATATATATATATATATATGTATTAGTAAAAAAGTGATATTGTCAGAAAAGTCTGTCCAAAAAACTTATTGTATAGAGAAATTAAGAATTGGAAAAATACTAATAAAATCAATGTATTTATATGTAATATTTACAATACATGTATTTTTACTGAGAAATATTAAAATTAAATTTAAGTTACTTAGAAATGAGCTTTGGTCACCACGAGGTGGTATAATGTTTGGCAAGCTTATTTTTCCAGAACAATTACATCTGAGTAGTGAGTTCTATACTAACTTGGTATCCCCTACTTTTGGCCTTGTGCCACATCTAATCTCCGGTTGGAAAATCACTACTTACAAATACGTTTTCAGATAATTTGTTTTTACATTTGCCTTGAACATGTTTTTGAGAGGAAGAATTGCTTCGACTAAGAGAAGCTTCTTTTGTCTTTATTCATATTGTCCTTTCACTAATATATATATATATATATATATATATATATATATATATATATATATATATATATATATATATATAGTGTAAGATGTGTAAATTGTCGTCTAAATTACGTAAATTTGAAAATAGCACAGACATCTTATTTTAACGCATATATTTACAAAAAATGCTCAAAACTTGTCTTGAAATTCTAAAGAGTTAATTTCTTCAACAGAATGCCCACTGGATTTAATCACGACCTCCAGACAATTTCTGAATCTCCTGCATCTCTCCGGAATGATCTCCTTGTTTAAGATGGCGAATGCTGACATTCAACCCTGCCTTCAGTTCGTCTTTGTTGCTAAAAGGTTATTTGTTTTTCTCTAGCTCAACTGTGTCTCACACTATAATCAAAGTAATTGCAGTGTGAGCAGTTAGTGGGCCCGATGTAAGGACACGTAAGGTCACAAAATTGTCTGACAGCCATGATTGGGTTCTCCTGCATGGGCGCCATGATGTAGAGTCGTGTCGCCAAACATGTGGTCTTCTAGAAGCTACCCTTTTTACAATGGTTTGCACTACCTCCTCAAAACACTTGATGTAGGCCTCTGTGTTGAGTCTGATATCCTGGGGAGGGAGGTGAAAGGAGGGAAACCGTCGCCATCACTAATGATCACACAAAAAAAAACCTTTGTAATTTCAAATAGACACATCCAACTATTTCCGAATCCTCTGTACTGTCCCAAGATTAACACTTAAAAACTTTCAAATATTTCTACTGGAGATCCTGGTTCGAATACCGAGCATTACATCATGCCGTTTCTAAATTTCTGGCTTGCGGAATTAATTGCGTCATGGTCTCACAGACGGTGCTCAACTGATCCTACAAATACTGTGCAGTCGATAAAATAAAAACAAAAGCAACACACGCGGGAAATTAAAAAAAAATAAAATCGCACCTATGTGTACCCATCGCACTGTTTAATCTGCCCACTTCAAGTCAGCGGCGGGAAACGTCAGACGGAGAAGCCACAATAAGTCGACTGTTTATGTAGTTATCGTCTCGTGTACCATAATGAATTTTCGAAGAATTTCTTCTTTGAAAATAAACCGTATATGCCAGGAACTACGGCTTCAAAAACATGATAGATATTGAAAACATTCCAAGTGTCCTTCTTATAGGCACTGATATCACAATGAAAACATTTTTTTATTAAAAGCAAACCAAAAAAATAGCGGAAGCGCGTGCAAAAAAAATGGACAAAAGGATGAGCAGACGGGTAGGTTTCCAAGCGCCATTTTCCATTGAGACGTTATGGCTATAAACTTTCTCCCTAACTTTCCGTTTTTTTTTTTCATCTGTGCATAAAATTTTCTTAGGAAAGTCATAGTGGATTCACGTTGGCTTCTTCACGCTTGTGAATTCAGAATATTCCTTCTACATTTTTACTAATGCCCACCTAATACAAGTACGAAAAAACACTCATGGTTTACTGTGTGAAGTTGCGTATGAATACCGTAAGAAGGGACAAGCTAAATAATTAATTTGTCCAAATTCATTTGATTCTCTTAGAGGATGAGCATGAAAAACAATTTGCTGTCATCCTGTCATTATTCATCACTTTACTTCGAAGGCAAGCTTCATATTTTCTGTCAATAAGCCAATGGACGTTTCATTTGTCGATTCTAAATTACGATTTGAACACACCTTATACAGACAAACATAGAAACACAGATATATATATATATATATATATATATATATATATATATATATATATATGAGCATATATCAGAATTAGTTGATTTTATTAATTATTCTTTTTCCTTAAACCATTTTCATAAAAACATTTGAATAATTAAGCGTATAATATCTAAACGGCGCAAGACTACAACAGTGAAGAAACGCCATATATATATATATATATATATATATATATATATATATATATATATATATATATATATATATATATATATATATATATATATATATATATATATATATATATATATATATATATAGAGAGAGAGAGAGGAAGGGAGCGTAATGGATAGCGGCTTGGATTGAGAAATCGGAGAGCCGAGTTCGAATTCCAGTCAAATCAATTACATTCACTTACGTGCCAATACCCTTTGGAAAGGTGTGAAACCTCTTCATCTCCCTCCAGCTATTGGTAAATAGCCGCACAGACTGGGCTCTATAGCCTTGGATGGCAACTGGTCTAGGCGAAGGACAACTCTGAATTCAAAACTTGCGTAGACCAGGTCTCTATATTCGGCCCCTCAAAAAGAGGTGGATGGTCCTGCACGAAACATTCACCACTATAATCAAATCTCGGGCTGTCGGTTTCCTAAGAACTGATCTGCTTGACCCTCATACGTCGAATTCGACGGGATGGTCGATTATTATATATATATATATATATATATATATATATATATATATATATATATATATAGCCCATATAAATAGTTTAAATACCCTACAAAAAAGATAACCCTTTATGAAGTCGTCAAAAAACAAATGTTACGGCAGTTTTTATATGCACAAATATTTTTCATAAAAAAATAAAATAAAAACATAAATAAATCCCCATAGACACCTAAACCAGACTAGGCGAAAACATCTTCCGTTTTAAATTTAGACACCCCCACCTTACCCTGACTTGACATCTATGAAAGTAACTCTATACTGATACTTATTATTAACACCCAACACAACCCTACCCAAATTAAACAATTCGCCCTAGCTGTTACCATGGAAATTTTGATTTCAATTATGTATATACTATTAAAACACGTAAATTTCAGAAATAAGTTATTCCAAAAAAATTTCGCTTGAAGATGAAACAGAGCTTCCTTTAACTCCATTTAATTCAAATAATCATATTGAAGTTTTCGGCTCTTGTTTTGAAACATGAGACCTCTTATGTCGCGAGTTAGAATCATATTTTTAAATAAATAATTATATATATATATATATATATATATATATATATATATATATATATATATAAACTGGAAAAAATTACGTCAGACTTTTCGTTAGGACATCATCGGATTATAGTGAAGTTTACCTAGATGTACCTATTTATTTGAAGCTCGTCCAATACCTACATATATTGTATATATATTGTATATTCAATGCAAAATGTAAAGTATTTTATTGAAAGATAGATAGATAGATAGATAGATAGATAGATAGATAGATAGATAGAAAACTGACAAGTGTGGTTAAAGTAAAGAAGAAGAAGAAGAAGAAGAAGAAGAAGAAGAAGAAGAAGAAGAAGAAGAAGAAGGTGGAGGAACCGGAAGAGGAGGAGATACTGAGTGTCGATCGTTTACCATATTAACGTAAACGTACGTGATAATGTAACGGAGCTTAAAATTCTGCCCATAGCTTCCTAGTTTTCTAGCTGTTAATTCCAAGGACGTTAAATTTGCACATTTTCATGGAGTCGTAGAATGAATGTAATCCATTACTAACGTTTATTGTTGATAATCGATGTGACAGCAGAAATCATAACAAATCATTCTTCATCTTATCTTCAGGATAAAACTATCACAGCTGGCAAACCACAAGTGACATCTCAGAAATAATAACAAAAACGTTAATATGTCTTTACCTTGAGACTTGTTTGTTTAGCTTCAACATTTCTTTCGTGAGAATCTCTCATACACGGTAACTTTCTCGACAGACATTATAACAAGTAAACTGAGAAAATCTTTTATATATGCGAATCCTCTTCTAAAATCTAAAAAAAAATTACTATTCATAATTTTATTCTGAAAGATTTCTTGATCGAGGCGAAATTTTTGCGCAAATTTTTACTTTAAAACCCAGTAATTTTAAAAGTTACTCCAAAATTCGATTGAGGATGAAATGGAACTAATGTCTTTAATTTAATTGCAAAATTAAATTCGTGGCTTTTAGCTTCCATTTTTGAAACATGGTTAGAACTGTGTAGCGGAAAAAACAAATTTTAAATCAATTAATTTATAATATATATATATATATATATATATATATATATATATATATATTTTTTATTATTGATTTAATCATTGTCTTCAGTGGATAACATATTTGGGTAAAGGCTCGCTTCATTTTACACAGTATTACATTTTCTTACTGGCTAGAACATTCGAGAAATTTTATTAAAGAAAAAACACGCCCTTTTGCAGGAACCAAACCTGCGTTCTCCTTTGTAGGAGAAAGCGTCGTTTGTTCTGACGTGCTTTTAACCATTCGCATCTTAACAGGTTCATAATTAATATATAAAACCCTGATTTGTAGGATTTGTGGAACCTTTTTTTCCGAATCTACTATTAACCGCCGTCGTTGGCATTCTTATACAGCTTTACAAAATTTACATTGTCTGCTATCAACGTTTCTATACGTTCTCAAGAGAATGAAATGCTGATTTTGTCATACGTGCTTCCAAATAACTAGCACTGAAGTCTATTTCCAAAACAAATACGGACTTATAGTAGCATAGATTACGAACTGTTTTATGGTGTATTTCGATTAGACTTTTTATTTGAAGTATTGTTTAGTTTGACTACTAAAGAATGTCCAATTTGATTCCAAAAGATGGATCTTCATTTCAAATAACAGTCTGCGTTTTTATCGTCATTTATTCCGAGGTAATTTCAATATCCCATTTACGCAAAAGGTGCCGGCATATCCAGGAAACAAATTTATGACAATGCAAGTGTGAGTGTAAAATGCATGCATAATAAAATAAAATTAAAAATTTTCAACAAATCTTCTCTTGACTTTGTAACGATAGCGTCACTAGGGAATCGTCAAAATATGCAGCATCTAAATGACCTATTAATAGCCAATTCTTTTGTCAGGTCAGTTTTATAGAATATGTCTGCTGAACACCAAAATTATATTCGGTCAATCTATGATTCTGTTTGCCATTCTTCCTTTTGGTGACTGGGAGATTATTTTTCTGAAAAAAATGATTTTAATGGTTTGCTACCTGCACTAATATATGCAAGAATTTTGAAATATTATACTTGATATTTTCACCGAATATTGAGAAACGCGTTGAAAAGAATGGTGACAATATACTTGTCAAAAAACAATGAATAATAATAATAATAATAATAATAATAATAATAATAATAATAATAATAATAATACATAATAATGTGGATCCAAAATGCAGGTTCTGTGACAAATACCAAGAAACAATAGACCATCTAATCTCAGGATGTTCTATACTTGCCCCAAATGAATATAAAAATCGTCACGATAGAGTGGGGCAATACTTACACTGGACAATGTGCAAACACTTTGGAAAATGTGTAAGCAAACACTGGTATGAACATCGGCCAGCGCCGGTTACAGAAATAGAAGATGTCACCATTCTATGGGATTATACCATCCACACAGACAGAAAAATTGAAGCAAATAGGCCGGACATTATTGTCAAAAACCAGAAAGAAAAAACTTGCCTACTAATTGATATGGCTTGTCCAGCGGATTGTAACATAGCAACCAAGGAATTTGAAAAACTATCAAAATACAAAGACCTGGAAATTGAAATAGAAAAAATGTGGAAATTGAAAACAAGAATAATACCAGTGGTAATAGGTGCACTTGGAATTATAAAAATGGAACAAAACAACACATTGAAAGAATCCCTGTAAACCCCAGCTTAAGAGACATACAGAAAATTGTCTTATTAAGTACAGCACACACACTAAGGAGAACTTTGTCTATGTAACGCTAGCAACTTCATCGGATATAAAAAAAAAAAAAAAAAAAAATTAACATGAAATGTGGCCATAACAACACACCACGACCTGCCTTAGGTCTTTCCGCAGACTTGGTAGGTAGTGTGTCCATAGCAGAAATCGAATGATGATGATGATGATAATAATAATAATAATAATAAGGAAAAGAAGAAGTAGAATCAAATATCAACTACTAAAAAATAAACTGATCCTGGAAAATTGCGGGAAAAAAGGTAGAAATCTCAGCAGAGCTTGGATAGGTTACGTCTGACATTATGCCACACGATTGGACTCTTAAGGCTTTGGATATGTTCAAAGTCTCCTCTGTGGTATGAACTTTCCTTAAATATAACATGGAACGGTGAAATCCACATTATACATAAATCACACCAAAGGTATTGCCATATCAATTAGTTTGACGAGGAATCTTTCTAGGAAACTCTCTCTCGCTGCTTATGCTCATTCTGGCCTTAATCAAAAGTAACATTCAAGGGAGGGGGAATTACAGAAACACACTCAATAAATTTAGATTTTGTCTCAATGATCAGGGATCTGTGACAAGTAGAAGAGGCATATAAATAACTAGGAGTCTTTCTATATTTCTGAGATGAGGTATTATGTACGCTATGTACATTGTTCGGACAAGCATCCTCATCTTTGTTGCCATATTTATCACAAAGTTTCGGCCGTTGTACGCTCCGGCCTTCTTCAGGTGGTTGGAATGTTGAACTGAACCCTTTATTTCACTCACTAAGGTTCCACGTACCATGTCTAATGGAAAAGTATCTAAAATATGATTTTTTTAAGACTTTGCATTTTGTTTCAAATCTGCTTCGTGGAAAATGTCATGATGCCATTTCTGAACTTAGTTCTCTGGTCGGGACACTAAAGAATGAGTATACAACAAAAAACAAAGAAAATAAAACAATAATAAGAAAAGAATTAGTGTTCAAAATAATATTTTCAGACTGCTTGAATTAGAAAATCATTTTCAGCCTCATAACAATGCAATCAATATTTAATCAATAAAGATAAAACTCCTACAGATACTTATGAAATAATAGTATAGTATTGAGTCGAATATGCGTTTATTATTAATCCCTATATACGTTTAATGATATCATATTTTTTTTCAATGGGTTGGAGTTATACGAGTGAATACTGAATACTTCCCGGCTTAAGCCATTCACTGTCAATATTCAAAGCACCATGAATCAGAATTTTGTTGGGAAGAATTCTAGAAACCTAAGAGAATATTGCCGCATGTGAAGTTTGAGTTATATATATATATGGAATATATTTTACATGTTTTCGAAAATTCTAGGTCGGGCTGACAATTTTGGAACATAATCTTACACGTAGCTGGATTAATAGACACCCTTGTATTGTCTTAGCTAATCGATTTAGTTATAAGTTGCTATAAAATAAATTGTAAATAATGCAATAAATCTATAGATCTTTAATGCACGCAAATCATTCCTTCGACTGTAACAGCTGAGCGACCAGTAGGGGTCCGATAATCAGAGAATGTGAATTGTGAGGTAGAAATCCGTTACGAGATTAACATAGACCCGAAAGACTTTCTAAAATCTGTCCATAGTTACATAGATTATGTAGGAATATTTCTCTTCGAGAATGGTTAAGGAAAATTGGAAATTCATTCCAGGCATCCATGAATGGTGAGTCAATATTAAATTGATTAGCAGTTTATATAATCAGTGTTGGATTTATGATATATGTAAAAATATCCATTTATTCTAAGCATTGAATCTATAGAGCGGCGCAAAAAAAAGTCTATTATCACATTTTGTCATAAATATTTCCTGTTTCCAAATTTATTCTTCAAAAAATAAATTATAAACATATATTTTTTCGATTATAGAGTCACTGGTATTTGCATTTATGAGGAGAATATTATATTGCACGTTATATCGTTGTCGACGAAATCTTGAATCTTATTTGTATTTAAAAAAAAAAGTTTTGTAACAATCGAAAAGAAATAATAATCGGTTGTTGAAACGTCAGGAAAATATAGCGAGCGAATTTGCAGAACTGGTCATTTCTGGCCGTTTTCAATTATATTTTTGCTATTCAATGTATATTTGATACATCGAAGATTGTTTTTTCTGTAATAAATTGACATTTAATTTCGAATATTTCGTGTATACGACAAAAAACGATGCACATATGTAGCAGATCACCTTGGTGTAGGACGATGTTTACTGAGTTTTATCTCACAGTTCACGCGTATTTTTCTGTCGGGATATGTGACGCTGAGCTGGCGTTGGTGTAATGATGCAGTTAGCCATATTCCTGACCTCAACATCTCATCCCAAAAATTGTCACAAAATAGCAGTAACATTGCAAAATTAGCTGAAATATTACGACCTGGACACGTAACATCAGACTAAATTTCCTTTAATTAACTCTATCTATAAAATATAAACCGTTATTTACGCATTTTACCTTTAAATTTATAAACACTAATTTAGATGATAACCGCACGTTCTTTTTTTATTCATTTCCCTCCAAGTAAGGTAATAAATCCACGCAAGAGGTTACTGAGTGTTAGAGAAGATGAGAAAAAAAACTACTATTGAGGAGAGAGAAGAATAAAATAATAAGAATTAAGAAGATATAACATAACGATTGACATTTAAAGAAATTCGATGGAAGAAACTCTTAGCATAGAACCTACGGTTAAATCTATCCATTTAAACTGTCAAATGATAAGATATTGACAAGAAATTAGTACCGCGTTTAAATCCATAATTTTGAGCTACCATAGCAGAAAGTTCATCAGAACAATTTCCATGAAAATGTTTATTGTAAAGGAACAAGGAAGCTACGGTACGGAGATGGGAAAGTAAATGAATCCGAGATGCCAGGTCAGGAACAATAATATTGCATATTCTTCTTTGGACTTTATCAATTATATCAAAATATATAGTCAGAGCACCAGATCAGATGTTGTAGCAATATTCAAAGCAAGGACGAAAGATAGACCTATAAATATATATAAAGATAGATTATGGCGAGAAGAAAACTCTTTAGTACGACATAGTGAAGCAATCTCCCTAACTCTAAACTTAGCATTTGATTCAATCTATTCATTTTGACTCCGTGGTAATTGAAAGCGTTAGTCCGAAAAGTTGCAAAGCGTTAGTCTCCTGAAGTTTAGCATCAGTAATGTTGACGGGAGGTATAAAGGGTTCTCTGGCAGGATTAAAAGAGAATAATTTCGTTTTAGAGGCATTAAAAATTAAGAAACTAAACCTCGAGCCATTTAACAACCAGGTCAGTTTTATGCCAGCTTCAAAACTGATGTTATCGATTCGTTCTCACTTACTATTAAGACAGGGGTAAATAACTGTGTCATCAGCATAGATACCGATTTGAGGACAGATGCTATAAGGAAGCAACGTAGGTCCAAGGATAGAGTCCTGGTGTTCACTTGCAGAAGTGTATAAACATCTAGACGAGGGAAAATTCAGGATAACTTTCATTTCGCGATTTGAGAAGAAAGATTGAACCATTTAAAAAATTGGTCCAGAAATGCCATAAACATTCAACTTGTTAAGAACGCCAATATTGGGAACCGTTTCAAATTCCTTCGAGATGTTCAAAGCAAATGTCCTAGATTCACTCTTCTTATCTATAGTTTGATAGACTCTTCGACTATAATCACTATCACATCAGCAGTTGACATATACAAACGGATACAATAATCTATGAAACTCGTGCAATGTGAAATGATAAAACCAATTCGGATTTATTTTGCCAAAAGAATTTAGAAGGTCAATAGTTAGATGAATCAAATTATTCGCCTGAGTTCTTAAAGACAGAAAAAATGCAAAAGAGGGTCTCCAAATGCCGGAAAGCAAACATCAGCAAGTCTTTTATTGTAGAGTTTAGAGAAAACAGGAGACAGTTAAACAAAAACATTTCGTAAGGATAATTACAGAGGTAGCATGAAATCCACATGGTTTCTGACGATCCAGTTTATAAATGATACCTGGAATAATGGAGGAGGGTATATGCATATCACTCAATAGAGACTCAGTTCTAAGTAGAAATATCAAAGTAAGTTAACCCAGTTGAGTCAAGAGAAAATTTTTCTGCTTGATCTGCTTGATAGTAATTGAAGAGAGGAAGGATTGAAGACTTAATCTTATTTAACACACTATAACAGAGACAGCAGTAGAACAAACTTGTTAAAGTCTGTTAAGAAAGACTTACAATTCTTTCTACCAATCACAAATAGGTGGTTTTTGTGATCAGAATTATCACGCTGGTACAAGGAAAAAGTGATTCCTGTGGGCTATAGCAGCTGAACAGTCTGTTTTGAACCAGGGAAAGGATTGTGATTTCCTCTGATACTTGTGAGAAAAAACAAAAGCGCCAATGCCAGCTTTAAACCAAGAAGAAATCTGTGTAGCAAAATTCTCAATAGAAAGGCATGTTACAAATAAAGTCATGAAATGAATTCCAGTCAATAGTCTTGTAACAGAAAGAAGTATTTTTGATAGTAATTTCCTTTCTCAAAGACAACTCAAAAGAAATATCAACAGAGACTACAGAGTGATAGGAATTACAAAAAATAAAATACAAAAAGATTTGTTATGCTCTAAAAGTACAAGGAGAGGAGGTGTGCAACAAATCTTGTAAAGAAGAACGTTTAACAGATTTATTAGGAAAACGATTAAGGAAATCCCCTATTTAATTGAGTGTATTAGCAATGTAAAAATTGAAAACCTGAACATCATTGTCATAAAGTTGAAATATGTTTCTCTAATGTCTTATCCGATTCCTGTTAAAATGTTATGTTTGGGTTATGCTCTGGGAAGCCTCCTACGTCGTCTCATCGAAGTTATTCAAAATTGACTGTGATATTATTCTGGTATTCTTACAAGGATTTATTAGTGGTTGTCACAATATTGGCAATATGAGATATAGTGAGGACAGTGTTAATAACAGACACATAAAGGGGGACTAAATCATCTTTTACAGAAGGTTTTATAGGAAAGCAAGAGAAAAAGACTAAACTTCAATTGTTTAAACATCAAACACATAATGAATGCTTCTCAGTAGGAAGAAAATCTCAATACGCAAATTACAAATTGGAGTAAAGAAGCAAGTACAAGAATTTAAACGTCTAGGCATTGTTTTAACAGAGAACGGGTAGTGTAATTCAGAAATGCAAATACGCTTGGGATATCAAATGATAACAACAGAAATATCTTTTCTCACCTCTATGTTAAACAGAAAGATTTCGTTGAAAACAAATAAAACGATATTTACCTATTATGCTATAATGGTTTTCCTATATGGCTGTGTCTAGAGTGCACTGTGTCAACTGACGACATATTATATTTTTAATTTTGCGCATGGGTGTTCTTTGTTTTTGATGTTGTCGACAGCAGAGTATAGTAAGTTCAGCACGATGACGCAATTCACTCTGCCAGCCAGAAATTTGGAAACGGCATGTTGTAATGCTTGGCATTCACCCCGATTCTCCAATACGAATATTTCAGAGGGTTTTGGTGTCAATCTGAGGACAGTGCAAAGTTTTTAGAAATGGTGACTACGAAGGTAGGTACCAAAGCTTAGAAAACTCACTCTGATCACTCTGATTCCGATAAGAAAAGGACAACCGAATTTACTGCCGAGGACTCAGACTCAACACCGCGGCCTACATCAAGTGCCTTGAGGGGATAGTGCTGCCCTGGTTTAAGAAGTTGGCTGCTGGAAGATCCTATATATATCAAAACAATTATACACCATATCGCCCAAACAAGAGAAGGCTGTCGTGGCTATCAGACAATTTCTACGACCACATCACATACATGTGGCCACCTAACTACCCAGACTTCCGACACCCTTGTTTATTATGCCTGGAGAACAACTAAGGGAGATAGCAACAAAACTCTTTGTAACACCAAAAGGGAACTGAAGGCAAGGCTTATGGCATCATTGACCAACTTAAACAAGAAGACTCTCCAGATGAGTTGCAGGATATTCCGAATTCCTCCGAAGGTCTTGATTTAAGCCAATGGCGATTATATTGAAGAAATAATAAGATATGTTTGTGTATTTTTGGTAATTACATCTGTTAAAATGAGATGACAGTGCTCTTTTCAGTTTGCATAATTTACACAAATATTTAGCAATTACAGACTGCATGCTGGACAATGAAGGAAAGACCTGAAGCAAGAGAAACGTGGTCTAACAGAATGTTGTTGCGGATACAATGGAACGTAAACGTGAGCATGACCTAGTTCTAGAGAAATCAAAAACAAAAAGGGCATACTTAACATCAGAAACAAGACAGTTGAAATACCAGCGCACATAATCAGGAAAGAGGATTTTAGCCAACGATAGGTCATACTTAACACAAAAGAAAATAACCTACATTACTACTACATAACCTACCTTACAAGCGTCAGTAAATGGTTGACAGAGATGGGGTTTAATAGATATAGCGAAAATGCTGTCACATAGAGGAGTTGAGGAGTTTTGGCATTAGAGCTTCTGACGTAATGTGTTTAGGGTATTTGTTTTTGTTGATTTTTCTCTTTAGAACTTAAAAAAGGTCTATTATGATAGCTAGCCTGAATGTGAGTGGTCTGGGGTATTGTGCGGTTAGCAATCACTACGGGACCATGTAATTAGACATATGTAGGATGTCTTTCAAATCTCTGAACATAGGGGCAGAACAGCGCAAGAAAGAGATCCATCGAGGCTCCGGTCGCTACATTTGAGTGCTCAAGAACCAGGAGGTGCGTACTTTGAGGTCACCTGATGTTGTGTGTGAGGCGTTTCGGTGTCATCTTAAGAGCCGGTTTACCAAAGAATCAGGTCTCTGTGACGCAGCAATTTGGCTGACTTTCCTCGGCTTTCGCCGACTGAGACGGCTAACCGCAAGGAAGGTATCATGGAGGGCGAGGTTTATGCGGCATTGAAGAAAGTCAGAAAACGCAAAGCCGAGTCTGGATGCTTATCCTTATCAATTGTATTGAGGTTGTTGCACATCTTTGTTCCGATTTTGTCTGTCGTGTTCAACAAATGGTTCCGGCATGGGGCGGTCCCCGACCACATCTCCAAGGTTGTGATCATCCTGTTGAAAAATGACAAGGATGTTTGGCGGGATTCATACAATTACAGGCCCATAACTCTGCTAAAGACAGAGATAAATATTTTGGCAAAGATCATGATGGCGCGTTTGCAAGCAGTTACCGATATTCTGTTACTACTCGAGCAGACTTGTGCTTTCAAGGACCGAACAATTCAGAGCACCCTGCATCCCATCCGAACGATCGTAGAAGTTGAAAAAGACGACGAGCAAGTAGCGTTGTTCAAATTGGATCAGTCCAAGGCATTTAATAGGATCGATCATCGCCACCTGGCTCCTTTCCTGCTGGCCATCGGATTCAAACCAGATTTCTGCCAGTGGAGTGGCCTCCCGTATCGCTCACCCAGTGTTGTGATGTAGGTGAACGATTGGCGGACGCGCTTTTTTGTGCTGTCTCAGTAGGTTCGTCTGGATTGTCCATTGTCCTTCCTACTTTATGCTCTGGTGTTGGAGCCTCTCCTTTGCTGGCTCAGGATCTTGTCGTGCAGTCCGACCCTATATGGAATCGGTCTCCCTGATTGGGATCGATCCAGGGTTTCCACGTACGCCAATGATATATCTACTTCGTGTCGTTCCAAAGCGATATTGTGGTAGCACTGAAGGTGCTTTAACTGCACGAAATATTTACGGATGTCAAGATTAACCGCGTCAAATTTTCCGACTTGCGTTTGGGTACCTAGAAATGAGTCGATCTTGCGGGGTTCTCGAGTTAGCATTAGGCCTTCGTCGCGCGATAATCGCTTAGTGCTTGTTGATTCTCTACCTTCTAGAGTTTATGCTGAAAGGCAGAGTCTCGTGTAGGGAGGTAGACAAACAGAACCCCGTTATTACGGGATCTATTAGGAATTCTTGCCGGAGACTACGGTCTCGGAAAAACCCGCGTTTAACCGGCTTTGTGCCACATCACATTCCGTGTAGAGATCTCGGGTAAATACTGAGTTAGCATTAGGTCTTAGTTGTATGATAGGCTTTGAGTGCTTGTCGATTCTCTGCCTTCTCGAGGCTATGCCGAAGGGCGGCGTCTTTTCTGTGGAGGTACATAAACCCGACCCCATTATTAATGGGTCTACGGGTCTTGGAAAATCCCGCATTAAACCGGTCTTAGGCCACATCCCGCTCTGTGGGGAGCTAGGGTTTATACCGAGTTAGGATTAGATCAATTGCCAAGTGTACCTTCGTGTAGTAAACCTTCTGTGTCATTACTTACCTACTAATTTGTCTTCCTTATTTAGTTTCTCTGTCATCTCGAAAACATCACATGCCACAAAGACAAAAAATAATTTAACAGCTGCAAAGAACAGGAAATAGTGGAGGGCCATAGTCACTCATAACTTGATATAACATATCATATAGATGAAGAAGGCGTAACTTTGCAGAAATTTTGTTCCGGTATTATTTTGTTAGCCGGACTGTTTTAACATTATCCACTGATTAGGTGCTCCATATAAAATCTACATAAAAAAAAAACTGCCTTAATATTATCTAATCTAAAAGTCTAGCAAGAAATATTGACCATCTTTGTAATTATCAGGTTTATCATTTTTCCTAAATAAAATGCGTCATTGTCTCAAAACTCCACTTAGACGATTTTACGGGTAACTAAATCACAAGACGCACAAAGACTCCATCTTATGCGAATATCTACAACTCAGTGATACATACATAATTTGCCCAGGTCAAATCTTCATTGTCCTTCGGAGATTTAGAAAATATCTTATGCTATATGCACACAAATAGAATTATTATGTCTGAGACTGAATGAGTTGTATGAAACGAATTAATAAAAAAGAAAGAGAAAATTCATATTAATAATCAACCTTTTCTGAAACAATGTTAAAACTTATCAGCAATTACCAATATCTAAATATAATGTATTATGATTAAAATGTCTTCCTATAATATAATTAATGAACTTTTTAAAACTCTTCATCGAAATAACTAAGTAAAACCTCGTTATTTACGCTATTTACATAGTTCGGACTTTTATCTTCATCGACGTTGCCATGTGTTTGGAACTTCTAACTGAACCCTTTATTTCGTCCACCAGGGTAGATTGTTCTAGCGTCACGTGCCGTGACTCTTCCGAATGCCTCAGTATTAGTTATCTCCCCTTAACTCAAAACACCAAGTTTTTGTTTACCTCTGCTGTTGAACTCACAAGTCTTTTGGGTCGAGTTACTGGATTCAACCAATTCGCTGGGTGATGTGTCCTTCAAGACAATCTACCCGGTGGATGAAATAAAGGGTTCATTTCTAAAGTCCAATCACCTGAAGAAGGTCGGAGCGTATAACGGCCGGAATGTTGTTAATATGGCAACGAAGATGAGGAAAGCATTTTGGATAATGGAGATAGCGTAAATAAGTACATTACCTCATCTCAGAAATAAAGACAGTTAAAAAAAAAAAACAAAAAAAACCTCCTCATTTCATTGTAGAAACCGTATTATATTTTACTAATTAGAGACTTGCTCGTTTGCGTTTTAATTCAAAAGCTAAATATTATTTAGATCCCGTTTTAGTAACATATACCATCCAGATATTTACAAGTATCTACCCTCCAAGATATTAAGCATCATTTTAGCAAAAAATATTCTGTTTTGAAAACATTGTAAAACGGTGTTTTAGACAAGATGTGATTTAACTTTTATTTATTTAGGTTATACAAAATTCTGTGAGATTTATAGCCATTTAATGATATTTTTACTTGGCCAAGTGGTTGGATATGCAGCGTTTCGAGCATGAGACACAAATTCATATCTTAAAATGGTTCACTGTCAAGGCGTGATCTCTTGAGAATATCGCCTTGGGGAGATGAATGTGCCGGAAAAGAATACGAGCATGAGTTAGTCTATATTTCTGAGATGAGGTATTATGTACAGTATTTACATTAGTCGGACTATTGTCCTCATTTTGTCGCCATATTTGTCACAACGTTTCAACGTTATCCACTGTGCCATGTGTCCTCAAGGACACATGGCACAGTGGATAAAGGCGTTGGTTAGATCCAGTGACAGACCCAAAGGTGAATTCAATTCCTGGTTAAGGCAGTGGAGAACTTTTCACAGAGAAAATTAGCAGGAGATAACTGATAACTGACATCCATCAAACATGGCACGTGGAATTAGAACAGTCTACCCCAGTGATCGAAATAAAGGGTTCAGTTCGAAATTCTAACAACCTGAAGAAGGCCGGAGCGTATATCGACCGAAACGTTGTGACAAATATGGCGACAAAGATGAGGACAATAGTCCGACTAATGTAAATACTGAGCATGAGTTTGCCATAACGTTCTGAATAAAAGTGCTGAGACTGAACTTTTCCGAAGCCGTCAATCCTTGTGCTTTCATGGAATCACAAGGAATCGTACCCGAGGGCTTAAGCGCCGTCGCCTAGTTCAAATATGTTGATCGCGTTGATAATGTGCTAACTTCCCTAGCTGTAACTTAGTATAGTTTTATAGTTGTAGTATACACCAGAGGTTGGTTCTCTAGTTGTTAAAGCAATACAAATCGACCAGATTGGCTGTCACTCAACAATAAGGCAAATCGAATACGCCTGATCATCAGGCAATCTGATTTAGACTTTATTTATATTAATCGGAGTACATTGATTTCAAACATTGAAATATGAATTATAAAAGCACATGCCCAAGTTTGTTCCCATAAACATTTATATAATTAATGATATTCTTGTCATATTTATAGATTATCATTTTTATATATCACTTAATTTTGTCGTTCATTTGTCTCTTTGATCCTGTAATTTTTCCGAGTTTTTTTTTCTCTATGTTAATAACAACGTAACATAGGGATATCCACTGACAATAAGAAGTATACGACCCCGCAGTTATCTCCCTTTTACTCTTTGTTTTTTTTTTATTTATGTTTTTGTTTTGAAATGTACTTTTTAAAAATAAAATGTTTTGAAATGCGAGCGAATTTTCATTTCGTAAATGCAGCCCGGAGTAAAAATAAAGTTGGTGAACCACTGCACATCATTTTTGCCTTATTATCCAGTCTATTTCCTGACCTGACAACCATTTAGGCAAAAAGTGGAAGTTACACGACATTTCAATCCCTAACTCTGGCCTTAAGTACGTTTTATCAGTGTTAAATCATCAACAGACGTTTAACTCATTATGCGTTGCTGACATTTCAGCAGTCTCTGCTTGTAAATATAAGTGTGTGCTTTTGTTTCCATTTCTCTTAAAACATACTAGCGACTTACACGTTCCATCCCTGGGAATTTTAGCATTTTTTTTTTTTTTTTGTAGAATCATATATCTGTTACTTCAAATCTCCTCTTCGTCTGGGAGGAGAATTTCTAACATTCAATGCCTTACAGGAGGAATGAAACACCGTAATAATTCAAACCAAGTTTCTTTATAACTTTGTTTCCGTTTCGTAATAATATGTTTAGCTTTACGAAGGGGCATTTTCTTTACAGGCAACTTCAGATTTCTGTGCCACATTTTCCGTCGTGTTATGAAAGTTCTTTTCCTTTAATGAGTTTTTTCGTGTCATCTTCAGTTATGCTTTTCGTTTTGGAATGCCGTTTATTTAACTGAAAGTTATATTATAGCACCATTTGAACTTGGAAATCGTTCGTTCGTTGGCGGAACTTACTGCTGAGAATTGGGTTTGGTTAGGTTTGCTTTACGGCATATCAACATTAATGGGTTATTTAGTGCACACAAAATTTTCATTGTTGGCAATATTTTTTTTCCAAAAATCTCTTTTTGTAATATTTTTCAGTTTTTAAAATTTATTTCTGGTAATAATTTTCCTTCGATGGTACAATTGTTTTTAACATTTCTTTCTGATTATAATTTTCCTTCGATGGTACAATTGTTTTTATAATGTATTGTTGGTAATAATTTTATTCAAAAAGTATTTCTGGTATTAAAACCTATTTTTACACTTACCACAACGCCCCGATCACACTCCGGGGGCCAACCATCCGACCATAGATGGAACCCCAACAAGTGCCACCACTCCGGGTCTTGCGGAACTGGGAACACGAGCAATTAAGAAATGATTCCACGCTCTTCAAAGCCTACTGATAAGAGGCCTCGATGATGGATGCAGTTTATCGTCTCATCCAGGACGCGGATGTAATTTATCATCATACCCAGGACGTCTGAGTATTGGGTTTCCTATTGACATTTCATTCTGTGTGAAATGAGACCTATGTTGGAGCCGAAGAAAAGTACGCAGCCACCGCATGTTAGTGTACGATGATTCTGGCGATGGAGAAGTCTTGATTTCTTTGCGGTCTCTTCTTATCTACTCTTCGTATCTACAAATCTGTCTTCGTATCGCACATGAGCGCATCACTTTCTGTCCCCAACAAAGTGTGTTTGAGCTGATCCCTGAATCGACGACGTGGGGCTCTACGTGGTCTCTTTCTAGATGCGACCTCTGAGAAGTGCATTGGATTGGTATTTGTGCAAGGCAGAATTTGACGAAGTGTTATTTGATGGAATATTTCATCCAATAACATTTCAGCAAATTGAGTGGAAGTACCGGATCACAAACAACGGACTTCTCCTCCCCACAGAAATGGAGAGCCTAGAAAAATCATCACTCCCCACTGATTTTGATCCTCTGGACACCTTGCCTGAATGCCTACCCAAATATATCCATTTCTCAGAGGTTGCATCTAGCTATATCATTAATTTTACTAATTTAATTTTTGTATGAATGATTTATTGTAATATAAATTGAACTGTACCAAATATTTGATCCGACGTGCAAATTTCCGGGATAACAACTGAGACATTACTCTATTTTTTAACTATTTAGTTCATGCCACATTGAATGATAAACTCCTACCACGAAAAATTCTCAAACTTCCATATTAGTAGAAAACACACTCTCTTAATTAAAAAAAAAAATTCAACCTCAGCGTTGCGACTGCACGCTACAAAAGTTCATAAAAACATATTTCGATTCGTATTATATTTTCTTTGTCTCGAAAGATACCTGAATTTTACCAAAAACAAAATAATTTCCATGCCTGAAGATAACTGAATGTACAGTTGAAAGTACTTGCATATTAAAGAAAGACATTAAGCAGCTAATAATTTAAAAAAAAAACAAGGATCATAACATTCATCGAGTGATGGGTAGGTTAAGGCACATTTAAAAAGTTACCGAAGGGATTTCGCTATTTTATATCATTAACTTGACTAATTTATTTTTGTATGAATGATTCATTGTAATATATATATATATATATATATATATATATATATATATATATATATATATATATATATATTGGTCAATGAATACCTATTTAAGATTGATCTATAAGCCAATATCAGAAGATATATTGACCAACTCCCTTTCTTCTGTTAATTTAGAGATAAGCCAACATCATCAGTTGAAACGTCAATAAAAGGGCTGTGAATCCGATGGTATTATTTAGTGTTTATAGGTAGAACGTAATCATTCAGGCTACCTCCCAGAGGTGTTAAATTATCTAATATTAGAGGGAATAATCGTTTATATGATCTTCCTTTTGTGACCAAAGGAATGAATTTGGAAGAACCTGTACTTTTGTTCTTTTTTCTAAAGCTGCCTCTTGTTTCATGCTTGTTAAAAATAGAGTTTCTTTTTTCAAACATAAAATCCTTCATAAATTACTCTTCTGTTAATCTAAGGTACATATACAGAGCCTTGGTGTTTACTTCCGGGATAATCTTCCGATGGCCAGGGGATTGTCTTTTGAGGCTGCTCACTACACTTTCACAGGCTTCCTAATTTTGCTAATAAACTCTGTCAGCTATCTCTTATTCCTTTAACGTACCCCCTCTTTCCAATACTGTAGTATATTTGATGTGATAGCTGACAATTTAGAAAAGGCTCTTTATCTCCATATGTCTGCAAACATCTTTGTCTTCGGTGACTTTAATGCTCACCACGACACGTTGCTAAATCACTCGTACTGATGTTGCCGGCATTTCTATTCTATTTCACCCTTACACAAATAGTGAACTTCACTAAATGTTTAGCCAAACCAAGCATCATACTTTTCTATTGGGCCTGTTTCTTACCTCCTCTCCTCGCTTCATAATACTGCCCTATAGGTGACTGTTTTTGCTATCTCCCTCCAAGCATCCATTAAATAGGAACCACTTACCTATAACTCTCCTTTTCGTTACTAGTATGCCGATTGAGACCCCTTCGGGGATATTCTTCGTGACGCCCCTTGAACATACTGACATCTTCAACCCACCAATTAACAATTGCGACTCTGGGGTTTAAGTCAAAGCTGGCATGTACGCTATCATCCATTGTAGGATCCCCTGGCCATCGGAAGATTATCCCGGAAGTAAACAGCAAGGCTTTGTATATCAGGTGAAACCGCAATCGTCTCCATGGTTCCTGCCGGCATGCACGGCCGCCATAACTCACTGGAAACTTTATTTCAGGCCATACCAGCGTGACAGCTCTCGTCCTAACAGGTGCTTATTTATTACTGCTCGTAACAAATTTAAGCGAGTCTTCAAAGAATCAAATTCCCTGTTTGCAGTAAGATTTGGCACAACATAGCTTCTAAAATCTTTTGCTCTCGTGACTACTGGCGTCTCTGTAATAGGGCAATAAGCAAGTACAATGTCTCTTCAAACAAAATGAGGTGTTATCAACCTTTGCTGGTATAACCGAATGATTTACCCGTAAATTCTCCTCAGAATTTACTCTTGACTCATCTGGAGTATCCCTGCCCAACTTCCCACTTGTTGCGTTATACGCATATAACCCCATCCTTGTTTTCTGCTATCATCTCTTAACTTGATCCCCACAAAGCACGTGGACTCGATGGCACACCCGTAATAGTCACTAAGAAGTGTACTCCTGAACTTACTCCTGTTTTCTCTAAACTGTTTATTAAATACCACGCTGTCTCCTGCTTTCAGGAAGTCATCGACATTGTTTGTTTATAAGAACTCTGGTGAACCGCTTGATCCATCCAACAATCGGCTTATTAGGAGAAATTCCTAGAGGCCATTAGCATGATCAATTGGTTCGTAATCATTCATCACAGGACGATTTCGCAGACAAGGAATACGGCTTTTGTTTTTCGAGGTCAATTACAGGTGCATTAATGATAATTGCCGAATGAGTCCATCTAGAAAAAAACGGTGAAACCCAGACTGTAGAATTTGACATCTCCAAAGATTTTAACAGGGTCTGGCTTTCAGGTCCTCTCCTCAAGACGAAAAGTTACGGTATATGCGGTTACGTTTTATATCTTATTCAGTCATTCTTATCAAATCTTGCAACGAAAGTTGCCCTGAATGGCCATTCGTGTACAGGTCTCCATAACTGGTCCTCTACTGTTTTTAATTCTCATTAATGACTGTCAATATTTCTGAGATGAGGTATTATGTACAGTATTTACATTAGTCGGATTATTGTCCTCATCTTTGTCGCCATATTTGTCACAACGTTTCGGCCGTTGTACTGCTAATTTTCCATCTGAAAGTTCTCCACTGCCTTAAACAGGTATTGAACTCACCTTCTTTGGGTCTGTCACTGGATCTAACCAACGACTTTATCCACTTTGCCATGTGTCCTCAAGGACACATGGCACAGTGGATAAAGGGAAAATTAGCAGGAGATAACTGATAACTGATATCCATCAAAACATGGCACGTGGAACTAGAACAGTCTACCCCAGTGGTCGAAATAAAGGGTTCAGTTTGAAACTCCAACCACCTGAAGAAAGCCGGAGCGTACAACGGCCGAAACGTTATGACAAATATGGCGACAAAGATGAGGACAATAGTCCGACTAATGTAAATACTGCTCATTAATGACCTTCTCGATGACTTAGCATCCATGTTGTTACTTAAACTGAAGACACTACCATTTACTACTGCATCAATAGTAACGCTGATCAGTCCGACAAGATCCAAATTGCAGCTCATGTACAAAACTACCTATAAACCTTCCTTAAGTGGGTCAAAAGATGGTTTCTCAATTTCTAAACTTTTCTTCATTAATCATCTGAGTGACCCATCTCCTCCCTCCATCAGTATGTCTGATGATATCCTGTAAGGAAGTGACTCATTACGCCTAATTAAGCTAACGATCTAAGCTGACATGATGCGGAAAGACTACATTGAATCCATTCCTAGAGTGGCTGTTAAGAAATTCAGTTCATTCTCTCGGGCGGGAAGATTTTTTATTCTTTCTTTTTTATCTCGCATATCTATAATTCTACCATTTGTCTATGATTAAAATATTGTTACTATATATGGTCTGATGCCCTGATATTTACCTTAAGCTCTTTGATAAGATCCAAAGAAGAATTAGCAATATTATTGGTCCTCATCTGGCAGTCCGGCTTCTGTCGCTTGCCAACGGCCGGAACTTTTCCTTTCTGTGTCTTTTCTATAAATAATTTCATGGTAATTTTTCGGATGAGCTCTTCGCTATGGTAACTAAACTATATGAATTTAACTGGAATACTAGACTGGAGGTGAGATTTCATCAATTTTCATTTGAGCAAGGTAGATGTAGCCGTAATTTCTATGCTAACAGTTTCTTAGCTCATAATACTCGCTTGTGGAACTGCCTTCCGGCCCATGTTTTTCAGCCAACTTTAATCTGCAAATATTTAAAATGCAATTGCCAATCGGTATCCACTGACACCTTGGTTGCACTTTTCTCTTTCTCCGCATTACTAAGGTCTATGCTTCTAATTCCTCCTCATCCTGTAAACTCTTTCGTGCTAAAGGTTGTACTGTTTTGATTGAAGCTATACTGATTAAAAAACAAGCACCTGGCTACATTTCAGAATGAATTATTCTGCCCGGCAATCCCGGTTGAGAAACGGTGATCTCATGATAAGAACCACTCAACATATTTGGAGAAGGTCTCGCACGCATATAATGCTAGTAGACTGATGAAAATAAACTGCTAGATTCTTTTATGTTCGAAGAATATCACGATGATTTGACCTTTATCCTTGATTAAAGTAACATTTTTTTTTCTCAAGTGGTTCACCAATTTTACAGAAGCAGGTTTACTCAAGTGGTCTGATATTTTACATTAATCGGTGTTCACAAATGAGCCCCTATTTTACAGTAGCCATTGTTCCCATATGCTCCCCTAACCCAGTTTACAGCATCAGGTGTTTCAAGTTGTCCCACATATAAAGGAGTAATATGTATTCTCTATTTGGACCCTATTTTACAGAAGCGTATCTTCTCAAATGGAACCTAATTTTACAGTAACGTGTTTCTCAATTGGGTTTTCCATTTTACAGTAGTGGGTGTTCTCAAGTTGCCCCAACTTTTACAGGAACGCCTATTCTCAAGTTCGTCCGCCATTTTAAATGAACAATGTTTCCCGTTTTTTACAGGAATGTTTGTTCTGATGTGGTACCCCATTTTACAGAACGAGTCTTCTCAAGTGGTACCCAATTTAACATTTCCCAAACGGCCCCCCTTAACATATTGAGCGTCGGTCTCATTTAGTATGAAAAATAATTCTACCAGATTTTATCCCTATTGTACCCTAATATTACTAATAAGCGAATAATAAGCGAAGGGAAAATATCATATCATAAGAAAATGTTCTCTAATTAAAAATCAAATGTGTACGGAAAATACTTGAAACCCTATCGGATAATTTTATATCTCTTGGTTTAATTCAACTACTTTCCATTTTAGTAATAACAGCTGCGGGAATCGAAACATATTCGCTTTTAACTCGAACACTATTACAAATTTAAATTATGTGATACGTTACTCTTGTTGCAATATTATTTTTAAATACAGCAAAAACATAAAGGCATGGATAGTGTAAAATCTAATACTAATTGTACCCCGTTATTTCCATAAGGTCATTTTAAATAAGTTGTCATGTTTCATTTCCATAATTATTTTTTATTCTTTTTATAATAATCCCGTGCATAAATATTAAATTGTATTAATCTAATCAAACCAAATTACATCTATGAAATTATGCATATGCTAACAAATAAATCTCAGATTAAATAGTTTTATCCAAGCAAATTAATTCCTTATATTGTTATCATATTCACGACGTTTAGGCAATTGTACACTCTAGGCATCTTCTTGAAATTTCGAACCGAACTATTTATTACATCCACCGGGGCAGATTCTTCTAGTTACACATGTCATGCCTCTTCCAGATATCTTAGCTTCAGTTAGTGGATTATGAATAGGTATTGAAGTCAGTGGATTACTTCAATAAACAAAATGTTTACTTGGGGACAAATGTATAAAAGTATTGGCTGAACTAATACATTGACTTGACCTAAACAGTTTTGTGAGTTCAGTATCTGGCCACAACAGAAGTGAACAAAACTTGTAGAGTTGAGTTACTAAAGTGAAATATCTAAAACTGAGAAAAACGGTATGGAAAGTGGAACTAGAACAATCTAGTCGGTGGACGAAATAAAGGGTTAGGATAGAAATTACAGTAATATGAAGAAGGCCGCAACGTTGATTGGCCGAAACGTCAGGAATATGATAACAAGGATGATGATACCAATGCAAACAATGTAAATAGTGTAACTGTTTCAGCTTTTTTTTGTTTGTTTCTATAAAATTATGTAAAATTCCTGGAACTGTCTTTATTAATTTCATAAAACTTATATAATTATTTGTGAAATTAATCGAATCTTCCATGAACTGAATGCGACACGTTTGTCATTGAAGAATTATTTCACATTTGTCATTGAAGAATTCTTTGACCTTCGTCATTGAAGAATTTTTTGACCTTCGTCATTGAAGAATTCTTTGAACTTCGTCATTGAAGAATTCTTTGACCTTCGTCATTGAAGAATTCTTTGAACTTCGTCATTGAAGAATTCTTTGACCTTCGTCACTGAAGAATTCTTTGACCTACGTCATTGAAGAATTCTTTGAACTTCGTCATTGAAGAATTCTTTGACCTTCGTCATTAAAGAATTCTTTGACCTTCGTCAGACGTTCATTACCGGTATTTTAAAAATCTTTAGCAAAAATTGCGATTGTCAAGTGTTTCCTATGCCATTATTGTCATATGGGAAGGGCATTTACTGGTTTCAATACAGCAGTGGCGTGCCCAGGGAAAGATTGACCGAAGGATCTTATCACTATTCAAGTTGGTTTCGGTTTCAGAGTTTTTTTCTTCTCCAAGGTTAGTTAAAGCCCCAGGGAAATGGAACCAACTCTATGTTGATATTCAACCTATAACTGGAAGTAGATGTGTTCGTGTCTTTTTTCCAAACCCTAAGAGTACAGTGAACCGAATGGATAGAAAATAAAACTTTGGCATACCGATAACGATTATCAACACGGTAATCATTTAGCGTGTTGATAATCGATATACTTCTCATATCTTTGTTTCATGGTCAGATTTTATTATTGAAATATTTAGAATAATTTACTAGTAAGAACTCAAAAATATATTCACTAAGCCTTAAATCATGTTTGCATGTTCCGCATGCTATCTTCCATGTGTAATTCAGAATATAATATAGATTAAGACCTATCAATAATATTTTTTAAAAAATCGTGCTGTTCTATATCAGAAAAGGTTTTTTAAAACTACCATGAGATCCGCTTGTTTGTTTATGATTATCTTCCATGTATACTGATGTATAATGCCTAACGTTTTAATTTCCCTTCGTTCTCGTTATTTTAAAAATGATAAACAATAATATTGCAAAAATATCAGTAATAAATACAGTATTTGATGAATAATGTCTAATATATCAATAAAGTCAACAGAATCGATCGTTGAAACTAGTAATCAAAATGGAAAAAAAAAAACTAACTATTGTCCGCTGAACATTTTTCAATAACAAACTCTAGAAATAGACGTAAGTTATATCACCAATGCCGAGTTCAACAGACTTGATGGATTAAAAAGTTGGTACGATTGTGCGAGGAAGACATGTGAAAAGACACCTAATCTGTTTCCTTGGCAGAAGCAGATAGTGACGCAAAGATGGTCTCGGTGATGATAGGTGATATCCGTTCAAGCGGATTGACAGCAATCTACTCTTGTGAATTGAAGAAATACTTGAGGTCAAAATTCCGGGAAACCTACAGAATAGGATTGACATCAAATAAAGCCGGAGTGTAAAACAACCAAAAAACAAAATGAATATGCAAGCACGGATATAAGTACTTCGAATGTCATGGGATAATGAAAAATTCTCATCATAAATATTCCGATATAATCACCCCATTTCTTTGTCAGACCAGCATTGTTTATGATATCACCCCAAGCAGATGGACAAATCCACTAAGACACACGGCGCCGGTGAGAGTAAAATAGTCTGAGCGAGAAACAGTTAAAGAGAGGGTACACCAAAAGAACAGGATTAAAAAGGGCAGATAATGACGATTAACATTGCATTTAAACTAATGAAGATCAAATTTGACTGCAAAGCAAGAAGCCGGAAGAATTTACACGCCGAATCGGAACGCCAAGAAGAATAAAGAATAACATTAAACTATGATAAACGGACAAAAGAATTGTGTTAAAATATGTAGCTTCTTTATTTACGGTGTTTCATTATATTTAGAGGCACGGCAGAGTAATCGGTAGCGGCTTAGATTGAGGAATCCGAGATGGTATTTCGAATCCTAGGCGAGTATACAATATTTACTAAGATGGTAATAACCTTGACAAATATATGAATATATTACATCGCTCCAACAATGGCATCTCGCGTCGTAACAGGTGCCGATTTTCTACTAGTCGTAAGAAATGAAAGCGTGTCTCGAATAGCGTATTAAATAAATACAAGACCTCTATTCCTGCATCATCAATCGATTTGAGGTGTTACCATCATTTGCTGATAAAGTCGAATGCTTTGCCCGTACATTCTCCTCGAACCCTACTCTTGACTCATCTGATGTGTCCCTGCCTTATTTCCTACTTATAACCGAGGTTCTGTTGAGTGATAATATGCATATAACCACTTCCTGCGTTTTTTATCATCTCTAACATTGATCACGACAAATCATGTGGATCCGATGGCATCGCTGTCATAGTCTGCTCCCAAAGTAGCTCCTGTGCTCTCAAAACTCTGTAATAAATTCCACGATGTTTTTTACTGGAAACCATCGTCTGTTGTTCCATTTTGTAAGAACTCTGGTGAATCATCTGACTCATCCAACTATCGGCCTACTAACCTTCTATCTCTTTTTGGAAAACTCCTGCTTAATTAGTTCGTCATCTCTCGTCAAGATGGGTTTTTCTCAGACAAAAAATTTCGTTTCTCCTGATCGACTGCTGATGTACTAAAGATAATTGCGGAAAAAGTATATCATGCTATAGATAAAAATAATGAAGGCCGAGATGTATCACTGGACATCTCGAAAGCTTTTGACAGGGTTTGACATTCAGGTCTTCTACATGAGACGAAAAGCTACGGCATCCTTAGGCATGTGTTCCAGCTCATTCGTATCTAATCGTAAATTGAACGTTGACCTGAATGTTCACACGTCTACATCGTTTCGCACGAACATCAGCGTCCGCTAGGGCTCCATTCTTGGTCCTACGCTGTTTTTAATCTTCACTAACGACCTTCCTGAGAAAAACACTTCTCAACTTGTCATCACCACTAACGACATTACTATATACTCCTGAATCAATAGTAAAGATGATCGGTCAGACAAAATGGCAACTTATGGAAAAAAAACGACCTGAAGACCGTCGTTGACTGGGGCGAATAATGACTTGTCAATTGTAACGCTTCCAAAAATAAACTCTCCCCATTAATCATTTGAGAGACCCCTATCTGTATGTCATCAGCATGGCTGATGCTATCCACCAGGGAAATGACTCATTGCTAACATGAAGAGGAAAAACTACACTGAATCCATCGCTAGATCAGCTTCTATGAAAGTCGGTTCTCTCTGTCGGACGAGACAGATAGTTCCCTCCGGAATCTATCTTGCATATCTATAAGTCTATCATTTGTCCATGCTTAGACCATTGCTGCTGATTTAGTTTTCCTGATATTTACCTGGAGCACTTTAATAAGACCCAAACAAGTATCATCAATATTATTGGTCCTGATCTGGCGTCTCGCCTAGACTCACTTACCCACCGCCTTTTTTAATAAACACTTCCATGTTATGTTCGAATGAGCTCTTTGCCCGTGTACCTAGACTGTATGAATTTCACCGCAATACTACATTGACAGCGAGATCTTCCATCAATTTACTGTTGAGATAGTTACATGTACCGGTAACTTCTATGCTAAAATTTCATATCTCGTACTTGTGAAACTCCATTCTGGCTCCTTACTTTTCAACCAACTTTAATCTGCAAAAATTAAAATGAATATTCAATCTCTAACCTCTGCCCTCCGGATTGCATTTTTTCTTTCCCCTCAATCAAAGTTTCTGTTCCTAATTTCCCCACGCCCTATGACGTTTTTCATACTGGTGTCTCTACTACCTTGCTTGTTGCGATACAGATTAAAAAATATCTATGGTCTCAGCCGAATACAGTTATTTTTATTTCTATGCAACAACTACAATTTATTCCTTTCAGTGCAGTAAACATATTTCATTAAATGCTTTCATATCTTCATTGTAAAGCATCTTTTCCACTTTTTGTTATCTAACATCCCAAAATTTTAAGTAAATCATTTTTCATCCAGCATTATATATTAAAACTTGTCACACAATTACTTCTGAAATATCTTGCTTCAAGATCAATATAGTTCTCGTCATGTCCTCTTACGCCAAACAGAATTCGCTAACATTTAACAATCTTTGGAAGTTCAACTCAGTTTTCTGTAAATTTTGATCTACTTCATTAAAACCAACTCTACAGTGGCTCAAATTAATCTCCGTTTGTGCTAGTTTGGTAGGCCAGGCTTCCAAATAACCTCCATTGTATTCAAGCCGGCTCTATTTTATTCAAGCTATGTGAATTTTCGCATGTTTTTAGTAGAATTTATTTCATTGCCAGTTATGTTAAATATTCGATATGCGTTATTGATTCACCTGAAATCGATTGTATTGAGTCTTGCTCGTTGAAGCCTATGAATTCAGATTTTGAAGCAATGATATCGCGTTCAACAACTTTAACAACATTTTCTAGATGATGTAGGTGAACTGTAACATTGGTAATAATGTTTGCAGTGATAGCTTTGTTCTCCGCATAGTCAATATCGGCCATTTTCTTTAAGGTATATCGACTTGAGTGTTTTGGTTATTAATCAACACTTAGATGATGATGTATGTTGATGGAAGTTCTCAATACGTAGTCAAGGGTGATAACAAAGAAAACTTCTGCAAGTGTGTCACCCTGAAGGAGCCCTGGTTTAATGTCGAAAAAGCTAGAATCTCCGTCTGTGGTTCTAACTATATTTGTTATTTTTGTATAGTATCATTACGGCAGTTCTTATCTCGAGGGCTGTGCTGAAATATTCTAGAAGGATCTTCATTGTTCTCCCATCGAAGGCTTTAGCGAAATCTACACATTTTTTGCGCTGACATCCTCAATAATCCACCGAAAGCTCAGGATGTTCCCAACGATTGAGTGTCATGATAATATGTAAATTTCTAAATAGCAATTGTTTAGTTTTAATGAAATATGTATAAACGATCATGACAATTTATTTTACTGAATATTAACGTTCGTTTTTACATTAAAATACTTGCTAAAATCTTTGATGAAACAAAGATGAAGATTATGACTTTGAAGGTAAAAATACTGCTACGAAATGATGCCAGACAGCTGGGAATTTCCAGAACCAGATGAAACTATCCTAAAGCTCTTTGCTACAACTTGAAATGTTTAACGTGCAAAGAAAACCGGAAAAGAGTTTTGGCAAGAGAGACGAAAGAAAGAGTATGTCCGTCTCGGTAGGCAATCCAAAATTAACAGTTAGAAAAAATGCGGGTTGAATGTTGTTCATACAGGTAGGTTTCAATTAATACAGTACACAGATTATTACGAACAAAACAACTTTAACAGTCATATAGCAAAAAAAAACACAAAAGAACAAAAAAAAAAACATTATTAAGAAAAAACTTCGGAATTGAAGACTGAATTCATATAAAAATAGAATGCTGTGTAGAGTAATTGGTCAGGGTTAAATGTAATTGGTATAAATAACCAAAAAAAAAAAAAAAAACTGAAAAACTTTGCAATGAAAAATAAGAGATAGAAACAAAAATAAGATGACGAAAATAATATTAAGTAAGCAAACAATATATTTACAAGTATAAGTATTTGATATGTTTGTATAGCATCATTATAGATGTTCTAATCTCGGGGGCTGTTTGAAATATGCTAGAAGGATCTTTATTGTTTTCCCATAGAAGGCCTTAGCGAAATCTACAAAATGTAAGGCAGCCTGTAGATTATTTGCGCCTGGTTCTGTGGGTGTTGAGCAAATATAAATGTGGATGTGCGATCGTCTGCAATAAGGATTGGCTGCTTGCTCTTGCAAGTGGAACACGAGTAAAAAAAAAAGGCAAAAATATAACTAACAATTGTTTTGCACACAAAAATAGATGCAGATAAACCAACGTAATATTCTGATTTCAAGACAAAAAGAAACTAACTAAAGCAGATGAGAACCAGAAGAAATCACAGCATCCATCGGTATGTTTGTCCATAACTTTGGTGAGTGGTGTTTTAAGTTAAATTCTGAAAGAGACTGAGATTCTAGATTAATTGTCTATGGATAAATGTAAATTGCATAAATACCCATAAAAAGGACTGACGAATTTTGCAATAATCAATAACAAGAGATAGAAAATAAAATAACAGGGCAAAAATAATAGTAAACAAACCTTATATGCAATGCAAGACAACAGTAATAAGGCAAAACAGCAGTAATAATGCAAATTAAGAATGTTGTTAAAACACAAAATTGGATACAGATAAGCGATTGTATCGTTCTCTCTCCAAGACAAGAAAGAACAGAATTTAAACGAACGAGACGATGAAGTGACCTATCTTATTGGCTGGGAAAATCCCACCATGCATCTGTGTGTTTTGACTATAAATTTGTGGAGGGGGAGTTTTGCATTCATTCTCATGGAGATTGCTGCAAAATCGAAAAACAGTAATTTTTAGTGATTAATATACAATAGAGGTACATAGAGGTATATATTCTAACGGAAAAAAATAGGTAAGACAATCAATGGGAGAAAGAATCATTTCAAGATACAACACCAAAGCGGTAACGTTAGGAGAAGGAAAAGCAATGATATGGTTCTGCATCAATTGGGGCCGTCGAGATCCTCAAGTCATAGTGGCCGAGGGCTTGAGCTTGTTGTCCTTGTTCAAATTGTTGATAATACCAGATAATACGCTCTCTCCCAGAAACTGTAACTAAGATCTGCTCAGCATAATTGCAGCATAAACAACATGTGTGATGTGTGGGTGTTGAGCAAATACAAATGTTGATGTGCGATCGTTTGCATAATTGATTGACTGATGGCCTTGGTGGTTGAGTATTCTCGAATACAAGTGGGCAGCCATTATTATTATTATTATTATTATTATTATTATTATTATTATTATATGTGTTTGCGTGTGTGTGTGTGTGTATGTGTGTGTGTGTGTCGGCAGTATATCGCCACCCAAATACGTTTCACTGAATAATATAGATATAGGAAAATATGTCTATTTATTTTTATAATGTTCCTTTGAAGTTTTCCAATGTGTTTAGTGATGTTATCTTATCAAAAAACTGATCAAATACTGGAAAGGATGATTATACAAATAAATACTCATAATATGTTTATGTATATATTTATGTAATTTAATAATTGTGTTTATGGGCAGAAATCTTTCTTTTATACATGTTTCATTGACTATCAATGCTTTTATACATAGATATACACACACACACACACACATATATATATATATATACGTATATATATATATGTATATATATATATATATATATATATATATATATATGTATGTATATATATATATATATATATATATATATATATATATATATATATTGAACAATAAGAAAATAAAAAAAATTAAAATCTTTAGACACACTGGGTTGTAGATTAATATTCTTTCGTTTTTTTATTATTCCATTTAGATTCCTCGACTAGTTTCGACCGAAATGGCCATCATCGCGAGGAGGAATATTTCTGCTTGCTGGTAGCACTAAACTACAGAACTGAATGTCTTTTGTTGCAGAAAATGAACTTTATATATATATATATATATATATATATATATATATATATATATATATATATACATAAGGAGGTGAGTGCGTGTGTGTGTATGAGTGTGTGTGATTGTGTGTGTATACGTGCGTGTGTGTCAACGCGGAGGAATGAATGTTTTGTACGACTTGAATCAACTAATCATATAACATGAGATTTTGTGGAAATACATTAGTCTAGCAGAAAAGTTCTTCAAAACTCTTCAGAACTATATCGATTTTGAGGTTACTGTCTACAGGATACACATGACTAAAGGAAATATTTTGGAAAAGACTCTGGCAGAAAGGGAATACCACTATAAATGCATGACATATGCAAGAAGTTTCCAAAGAGATCCAAACTTAGTTTGCATTCGTATGCGTATGAATCTCAAAGAAGCCGTGTTTCAAAAATAAAACCAAATGACCTAACATCAGAATTACGACGCAAACACTGTAGGTTTCCTCCTCGGGGTTAATGTCATGAAATCAGTTGTCCTTTCTGTTCCCTTGACAACCATACTGAATGTAGTTATCTATTTGTCGGTAGAGTTGGCGGCTATAGCCGCGAACAGAGAATGACATTAAATTCTCGATGTTAGATTGGAAGCGGCCACGTTAAAAGATTGCATACGCCTGAAAGAGGAATTTTATTAATACATTTCCCTATATAAGACCGGATGTGTGCATGTGCACTGTCTCTCTTTCTTTCTCTTTCTCTCTCTCTCTGTCTCTGTCTCTCTCAATATATATATATATATATATATATATATATATATATATATATATATATATATATATATATATATATATATATATATATATATATATAACTACAGATAAATTATATATATATATATGTATATTTATAAATATATATATGTATATATATGTAAATACGGTGTATATATATATATATATATATATATATATATATATATGAACACACACACACTGGCACAAACAAACAGACACACATATATCAGGATATATATATATAGATTAAATAGACCGTTTTCTGAAATAAAAAAAAAATGATGAAAATATTGTCAGTAAAACGAATATTATTTATTTTATATTAGTAAACTTTTGACTATATAGAAATACAAAGTGAAGTATTTTAAAGTCGGTTTATTGGGCCACGGCTGTATCATTTTTCAACACTGCATTTTTAATAATGATATAGTATAATAATCTTCTAGAACATAAAATCTATATCAGCAACATTAATTTGGTTCTAGTGAAAGAAAGAAATGGATACCTTGTACCGTACATGTGAACTATGATGAAATTTTGAGACAAATGGAATTATATCAGGAAGAAAGAGGTTTCTAGACATTTAGTCAGGTTAGAATGTTTGGAAAAATCTGATATTTACAGGAGATTTTGAAACTAAAGTGATAGAGAAAAATAGCACATAACATAGCGAGCTTGATTAAATGGATGGCGGAACAGAGCTTAGGAAAATTACAGAAATCCAAATTTTAATAAGATCTACAAGGAAAACGAATTTGTGGAGAGCCATGAGCGCATAAGGAGAAGATTATGGATACACTTCTATAGAGAATATACTATAAGAATATCTAGAATATTTAATAGTTTTAGAAATGTAGTTTTCACTCTTTATCTCTTTGATATTTTTTTTACGCAAAGAAATAAAAATTCAAGTAAAAAAAAAAAAAAAAATTGCCGCATTTTCCTTTCTAAGTAAAAATATCACATACCCTCAAGGGAGGTACAGCCAAGAACTAGTGTTAGAGTTCATAAGTTTGTGTGACTATAAACATGGCAATGTGATTAGATTATGACCATTCCGAAAAGACATGTCCCATTGTAAAATTATATGTTATTTTTAGTTTTGTATATTCTTAAAAAAATAATTACCATTCATTTGGTTACCGATTATTAGTCTGATATCTGCAGGAATCCCGTAATTCCCTTCGTTGGATCACAAATTTCATGAAGCCGTTACAGCTGTGGAATATCTAAGGCAACAGAGCGTCTTTGGAACCAATCATAACTATTAATCAGTCAGTCAGTTATGTGCAATGGGTGATACACGCCGTGCGTGACACATGCTTAGGTGATCATGTATCTTTCGATACATGACTGACGAGGCAGATTTTTCCCGTAGTAGGTTTCCATTTCATTCTGCGGTAAACCAGTTGCCGTCCAAGGCTAAAGAGCTCGGTTTGTCCTGCCATTTACACATAACCTGGGAGAACGAGAGGATTCATAACATTCCGAAGGATATCATATCAACACCAACAATATGACAAATGTGAAAGTGATATCTGTGAATTTAAAATAACATTGATGGTAACCCATATCTTGGGGTGGTAAAGAGGATTTATATATTATCCAAAGGTAGTAGAACGCAGTGGATTCGAGTGGAATTCGAACTCGGCTCTCCGATTATCCGATTCGATCCGCTATCCATTACTCCACCGTGTCATCTCAATATTCATACTGTTTTGAATTCAGAATTTCCTTTCTCCTAGAGTGGTTGTGAATTCAAGAGACTCTAGCATCCTCTACTAATTGATGCTCTCCAAATAATGCCATCCAATTCCTAAGCTATTGTTCATTACATTAGCTGCACAGGCAATACTTCCTAGGCTATCACCCATCTAGGCATTGATCTCGTTATTTGAAAGGGAACCGTTGCTAGAGTGAGATCTATTCTTGCCATTTCCTTTCCAAACCAGGCCGTATCACGTTGAAACATCGTTTCTCGTGCGAAAACCAAGGTTGATCAGTACCTATAAACAATTTGGGTTCCTTATGTCCACTTACGATCAAATACACTTGGGAAAAGGCCGAATCCACCAATCCTTCACCCATATGTGGATTAATTAGTAGCATCTTTATGAGAAGATAATTATATTCCTCCTGAATCTGAGAATCTTAAAAATATATGCTGGCACAAAATAACCAGTAAAAGATTGACTGACCGTATAAATCAAATCAATCAACGAAAACAGCCGACCGTAATTTTAATTCAGAATCGCTTCCAAGAACCGTTACTCTAGTAGCATATCTGATATATATATATACCTTTCCTGAATGCGTTGGACATTGCCCCTCAATACACGGATATTACAAAAAAAGAAAAGAACATTATTGTGAATCCGAAAAAAGTCGGTACTGATTGATAAAGGTGAGCAATGGATAAAGAATTCATATGACCACTTTCACAATAGGATCACTAGAATCAGCTGAGTTTTCTGATCTCATAGGTCTATTTATATTATACAACCTTACAGCGCACTGTTATATTAATATAACTTGGTTTTTACATAGACGATGGTCTTATGGTTATTAGAAACTCTACTGACTTCAAAATAGATAAAATTAGAAAGGTATTATATAAAGAATTTAAAAGCATGAGCTTAAAAATCACGGTTCCTACTAAATTAAAAAAAAAAGTTACCTTCTTTGATATAACACTAGATTTAAAGTAGAATACTTACACAACTTGTAAAAAACCCAATACCAGTCCTTTATATATACACCCTAAATCAAATCAACCCCCCATCTATAATTAAGCATATACCTTTAACTATCCGAAAAAGAATAAGTACAAATTCAGCAAATGTCAAGATTTTCGATGAACGTATTAATTCTTATAATAAAGCTCTAAAAGATAGTGGCTACAAAAACCCAAACCTAACTTATATTAAAAATGAAAATGGAAAGCATAGAAAAAACAGAAGTAGAAAAATTATTTGCTATACGCCCCCATACAAACAGTACCTATAAACAATTTGGGTTCCTTATGTCCACTTACGATCAAATACACTTGGGACAAGGCCGAATCCACCAATCCTTCACCCATATATGGATTAATTAGTAGCATCTTTATGAGAAGATAATTATATTCCTCCAGAATCTGAGAATCTTAAAAATATATGCTGGCACAAAATAACCAGTAAAAATTAGGACAAAAATTGAAGAAATTAGGACAAAAATTCCTCGCATTAATTGCCAAGTATTTTCCTAGTGAAAATAAACTAAGTAATATTTTCCATAAAAATACACTAAAATTAAGTTACAGCTGTACTGAAAACTTAGAAAAAATTATTAAGAAACATAATGCTAATATCTTAAATAAACACGTATACCAAAACCAAAAAAAATGTAGACAATGGAAAAATAAAAATAAAAAATAATGAGGATAAACAAAGTTTATGTAACTGTAGAAAATCTCATAACTGTCCCCTACAAAATAAATTTCGCACGGAATCATTAGTATACCAATGCAATATATCTTCGATTGAAAATTCTGAAAACATAAAAATATATATGGGTTGCACAAGCCATGAGTTCAAAAAAAGGTTCAACCAACATCAAAGTTCATTTAGGATAAATAAATGTAAAAATCAAAGATCTCTCTCAAAGTATTTCTAGCACCTAAAGAATCCAATAAAACACCTACTGTAAAATGGATGTTAATAAGAAAAGCTAGAATATGTAGGTCATTAAATGACCCATGTCCTTTGTGCATACATGAGAAACTATATATTAGTAAATTCATAAAAAATAAAAAATTACTGAATCAGAGAAATGAAATAGCTCTTTTGTGCCGTCATTGTCAAAAATTTTCCTTAAATACTATTTAAAAATATAATTAAAATGTGCGACCTGGTAATATACATACTTATATTTGATGTGAAAAAAATAATTTTATATACTGTAAGAAATTCTGTTACATTTACTTGTTTTATGCATATTATAAATAAAAGAAAAACTATAGTCTATTAAAATTAAGAGTATAAATATTTTAAAATTGTTTTTTTTAAATTGTAGTTAATTAAAACGAATTCTAACGTAAACATCATTTAAAATTGTAGTTAAATAAAACGAATTCTAACCTAAACATCTTTTAAAATTGTAGTTAAATAAAACGTATTCTAACCTAAACACCTCTCTCAAAGTATTACAAGCACTTAAACGAATCCAGTAAAACACCTACAGTAAAATGAAATTAATATGAAAAGCTAGAATATGTAGACCATTAAATGATCCATCTTCTTTGTGCATACATGAGAAATTATGTATTGCTAAGTTTATAAAAATAAAAGTATACTAAATCAGAGAAAGGAATTAGCTATTTTTTGCCGTCATTATTATAAATTTTACTTAAATAATTTTTCATATATCCAGTCTATACATACGTTTCACTGAAAATTACTAATTCTTATAGGAAAATTACTTGAATAGGGCTAAAATGTATATTTTAACGCCAGTAAATATTACTGATTTTCCTATGATTGTCCACGTTTTTTTTTCACGGATATCTGACATATTTTTTGTTTTGCTGATTATTGATTAGCATTAAAACAATTCCCGATTGCTCTTGTATATTTGAACATTAAATCATCACAACCCTGACATATATTTTAGTTCTTCTATAGCAGACTTGAATGTTTTACGCAAAATCGCATGTCTTCTGAAACAAAAGAAAGTCCATATCGAACAGCTATTTAATGTATGAACTATGTCGCTGTAAATAAACATCACATGTAAAGAAGGTATTTGAAGCGAAAGTAAAATATCGTTTAAACAACCAGAAAAAAAAATCATTATTAGACTGAGTAAAAAAAAAACATTTCGGTACATGCTCATATCTGTTGAAGAGTCCAATTACAATTCAGGACATTTCAAGTCCCACATTACAGGTTTCATATTTCATTCTGATGAAAAAAATATAGCAGATATCACAGATTAATTTTAAAGCCGCACAAATCCTTTGGGGAATTTATCTAATCATTGACGAAAAAATGCTAATCAAATGGCAAGTGTTTTAAATTTATAAATAAATATTAAGAATTAAAAAAATAATGAATATTTTCTGTTAGTGCTAAAATGTTTGAAACATCAAGGGACATTGTCAATTTAAAATTGCCGAATTAACAGGATTTATATTTAAATACTTCAGCAACAATTCCCAAAGAAATGTAGTTTGGTCATTAAATGAAAAAAAAAAATAAGACAATAACGTTTGTCATTATTTTTTGACTTGCATATGAAATAAACTCAATGAATTTTGTTTTGGCACATGTCATATTTTGACAATTTTATTGGTGGCGGTGCAGGAGAATTTCACGGAGGTGGGCATTTCTGGCATTCAGTTATAATCTATATGTACATAATTTATAAATGGAGTTAAAATGCACTAGTATTTCGAAATCAATTTTTGACCCTGCGTTTTTTTTGTTTTTTTTATTTCATATCCGTAAACGCAATCTTCAGGCCACGTGTGTTGCGTTTTGGCTCAACTGTTTACACATGGTAGAGAGTGGGGATCTATTGTATAATTCTAACGGTTATTTGGGTTGGTGGTAGATTTCGAAATATTCTAGCGGTCAAAAGGAAATAATTGTGGTTCTTAATGCAGTTTTATGACGAAGTTATTGTATTCTTTGTAAAATACTCATTATTTATTATTGACTGTATAGTATTTTGTTTTCATTATTATCTTTACTTGCATTTATGTGAGCGTTCGTCGTATTTTAATATATTTATTATTTACTTAATACGTTTACTCTGTTATTGATATAATTTTTTATGTCACTTATTTATTATTATTTATTTTAGTTCGCTTTTAGTTTTCGATAGTAACGTGCTAAGAATACTGAGATGAATTTTGATCTTTTATCTAGTGATTCCTGTTGGTCTGCAAATATGTTTATACATATATACTCCCCATAATTAATTTACAATATTTGATGTATTGCTGTAAGCTGATGCCGTTTTACTTAAATTGATATTTTTGGTTTAAATTTCTTCTTTGTTGTATATATATATATATATATATATATATATATATATATATATATATATATATATATATATATATTCAAACACCTATATGTGATCGTTTGTGCGTGTGTACTTTTAACCTGATATATTCTTTTATTTAAATAACTGTCATATTTAGGTGTTATATATTTGACTAGATATCTCAAACATCAAAAGTAGACAATATTTTAACTGTTCTGAAATGGGTGTCTCCGAAAAACACTTGTAACCACTGAATATATCGTTAATAATAACAATAATATCTATCTACCTCACGCTCTTACTCTCTCTTTCTCTCTCTCACATCCTCTCTCTCCATATATATATATATATATATATATATATATATATATATATATATGAAGAAAAAATATACAGAAAAAACAAACAAAAATCTTAATATGCAATTACGCTGTATTAATGTTAATATAAAGTCAACGTCGGACGTTTCGGTCTATTTTAGACCATCTTCAGGACATTTTCATTTCAACATAATTAACATTAGAACATATAAAAATTTGACACGAAAAGACGATGGACATAAGAGCACAACTAATCCAAAGAGATAACTGAAATTTTTATATAAGATCAGCGTTCCGTTTAAATATGATCACGTCGTCGTCACGTGGGCGATGTTGTGAAAACGTATTCGAAGATGATTTCCAAATATTAGAATATTAAAAAAGTCGATTGAACTATTTTATATAAACAGTTCAAGAACTCCCTTCCGTTGATATAGAAATACGCAGAGATCAATAGGTTCTTATATCTTCATACAAGCTTGAAGTCCTCCACGTTACAAAGCAAATCAAAAATGATTTCAAAATATCAGAACGATGGAACAATTAAAAAAAAAACAGTTCTATAATAAATTCTTTCCTTACTTAATCAATAGATTCTTATATTTTCGTACAAGCTTGAAGTCTTCCATGTTATAAAGTAAATTCAGGTTTGTATTTCCAGTAGACAGAAAGATGTAAGCAAATATATCGATATAGATCCGACAGTATGAAGAAAAATATACAGAAAAAACAAACAAAATCTTAATATGCAATTATGCTGTATTAATGTTAATATAAAGTCAACGTCGGACGTTTCGGTCTATTTTAGACCATCTTCAGGACATTTTCATTTCAACATAATTAACATTAGAACATATAAAAATTTGACACGAAAAGACGATGGACATAAGAGCACAACTAATCCAAACAGATAACTGAAATTTTTATATAAGATCAGCGTTCCGTTTAGATATGATGGAACAATTTAAAAAAAAAACAGTTCGATAATAAATCCTTTCTTACTTGATCAATAGATTCTTATATTTTCGTACAAGCTTGAAGTCTTCCATGTTATTTTTTTTAAATATCTGTAACAAAAATTCCAATAATTAAATAAACTGTAGCAAACTTCCTGTTTTTTTATTTATTTATTTATTTTTTCTGTTTTTTTTAAACTTTTTCTGTAGATTAAAGAAAATGGCTTATCATTTTATAGGAGTAATTGTTACATTTAATCGCATGTTTTATACCAACCGTACCTACTCTGGCTCTTCTCGGTTGTGGAACTCTCTTCAGATTTCCGGTTTTCCAGTCAACCTTGTATGCAATGTTAATCGCTATTTTCTGTTTTATTAATATATGTTTTTTATTATTCTCTCTTGTTAATAATGTTTTCTTTTTCTCATAGTGCGTCACACTCAGTAACCCTTCGAATCAGAGAGGTTTCATTGTTTTGCTGGTGTCAAAGAATTTAATATATTAAGTACACACACACACACACATATATATATATATATATATATATATATATATACGTATATCTATCTATCTATCTATCTATCTATCTATCTATCTATCTCTTTCTCTCTCCCCATATATATATATATATATATATATATATATATATATTATAAGTTGTTACATACGAACAAACACGTAATCACGACAAAGATGCAAATTTGATTCGATGCTTTTATATACTTTAAGTCAAACTTGAAATGACCGGCCACGACTGCCAGTTTCATACACTTTTGCGCAATTATCAGATGCCTGATGCATGCGCGAAAGTGCAAGAAAATCGGAGTCGTGTTTGATAACTACCCACTTGAAATTTGACTTCATATATATATATATATATATATATATATATATATATATATATATATATATATGTGTGTGTGTGTGTGTGTGTGTGTGTGTGTGTGAGAGAGAGAGAGAGAGAGTGAGAATATGGGAAAATTGTCACAACTTTTGTGGTAACATATTTTTAGGTTTGTCACACTGCTTTCTGATCTTACTTACGTAATTAGTTCAATTTTAGACACGTAATGAAAATTTCGGCTTGATCGCACCAGTTTTATTGCTGCTGTTACAGTGTAAACATGGTCGCTCCGCTAGCTGTTTGCAGCAAGCAGAAACAAAGAGCAGTGGTCCGATTTCCCTGGTCGCAAATTGTGTCTAACTTTTAAGACAATACGGCGACAGTGCACTGAGTTTGTAGAAGTGTTTATGCGTTGAGAAGATTAAATGTCTCCAGACAAGCGTTACACCGACAGAATGAGCAGTCAACCGTTACCACTGATGAGAAGATTCTGCAAGCATGAGAGATGGTAACTGCGGCTGTTGAACGCATATGTAATAATTTATTTATCGGGATTGCTTCATTTTCGGCAAAAAATAGAGCGATCCGAATTACAAGTAAATTTAGTAAAGGAATATATGATTGCATTTGGGATGAGTACGAAATGCTATGAATAAATTAACAACAATAAAAAAAAAGTTCGCTTATAATTTTATTTCGAAAAAGGAAATACGATTTAAAATTTGAAAAATATATTTTTTTTCTGTGCTGCGTTTTCGACACTAAACTTCAGTTGCTGATGTAGGGTTAACCTCTATACTCTTTCACAGTTATATTAATAACGGTATACGATTCTTATTTGGCTAGAATTCTTTACATTCTCGGAAAAGATTTGAGATATATGTACTCTATAAAATACTATGGAAACACGAGCAGATAATCGGTGTATGCTTGCATTGATTTAAAAAAAAAACGTTTTTTCCACACTGCATAATCTTCTTTTCTCAGTTCATTTGTAAGCGAAATCATGCGTTTATAACACCTCGTATATAAGAAGACCCAATAGTCAATAAGCAATACACAACCAGTAATAAATTCTGGGTATGACAATGCAGCCGGTATTAACGACCATAAACAGACCACTGGCCAATTTAATGAAAATCGCATTATTTGACCATAAAAAATGATTATTTTTCAATATACAATCATTGCAGAACTGTGAGCAATAGCTCAGACAGATTCATAATAATGAGCAAATCTTTCGTCATCCATTCATTAAGAGTATACTACTGATCCAGCGCGCGGGAAAATGACGTACCAGAGAGAAACTTTAGTTAATACATCCATACATTCGTTGATGTTTTATACGTTAAGGATATATTAAGATAATAATCAGTATCTTAAAATAAGAAAAGAGTTTCGCATTTCTTTAAGAGGGATGATTCAGATAATTCCAATAATCAGGAACATGGCATTGTAACTTTGAGCCTAGATTCTCGCAAAATTAACGGTTTATTCTCATATTTTTCTGTAAAAGGAGTCATGAGTCTCAGAGATATCCTGGTAGCCACGTATTTATAACTATTTAAATATACAATTCATAAAATACATGGCTACTTCACTATCGTATACATACACGCACGCACACACACACACACACACACACACACACACACACACACACACACATATATATATATATATATATATATATATATATATATATATATATATGGGTAGTGCGGATGCGGGTGGATGTGTGCGCGTGTGTTATTACGTTAAGTATATAGAAGACCATATTTAGAGACACATAACGGGACAGTCATGAATTTCTATATGTTTAAATACACGCAATTTATAAAGACAAATGCTTCTTCAGTATCGTTCCTTACTTTAAAAAATATATATATATATATATATATATATATATATATATATATATATATATATATATATATATATATATATATATATATATATATATAAAAATTATTAATAATATTATTATAATTAGATGTATACTCTTATTAGAATAGATTTATTTTATTGCATCTACCGGACTGAATATAGGAATAATGATATTAATGAGAAAATACACACTGTTATATTGGAACACACCTATTCTATTGTTAATAGACTCTCCTACCTATAATAAGTAGGAGTAGTAAGAGTCGCTCAGGGGTTCACTCAGTCAGTCGACGCCGGACGACCGTTAGTCGGATGCTAAAGTATCAGCGACCGCAATTAGATTTCTCTGCGTCGATACCTATTATATCAAGTTCCTAACGTTTTGTACGTGGAACCTATTTTAGGATCGACTTAGTACAAATACAAGCCCCCACTGTGAAACCACTCCATAACACACACTCAGGTATTATTCGAAATTTCCCCACCTACTTCGCAGGAGAAACTGTCGTTAGAACCGATGTACCTTAACCAATTAGGATTTCTTGAATGTCCATGACAGTAAACGATATAGAATAATGATGAAAAAATAAACAAAGCGTCTATTTAAATAGGCGTATCCAGGGAAGATAACCTTCAAAACATGTAAATATTCTGATTAATACATAGTAGCCCTTATTCTTTTTAGATATTAGTTTGTTTACTTTTATGAAAAGAAACTAAGCAGTTATTATCTTACCCAAATATGCTTAAGAAGCAAATAAATCATCGCTATATATATATATATATATATATATATATATATATATATATATATATATATATATGAAGAAAATTTGGAAAAAAAAACAAAAATCCTTAAATGCAATTATGTTTAAAATGAATGAAATGTCGACGTCTGACGTTTCGGTTTAATAAACCTTTTTCAAGACAATATTCATTAAAATACAATTCAGTTCGATTTCACAAAGACGATGGACATAAAAAACAAGTCTTATCCAAAAACAGATAACTGAATTTTTTTTTTTTTTTTTTATTCATCCGACAGTGGTCACTCCGACTTTATACTAAGTTAAAAGTATAGTCACTGTCATATCTATACGCATATGCTACATCACTGAATACAATATTCAATTATGAACTATCTAACCGTGAACATATGAATATAATCCCCATCCGCACTGTCTCATGTGTTGGATGAGCTCTTTGGGCGTCTTCGATTGTCCTCCTAGATCTGGGAACTTGAACATAATAACCCTTTGACGGTCAAGTTTCAAATGCAAAGTTCTATGAATTTCAATGATTACGTAACCTATACGGTACCGTCATTTAGCTTGACGTGCCTTTACCTATTTGGCGACAGAGGATCGTTTGATTAGCTAGGTAGAATTTACTGTATCTCTCACGTATATTCATATCTGCTCATGGCGTATCAAATGTAAACAAATGACGTATAGGATACATGTTCGAATCCTGTCGGAGGACGAATATTTTCTATGAAAATTTCTCTGACATTCAGGCCAATAAATGTTGTTTAATACTGTTTATTATAAACAGGACATTTACTTAAATATTTGCATCTATAAAAAGAATGTATAAACATAAAAATGTCTTAAAATAATTGTCGGGCTTTGTACATTTCATAATGTGCAAAATCATATATGCAACAGCTTTAGCAGCAACTGGGAAGCTTCGGGTCAAGGCAATGAAAAAAATTAACAGACATAGAGACCCAACTTGGAAGACAAAACTTATGCGAGAATTAAATGAATTCAGATGTGAGATTTCTATATAAAATGAGCTCACGAAAAAGCCAAATATCTCAACACGCAATCGCAATAAGATCAAGCGGAAATATAAAATTATATCCTTAATTGAAATTCCATCAATCAATCAAATGCTGATACAGAGACCTCAGTTAAAGACACAGAGAACAAGACGATATGAAAATTTTGTAGGCTCTATCGCCAAAATAAATATTCCAAACTGACCTTAAAAATTTTATAGTGAAATTGGAAAAGCACCTATACATATCGAAAAGTCACCATCTATTGAGAATATGCCAACATTCTGGGAGATTATTTGGAGCAGCCTAAGGGAATATAACCCCACTAAGAACGAATGCTGAAAAAAATGTTTCATTGATAACATCGGTATGAATTTTGGATTATATAAATATACAAAAGTATCATTAACAAAATGGAGAATTACATAAAGACATTGGATAGATATCAATTTTCTCACACACTGGAACAAATATAATACTACGATTACCAAGATGTCAGCGAAGGAGATAGATTACAGCGTAACCAAATGAAGGAGAAAGTAAGAAAAATGTATACTACATCTGATATTAAATAGCATGTTGAATTCACAATAAGCACTTTGGCTGTCCCTATGGTGCAATACAGTTTTATATTCGTTAAATAGATCATAGTTGGCATTAATCGAATGGATGTCAAAAAGAACGCGTCTCAGTTGAAAACCCATATATCGTCTGCATGTGCATTTGATCTGTAGGAGTGAGGGGATTAGTTCAACTAGGACTGTCTTACAAAACGAAAAGAATCGGTCTTCAAAGATAGCTGTAAACTACAGAAGACTGAATGATGATCTGTGTCAAAGAACATGAAAGAAATGAGAAGCTTTATTCAGTAAGAAGGGAAACCAACGAATTTAAAATGGAATTTCAATTGTGTGAATAAGTGTAAATAAACCATATTACACCTACTGCAGCTCTAAACAACCCTTAAAAGAAAGCAAAAACAAATCAAATGTATCAAATTTAGAAACGACGGCAAGACCTCTTCATGGTCAATACTCTGCCCATACTAAACAAGCTTATGGAGACAAACTGCGTACACATCTGTGGTAACGAGGGAAGGGTTAAAAGCGGAAACCGAAAGTTTTATGCTTGTTCACAGGGAAAATTATCCATAATTAGAAATTACCAAGCACTCATTCTAACTGAATTAATCTGAAATATATATCTAGAGACAATTGTCTATCTGCTATCCATTACCACGTTATTATCATCTACCACATATAAAACTCGACATGATAGAGTGACCCAATGGCTACATTGAAACATCTGCCACTCTTACCAGCCGGAAACTGCAATAATCTGATATGACCACTATCCAGACCCGGTTACAAATATAGAACCTGTAAAATGTTATGAAACTTTAAAATACAAATGGACAAAACAATTAAATGCTAATCGCCCAGCAATAATGAACAACTTACCACAAAAATGAATGTCTTTTCTTATTGACATTCTAATTCCTGAAGGTTGTAATGTATCATCAAGAAACTATCAATATGCAAGTAACTTGAAATGGAAATTTCGCAAATATGGCAAATAAAGACGTCAGAAATTCCAGTAGTAGTTGCAGAATTCTGTTTGATTGGAAAAATTTCAGATAGATTTACTGAAGTTATATCTGGTAGGTCAAGACTTAAAGAAATAAAAAAAATATTGTACTCATAAGTACCGCTCTCAACTTATCAACTTTACTATGTAATATGTATGTGATCGTATGTTGTTTTCAATAACAGAAAAGGTTTCATTGGAAAATGTCATGATGCTATTTCTAGCCTTAGGTCTCTTGTTGGGACCAGAAATCACAGCGTATAATAATAATAATAATAATAATAAGAAGAAGAAGAAGAAGAAGAAGAGGAAGAAGAAGAAGAAGAAGACACGACAACACGAAATGTAACATGTATACGCAATATTTTAAAAAGCCAAACTGACGCTTGAAAAAGCGATATTAGAACAGCGATGAAACGAACTGTTATGGGATCTTACCCATAATAATAATAATGGACTATTCCATACATAATAAATACTGGGCCTCAGTCAGTAAGCGAGAGTGAGTGGTTCAAGTCGTGTCAAGAGTCGAGTGAGAGGCAGTCCGAAACAGAGTCGCGTTCAAACAATTGCGGCAAGACATTGGAATAGTGCTACTGGTCGAGACTACATTGTTCTCTCTACTAAATCTGATTGTTCATGCTAACACTTCTACTTCTCTGTATATACTCCTGTTTGTAATATATCTGTGTTATTCCATACCTGTGTTCGAGTTCTTCTTTATTGGTTCTACCTTGGACTAACACCGTGGTACAAGGAATGGGCGAATAACACCAACCGAGCCTAAAATCACAAAAGAATATTCTCTTTGATAACGGCTCATCGAAAGAAAACGTTGTCAGACTTGATACTTTCACCAGAAATCAACCGTATATAAAAATATTTTTAATATATCATTCACAAATAATGATCGCTTGTCTTTAATCAAAGTACACGTACGAAATACCCAAATACATCTTATATATACATAAATATACGTAAAATTCACACACATATTCTGGATCGTCTGATGGTCAGGTAACTGCCAAGTCAAAGTACTTATAATCTAAATTATACGTGGATTACAAAGACAATTGTCCGATAAGGGTTTCGTCAATAGTAAAATATATTCACTTAAAAGATTGGCATAAATAATTCAAATTATTATAACATCATTTGTATTGCCCTTAAGTATCTTAGCCATGAGTTATCTCTAATTTTGGCAAACTTGTTTAACCACTCCCTGGCGGAGAAGTTTTTCCCAGGTGTTTGTAATGTGACAGATGTTTGTATTGTATTCAAGTGAGTTAGTGAACGTTCATCTCTGCAGCAATACCGCTCCATCAAACTCGTTAGTGCCATCAGGAAATTCATTGACTCTGTTATAAATAATTATGCTGTTGATCCCCTCACCAGAAAGAACTACCTAAGCGACAAAATATAGAATTTCTCTTCTCTACGTCCAATGTTGATATTTGAACTATCATTGTACACAGAATCGATGGCTGTTCCTCACGAGAACGATTGAATGAGATAGATTACAAAGGAATAGTGCAGGGTTTTCCTCACAAACTCCTCGAGCTAAGACATTCGTGTATGTGTCAATACAACTGTTAAGTCCTTTATTTTAGGTAAGTCCATGAAGGTTGTTGTGACTGGCAAGTGTTCTGAAGCGTACGAGATCAATGTTGCCCGCCTGCAATTAATACCATAATTCTGCTTTCGTTTAACGATCTACCGATGGAGAAATCCAGAGTATTATTAAACATCTAGGCAGATGATACGATATTTGATGGATGCATATCTAAAAATCTTTCTAGAGCTAACAGTTCAATAGTTTCAAAAATATCATTTAGCGCCCAGCATCAAAAAAGCAAGTTTGTATTTTTTCATCATCACAAATCAGATAGTGAGTTTTCTCTAGACACGATTAAATGTACCTTGAATAATTCCCCTGTCTTCATCGTCTATTAAGACTAAAGTTAATTCTAAACAGTAGGTGGAGTTTACATATGTATGACCATAGAAGCTTTAAATGGTTTCGCTCTATCATTCCTCAAAGTAGCTGACTTCTGGCATGCTTTATATTCACAAGAATGAGATTAAACCAAAGTTGAGTATTTCTGCCGCAACTTCGTTGACGCTATCTAATCCTGAGATTCTATACTTAGTAGAATTTATGGATGTTTACGCATTCTTGTCGTTGATTATTTAATTTCCAGACAGCGGCTACATTTCCAGTCAGACCCAACGCCGCAAGCCCATTGTTGCATGTCGATATTTCCATGAAAAATCATCAGATGAACATTCTTTTGTTTCAAACGTTCAGACCTTTACAACTAATATCTGCCATGCTACGTCCAAGTGATTGGATGACTCTAATTATCTCTGTATTCGAGATATAAAGAGAAAAATCCATTCAGCTAAATTCTTTCCAATAACAGCTACTTTGTAGAAAAGGATCTCATGCGGACGCTTCACCAAACGCTACAAACTTACCCTCTTCTACTAAAGATCCAATGGTTATGTATTTCCATATGCAATATATTTCTTCCTATTTCTTACACTTGCATATCTTCATTCATCTCACACATTTCATTCAGTAACCCTTGATTTGCATTGTAGCTCAATACTGAAATATTCTAATATCGCGATTGATTCGACGTTAACCAATACTCATTATACAATCAGGGTTTACACATTATTTTCTTAAATGCAGAAACATATTTACGCGATTTATAATTCTCAAAATATATTTCTCTCAGATTATCAGCAAATGAATTTGTACAATTTATTGTCCCAAACCCCGCTGTTCGTCTCGACAAAATTCAGTGAGGATATGCAATGTGATTGGTCCTGATCTGGTATCTCTTTTACAGTCACTTTCTCACAGAAGTGCCAAAGCTTCCTTCTGTCTTTTCTACAAATACGTTCACAGTAACTGCTTCGACAAGCTACTTTCACTGTTTCCCAAGCTGCTTAAATTTAAACGTGCCACTAGGTTGGAATCTTAGTTCCACGCTTTCACTGCCGACACTGTTAAATATAGCCGTCTCTTCTACTCCAATAGGTTCATGTATTGCCTTTCCCATCTGTGGATCTCTCCTCCTCTTATTTGCTTTACTGAAAGCTATGATCTTCGATTAATCAAATTCAGTGTCAATCGACATCTTCAGATGCTTTGATCTAATTCCCCGTCCTTCTCTGTCTTCTTTTCCTCTATCGTGCCTCTTTACTCTTGCTATCACTCTCTGTAACCCCCTAGCGTGCTAGTGGCACTCCCGCATTCCTTGGGGTGAATGCTTAAAGAAGTCTCCTATATAAAAAACTTAAATCGTTTGTTCGCGAATATTTATTTTTAAAACTGTTGAATTTTAAAATATTTAAAATTGTCCAAAACATTTGCAAGTACTAGAGTTCGTACTGTATAGCGGCTAGATTTTATTTAATTTTTTTTCTTTTTTTTTTTTTTTTACTAATGTTCACGCAATACAAGGTCCAGGAGGCACAAAAAGTAGAGGGTTAATGTGTGCAGTTAAATTAGTGAGGGAAAGAACAAGCGTTATGGCTATTGTGCTGAAATAGATTTCAGAGACCCAATCCTAGCCATAAAACAAGTGATAAACATCTACTCCTGTTCAATAAGGCTGATGAGTAGTGTGAACCGGACAATAGGCGAGCATATCCCCTCCTATTGTTTGAGGAGAGAAAACAACAACATTAAATAAATAGAGAATATAATTTCAGAGGTGATTTGCAAATGTTAGGAGTAGAGCGCTGAAGCAGACTTTAGAATGAAACTGTAACCTAATACTAAACAGGAAACAAGTGACAACTACTATTAATAAGACTAGTGGCGAGTACTGTAAATCAGACAATACGCGAAACTATCTACTGCTATTGAACACGCCTACGTGTGGTCGCGCACACCTATGAGTATGTGTGATATTTCTAAAATGTTCATATAGAGCGAAACGTTGAGAAAACCTACGTGTGTGTGTGTGTGTGTGAAATAAGAATATAGCTCTGATATATATATATATATATATATATATATATATATATATATATATATATATATATATATATATATATATATAGCGAGAGAAAAAAGACACACAGTGAAAGGGGGGGAGAGGACTATATATATATATATATTTATATATATATATATATATATATATATATATATATATATGGAGAGAGATAGAGAGCGAGATAGAAGTCTTATTTTCTGAAAAGAAATCTGTTATAAGGAAAGATTATATACTTTTCAACTAAGTTTAACCTTAAGTCTTCAATGATTTGCCTTTATGTAAAAGGCATTTTTCACCATTGCTATCATCATCATCACACACACACACTCTTTTCTCTCTCCATCTTTCTCTCTTTCTCGCTCTCTCTCTCTCTCTCTCTCTATATATATATATATATATATATATATATATATATATATATATATATATATATATATATCGGTGTGGGCGTGCATGTGTTCAAGCTATTTTATATGTACTTATTGTTTCCTTTCTTCCCAAAACCCGCTTAAGCGCCTACGGATGACAATGCTATGAATATACAGAGAATATTCAAGTTGCATGAAAAGTTCCTAAATGACTTGGAGCAAATCTCATTAATCATGGTAGCTCCACAAAATTCGAAAACGATTCAACTATTGTGATTCCTACTTTAGGTCGGAAGTTTGGCATACCTTGGGAATTTTTTTTTCCTTTTCGTCCAAAATCACCAGAAAACTTCAATTCTTACTTTTATGAGCACTAACAAACAGAAAAGTTTATTTCAAGTTTTAACAGGCGACGCTTGCATTCTTATTTTACACAATATCTTTAAAAATTTAAAAGCGGCACATCTTTTGTCCATCCTTCATTAAAAGTATTTTTAACACCAAATACTCGTTTTCTACTCCGTCAGACAACGGATATTTTATACACGAACAAACAGGAATACATCGCCTTCGTATTTCTTTTCGCGAAGAAAATCAATCATATTAATAAAAGATCGAAAGACATCGAATATGTAAGACTACATTCGTTCTTTTTAAATACATAGTACATACTTAGGCTGCATCTTATGTTAAATAAATTTAACCAAACAAAAAACAATACTTATCTCTGTTAGTCTTTTTCTCGGCATCGAGAACTGGCTCTTCAGAATAACAAAGAACTCAGGAACCATGTAATTTGAAGGCTTTCAAGAAAAGCACCAACTAAACCGGATAGAACATGTAACTCGAAGAGAAAATAATAAGATAACCAAATTGTGACATTCCTCACTATTTCAAATAAAACTTTAGGATTAAAACTCCAAAAATACTGAAAAAAGAAATAACATTTAGCGAACTTACGAAAATATCTTCCTGTTAAATTGTTCTAATGAAAAAGATTATATAAACTTCAAATCGTACTGTTTGATAAACCAATGAATGTCGAAGTTTCTGGCTGCTTGCTGAATGAATGTCGAATATTTCCTCATATGGAAACGGCTAATATTACCATAAACATTAGTAATGATGAGAACATATACATCACTTTGATCCGAGTCCTCTGCCTAATGAGTAAAGAAAAGCACGACTTGCATTTTAGAGTTTATCATAATTTTATTTTATTGAACATAACACTTCAATAATACACCAACAAATAATGAAACAGTTTTAGAAAATTTTCAAATATCTATATTGTAAAATATAACTCCGTACCTGTCAATATTATTTCTTCAAACTGTTTGCAATGTGTATTATATATTTTCTCTTCTGGGATCTACACCTTCTTCTATGTGACATATTACTTCAGGGCGTAAGTGACCATTTCTCCCCACAAGTTCCTGTGTTTTGTAATTCTAAGAAAGGTATTTTTTCTTTTTATATTTCTCCTAATCCCAGTTCTGCAATCCATATAGACAAACTCATTAGGTTGGTTATTCGTTGCTTTCAATTGTCTCACCTGCCTTCATTAAGTGATGAGAGTGTTTAACCCTTGAATCTCTCATTCCTCCTTACATACTCTAGGAACTTCAACAGCTGCTTTCTGATTTAAAGTTTAACTTTTATTTTTATGTCCATTTTCCTGAAAACTTCGGCGTTGCTCGCATATTCCATTCACGATATTCTCAGTGTCCTTCTGTAGAACAACAATTATGTTACCTCAGGTCTCCTTTTCATTTGTAATGATTTTTTTCCAGCCTTCACTGTCGTATAGGAGAACTGATATTACATAACAATATAGTGTTGCTTTTCTATGTTTCTAACGAAATAGAGGCAACTTTCTCTGCCCCCATCCACCTGCACTATCGTATTTTCTGTCATCTATTAAAACTCTTATTAGATATTTAAAATTCTCAATTTGATTCGTCTTCCTGTATCCAATTCGCATTTTTCAATGTCGTCTATTTCTTCTACAAACAAACATATTATAATTTAAAATATATTTTATCAGTAAAATATTATTTGTTCTCCTATTTGCGCGTGTAGTAGTTTGCAATACAAAAGTATTTGAGAAGAATTGTTTCTGTCGTTAGTAGAAATTTCAAGAAAAATGACCTAGCACAAGCTGAAATAAAAACCATTGCACGGAGATATATTGAGACTTGACAACCAGAATTAGTTATGTCGAAATTACTTAAGAACTGTTTACTTGGAACGTAGTCAATTCTGGTAGTGAAAATTCATTTGGGTAATTAACATATTCAGTGTATCATGATACCCCTATTTACATTAAATTCAGATATGCTTATAAACACTTTGAACAGACAGGGTAATGCACAGCAAAATGACTGGAAGAAATTATATGTCTTCTTTAACAACCAGACATCGCCAAATTTGCCTTTGTTTCTGTAAGTATACATTAATGTTGAAGACATACATATTCGCAATTATGGCGCTCTCATATGAGGTGAGCAGTTATTTTTAAGGTTGTCTACGCATATCTGTCGTATGTGCAACCGACACAAAGAAAATAAAGATACGATAAGACTGAGGAACAAATGTCAACAAATTAGTTATTTTATTTATTTATTTTTAGTTTAGAGTGTTCGTCTGTGAATGTGTATGTTTTTCGATATTACTTATTTATATGCATATAAGTGGTGAGGCAAAAGCAATACCTATTTTTTATTTATGAAAAGTTATTGAAGAAAAATAAATTACAGAAGTATAAGATGGATTAAGATATACTATGACTTACGAGTTAGGGAATTAATTTCGAACTGAGATGGATAGGACGACGTGTAACAATAATCTTGATAACCAATTCTAACAACAATAAATATATTTCACTACCAGCATGGCCCAGCGTTGCCCGTGCTTGATTCAAAAATCGTACGACTCATACAGCAATCGCTATCACTTGACTTAAATCATTTTTGCCCTTCCTTGCCTTTAAAGGAGTGCCCTTTGCCGTGCTGATGTTGCTATATGCCTTAGTTCTTGCCTATCTCATACTGCGAATTTTTTCTAAGCTCTATACTAAACATTAAATCTGTTACGAAAAAAGAACTAAACAAAATCAACACAAAACAATCAGCTTTAAAAAAGGAATCGTAACTGGAAAAACCGAATGAAAAATGAATAATTTTTCACACCCAAACCAGTTCTGCAGAATCAGAATCAACGTTGAGTTTAAGCAAGCGAATGATCCAATTGGAGTAAAGTGCCATGCAGATTTAAATTTTTCCCACTTGTGACGAATGTAGCTATCGATTTTTTTTGCATGCTAGTTAACATTCGTGTCAGTCAGCTGTTGGCTCTCATGGTATCTAATAGAATCTTCCTGCCTATTCGTGGCAGCCGGCTATAGGCTCTTAATCTGACCAGTAGAAAATGACCGCAAACTACATGAAAACTGCCGTAGAAGTATGAAATAACCGATAATTTCTACTATCAATGGGAGTTGGGAAATGCAACGTCGGTGTTGGCCTTCCCCCTATCTTGGAGCATGTGCATGTAAATTTTGGTGCAAATCCGTCGAAAATTGCGGCTGTGCATTCGTTATACACACACACACACATACTGTCTTTTATAGATAGAGATAAATCAGAATTTTTCTTCCAAATAAATTACTGGTATGCAGGATGTTGCAAGAGTAACACCCTTCTTATTTGCAAACAGAATTCTTGCCAAGCGTTAGAAAACAAAATAATATTTACTTTCAACAGCATGGCGCATCACCCCCACCCTGTTCGGGAATAGTTAAATCTTATTTTTGAGCTGGTGTGAATAAGGCGACGTGGAAGAATTGCGTGGCCATCACGCTCATTAGACATAACACCACCAGAATTTTTCTTGTGAGATGTAGTGAAAGATCTTTTTAACATGTTCAAACCGAAAACAATTCCTGCATTAATACAAGCAATTTCTGAAATTATTTCAGGTAAGTGTCAAATACTTCGCACAAGTGTTGCTGACAAGGTTCAACGTTATAGTAAACAAGAAGGTAGACATGTTAATAACTAACTAGAAACAGAGATACCCGGAAGAGGGTTGGCACGTTGAATTAGAACAATCTACCCCAGCGGATTCCTTTCGAAATTCCAACGACATAAAGAAAGCTGGGGCGTACAACGGCTAAAGCATTATGAGAATGGCGAAAACCATCAGGACAACAGTTTGAACAATGTAAATAATGTAAATAGTTACAATATCTCATCTCAGATATATAGACACATATTATTTAGCTGTGTTCTTTACATATAGTGAGTACACAGATAAGTACTGCCCTAAACAACTTCGACCCCTGAGAAAAATGTATCGTTAGAAAGAGCATAAAAATAACAGCGAGGAAATGATCTCTGAATGATAAATAGACGAAGATAAAATTGTTATATTTTCTTGATAGAACTATTGATACGAAAATAATAGCCTGGATAGCTGGACAAGACGCTCTTTAACCAATAGAGGAAGAAAAGGTCTACAGCCGCTTGAGAGGATAGTATTTATTGATAATGGCATCAGTCCAGGGGCAAACAATTAGATTTCAGATCGCAGGAGTGGGTGGGGTACTGGACTCTCTCTGTTATCGGATAATGTCGGCAGCATGATCTAACATATCGGAACATTTTAGGCTTTTTCTGGGTCACAATTTGTAAATTCTGAACAAATAGACACTCACGAGTGAATGGCAAATAATAACGACAAGTGGGATTATGTGTAAGTCAATAAAAAGCCTCAAGGCATTAACATTAAATCAATATTTTCCAGTGTTAAACTTTTAACAGATTTACGTATATTGTATGAATCCATCTATACAATATACAGAAAAGCCGTTTATATAAAATAAAGCACACACACTCACGAGTGTCTGCGTGTGTCTGTGTGTGTCTGTCTGTATGTGTGTGTCGGTGTGTGTTTAATTTATTTTAAATGTGTATATTACGATTGTTGATCTGTATGCTCGTGATCTCTCTATAAATAAAATGTGCTCTCCGATAGGGGTCGTAACTACGTCCGACTTCGTAGGAGGCACTAGCATTTATTCACTCGTCTAAGAAAACTTTACAGTAAAAAAAGCCTCTATTTGTTTTTTTCCTTTTAAGGGAAACATTTTACTATAATGTTATTATTCCTTTTTTCTAGCACTACGTATTACTGGTTCCCATATTATATCTGTGCTTGACCGGCTTAGGAAACTTTTGTGGCATAGTATATGTACTGATTCCTTAAGTTTTCCTATTTTCCAATGAAAAATAAATAAATGAATAAATGGTTCAGTTCTAAATTCAAAACCAGTTAAGAAAGCCGGTGGATACAATGACCGGAACATGAATATGGTAATAAAGATGTGGACAACAATCCGAAAAAAAATCCATAAATAAGTATAATACCTTATCTCAGAAATATATACAGTTATATTGTCTAAAGTGTGTTACATTTTTTGCGTTGTATTTAGGGCATATATATATATATATATATATATATATATATATATATATATATATATATATATATATATATATATATATATATGTGTGTGTGTGTGTGTGTGTGTGTGTGTGTGTGTGTGTGTGTGTGTGTATAAATATATAGGAACATAGGAAACAGCACAGGCAAATAATCCGAATTTCTTTAGTATTTTTGCATTTATTTAAAAAAAAACAGTGCTCAATACAAAAGTATTGCGTAAATTGTAATTATTTTTTTAAAAATATGATTCCTCCGTTACATAATAGTTCTCATGTTTCAAAAACAGGTGCCGAAAATTTGAATATAATTATTAAAATTAAATTGAATTCAAGTATCAAGCTATGTTTCAGCCTCAACCGAATTTTTTGGAATCACATGAAAAAGAACTTAATATTTTAATACAATTTAATTTTAATAATTATATTGAGGTTTTTAGCTATACATAATACAATAGTTATATATAATCACATTCATGTACACAGTTAATTCTACACAAAATCGGTTAGAATGATTTGAATTATACCATTGACCTCTGCTTAATAGCCATTAAGTTAATACAATAAATGCCCAGTTGAACAAAATATATAAATATTCGTGCCAGTGTGCAACAGACTCGGCCTAACGATTACGTTAAAGCATGCAACAGAATGCACCACTTGTTTTAAATAAAATATCTTACTGATTTGGGTTCAAGAAAAATACATTTTATCCTTATTATTTGAACCCTAATGCAGCTCATGTTTTAATACTGACTAAGAATAGGCTCTTGTATCCACAGGTCTTATTAAGGCGTCTTTCGTATTAGTTAAACTTTGCAGAATTATGTGCCAAACCCTTTCAGTCAATTAGGATATTTTATTTTTATTTTGCTTTCTCTATTTAGAAGACTTTTTGTATAAGTATTCACTAGTTTTTCCTTCTATCACGTGTCCGTTTGGAATGGAATTATATTACAACTACAATTCTACACGACCAGGGGATTGAAATCATGACCGCCAGGGAACAAAATATGTTTAAAATATCTTTTGTTTGTGTAGGCGAAAAAATTAATGGATACAAAAACTAATTAATATTTGGAAATTAGAAACGACTAACGAAGGAAGGCAGGATGTGAACAATCTAACAAATTGGGATGTATAATGAGCTCGACACAGTATTCCGAAGAATACTGGAATGCACAACGGCGGGGAATATTGTAAGTAGGACAATAACAATGGTCTCGTGCATATATACAACTATATTAGGGTTATAACATTCTGTTAAATAAATAATTTCCTGTAACATAATTCCATGAATTTTTGCTAAAAAATAATGGAGGTGGATGTAATTCAGTTTATTTTTTTACATGACACCTCCTAGCAAGAAATTTCTCAAATCCTATATAAGTAAAATAGTACTATGACTTTCTGGAGTTTAGTTTCTAGAGCATTCTAGAACTTTCTGGAACTTTCTAGAACTTCGTAGAGACTTCTGAAAATTTATGGCATATTCCAAAACTTTTCCTCGTTTATTTCTAAGTTTGTCAGTTAGGCTATAAGTATAAACTATTAAATGCATTAAAATACACATGAACTATTAAATTACATCATTACTGAATTGTAAAATGTTTCTGCAAGTTTGATAATTTTGTTTGTTTATAAGGCTGTATATTATACAACATTATGCAAATTAATTGATAGAAGTGATTTAGTTTGGTTTTTTTCACCATACAGTCAGTTTTAGACCCACTGGAGAGACAGGGTGTAATCTATATCCATTTTTCCTCAGATTAAGTCATTCGCCTTGATGAGCAGTGATATTAATCTATTTTCGGGCTGTATGATGCAAATATTTTGGCCATGAAAAATATTGATCTTGAAAAATATATCATCCGCGATAGCATCAGAATTTCCTCACGCTTAGACACCATTGTCTCGACTATTGATTAGTTGCTCACTGGGTGCCCACTACTTTCGACCTTGTGCCACATCTAAGCTACGCTTGGGAAATCCCTATTGATTATTTGTCCTACGGTCATTGTCTGCAATGGACGTTGCACTAAGGAAGCGTACGAAAATTACCACGCTTCACGAACACACTGGCAAGCCTTACCAGTGAGCAAATCAAAGTACTATAGCCTGGGAACTCTCCTAATTTAAATCCAATTGAGAATATGCGGTCCAAATGTAAGGAACGACTTCGTGGAATGGACGTATAAAGTAGTTTTTTTTTCTCCAATGAAACATGAACCAGTAGTTCATGTTTCATTGAGTCAGGGCAGCACTACATCCTCAAGTAATTGATGTAGGACACCAAGTTGAGCCTGAAGCTCTGTGGGAAGATGAATCGCGGTATCACTAGTAATCGCTCCAAGCACTATGATGTTGGCTAAATATATAATCCAACTCTTCCCCAATTCTCTGCACTGTCCTTAGATTGACACTTGAATTCGTATTGGAGCTTCTAGTCGCAGACCAAGCCGCATAACATTCCGTTTCCAAATTCCTGGCGGAGTGAATTGCGTTATGGAGCTCTTTTTTTCAAAGACGTTGCCCAACTGACCCTTCTATAATGTGCTGTCGACAAAATCTAAAACAATTTTCCATCGCACCCTGTAAAACCTATGAAATTAGTAGATACACTTGGTATTAATATCCAAATAAAATGGGAAAATAAAAGTCACCATGTAGCGTTGACATATGTCCATATTTTAAATATAAATATATAAATATTTCTTTTAAATACAGCTTGAATTAATAATTGTTTCTATTCATCTTGACCTAAAAGCGACATTAAGTTTGAACCCTTCTAAAAGCTTGATTTTCAGCTCAAGGCCAATGAATGCGAAACATTCTCTCCTCTAGCCAATATATTCAATGCTTGGAGAGACGGCCAAAGATGTTTGCGATTCTAGCCAATAAATTCAAACTCTCGGCGTTCGCTGTCAAATATCAAGTGTCTATAAATAAGAACACATCTTCGAGTTAGTAACCTCTGCCAATCTATACATTTTAGGCTAAGTTCATTATTATCTGCACAGTACAATTTTTCCGATCTTGCTGTATTTATCTTTCTTGCTGTTTATTCATACTTTTGCCATCTCTATTTCTTCTTCTTCTTCTTCTTTTTGTATCTATTCAGGACGTACACGATCATAGCTCTCGACAATTTCCTGTCCTTTGTAGCTCCTAATAAATATGGTCGTTTTGTTATCCATCCTAAACCTTGTTCCGAATTCCATTTACTCAAGTTCATGATGTTTTTAAGCGTTTTTTTACGCTGTCCCTGTGGTGATCAACCTATTATGTATCAATATTCCAAGCACTCCTTCCTCATTCTAGTGTCCTAAATATCTCAAATCTCGCTTCCTGAAAAATGTGTCTTTTTTGTTTCCATTTTCTTTCCAACGTCGTCGTTGCTCACATAGTCTGTCTATTGTATTCTCAGCATCCTACTGTAAAATTACATTTCTGATGCTGGGCGTCTCTCCCTCAACTCTGAAAAGATTTTCCATCGTTCACTGCCATATAGGAGGAGTTATATTGGATAACATTCCAGTATACTTTTCTTTGTTTCTAACGATTTTTTCTGTTAATTAATATTTTACTTGCTCTTGGAATGTAACTTTCGTTATTCCAAAGCCACTTGGGATTTCAGTGTCACACTTTCCATCCCCTGTTAAGATATTTCCCAACTCAACTATACAATAAATGCGAATGTGGGTATGTCACTGTGTCACAAATTTTCAATCAAATGGACATAACTCTCTAACTTTCAATAAACCATATTACATAAATTTTGGATTCCCATGGTTTCATTACTGCGATTATTTCGGACGTGATTATTTGCAACGAATTGTTTTGTAGGATAACAATTTTCATACATTGTAAGTACATTTGGGAATAATTAGAACTAAATGCGAAATCCAGCGAAAGTCACCCATGAAATAAAAAAAAATAATTGTTTGACCTACAAACATCAAATTGTCTTTATATTAAGTGGCAGAAGAATTATCGTTGTACTTTTAAAAGATAAGCTTAAATATTAATGCAATACTCCAATGCCGCGATCAGTTTTAAGTTCTTCTATAAATTAATTGTTGCCTAACGCATACGGCAGCAGTAGGTCTCGTAAAAACAAATCTCCGCCAACAGGAGACAAGATTGCAATCAAAACGGCTAATACTACAGCAAGGAAAAGAAAGTCCCGTGCAAATGAAGACCCAGATCAGACGGCAGCCAGAAAAGCTTCCAGTGCTGAGAATATACAAAGAATTAGGGACTCACAAGCTCCTAAAATATGCCGAAGGTACAGTTAAGAGTCTCCCTAGATCAGACCGCTCGTTAGCAGCCAGTTATTAATAATCATGACATACTCGTTTTGTCGCAAGGCGGTTGTGTTTCAAACTGGATTCCATTGTGCCTGATGTTATTCAGCAGCAAAAATTAATTTGTTTATTACGGCTTATCAACCTGTTGCAGGTTACTTAAATACCTAACATATTTTTATATTGTAAAAATACTTAGTTTTATTTATACAATTCCAAATAATTAACCCATAGTTGGAGGGGATAGAGGTAGATTCATACTTTTCTTAAGGTTATTTGGGCGTACGTGAATATGACGAACGCGGCTGGAATTGTTTTTCATTTCCTGCACATAGGAGATTACAACACTTGCCATTCCAAGCGGCCACCGTACAAGTATTTACCAAGCTCGAGTTTGCTTAACTTTAGCGATCGTGCCAAAACCAATGTTCCAACGTGTATGGATGTAAACATACGCGCAACGCGAAAATTAATAAAGGAGATTATATTACAGCAATCTACGAAGTGGAAATGTCCTGCGTATTCCGAAAATCAAAATTAATTTCTTTAGTGGGTTTTCCCAAGAAGATGCTTCTCTGGAACCTACAGTCTTAGAGTCTTCATTTTAAGTGCCACTTATAATCTATCATTCTTCTCATCAATTGTCTCTTCATTTCAGCTCCAATTTCATTCATATCGCATATCTCAGTCTTAATAAAAAAAAATTAAGATCAATGCTTGACTGTGAGTTGCTCTCTCGCCTTATATTGAGTGCGCATATAAAAATATTAAAAGTTAATCCAGTTTGTATGGCATCCTGGGTATGATGATAAACTCTGTTTGCGATGTTCTGATGAGCGTGGAACCATTTATTAATTTTTTTTTTTTTTTGTTTTTTTTTTCCAGGCCCATATTGATCCGGGGTGGTGGTATCTGTTCGGCTTCCAACTGTGGCTAAATAACTCCATACTGGAGCTGAAGCAATATAAAATTTTAGAAATAGGTTTTTACAGTAAAAATACCAGCAATATAATTTTAGCAAAAACATTCGTGAAAAAGGAAAGAAATTACCAGCAATAGGTTTGACTGTCGACAAAAACTATCTTTACAAAAATACCTCAATGAAACCTGATCTTAAAACTGATTTCTTACTAATGCATATTTTATTGATACGAACCTATCCTCAATATCTCTCATTAATGACCCATTGATGTTAATATGCCGAAAAACAAAATAAAGAAAAAATAAAAAGAAACAGTGGAATGTACGCATATACATTAATCAAATAGATTTATGTGTTATTTCTACCCTTTTTCTTAAAATATGATATGTTTTAAAACGTGTTACTGAATATGTATGCCTGTTTTGATCGTCATATTCACTGTAGAACATATTTTCTATAGGAACTGCCTAAGGACGAGCAGTTAGCTAACGGATATTGTCGCCAAAAAAGAGGAATCTGTAAGTCTAATTCAAAATCCGGGTTAGTATGTTGCGTTCACTTTCAGTTTACGTCATTAGCAAAGTCGTGCATTACTATCCTCTCCCCGGAGCTATAGGTTAAAAAGAAAAATAGACTAGGTTCTCAAGCATTTGGTGGGCATCAGCCTAAGAGAATGAAAAAAACTGTGAATTCCAAAACGTAGAAAAGCCACAGCAAACCAATCTCATATCTTGAGTCACAGTATCGCGAAAGAAAGTTTTTTCTAGTCAGAATCAGTCTTGCACATTTACTAATATACTATTCATACATGCATAGATATTGTTACCATATCTGGTCTAGGGATCCAGCTATTCATCGCGAGATTCTTGACAAAATCCTAAGAAGGATCCTGACTTGGTATCTCAACTTCAGTTATTTTCTGAGTGACGTGACGTTGCCTTCCTCTGTCTTAACGAGCTTTTTTCCCGGTGATTCAACTAAATGAATTTAAGCGTACTACTAGATTGGCAATTAGTTCCCACCCGTTTACTATTGAAATAAGGAAATGCAACCAACTTTTTCTGTTACAACAGTTTCTTTTCTCGCATTTCACATCTGTGGAACTTCTTTGCATTTAGTTTATTCCCAGATAACGACACTCTTCAAACTTTAAATCGACATCTTCTATCGTCTTGAATCCCATCCACCTTGTGTCCTTCCATAAATCATCCCTATACTCTTTTTTTTTTCTTTCACTTTCAGTCCCTGTAATCTCCCTGCGTACTAGTGACATTCTTGCTTTGGGTAAAATGTTTAAAAAAAATTCAAAAGAATGCTTGATTATAAACAATGTATAAAGAAAAGGAAATTTTGGAGAATCATGAACGCCTACATGTCAAAAGGACTTAGCTTAATAAAAGACAATTGTCAAAGGAGAATCAGAGCATAAATTGTTCAACTACTGGATAATTGCAAGAACACTAACCGATATTTCAAATGAAAAAAAAAAAAAACAAAAAAAAACTAACCGATATTTTAAATGAAAAAAACAACAACAAAAAAACTAACTGATATTTCAAATAAAACACTTTTTGCTTCTATTTTCAAGAAATTTTTCATTAAGACTTCACGCTTCGTCTCTCTATTACATGGAGTAGATTTTTTTCAAGAATTTCTCATTTTTTTAAAATTTATTCTTTTCTAGGAAAGTATTGAGAAAATTTGAGAACTGCAAATAATTCCTGCCGATGTTTAAAAGTCCCCCACGAGGAAAGTATGTGGCACAAGGTCAAGTTTAATGTGGATTTCTCCTTGAGCCCGTAGGCTTGGCCGAAAATATTCCCTTAGAACCCGCATAAGCGGATTCGGGATCTGCCTACCTCCCCGGAAGGAACTTTGCCCTTAGGCAAAGCTTTGTCCGGGTTTATCTCTGCCAAAGCAAAGAGTTCTACAGAAGTCGCACGCAGTCAGAAACTGCGGGTCGACTGCCTCTGCAAATAATTCCTGCCGAATACAGAGAATTGTAAAGAAATTTATATAACAACGGATCGAAAGAAGAAATCGTAGAGCCGAGTTCGAAATCCTGTCGATTTCGCTGCATTCACGTACAGATACCTGAGTAATTTTTATATCCTTCTCGTCTCCATACCAGCAATAGCACGATAGCCTTGCCACCTATCTGTCTTTGACAATAAATCTAGAAGAAGAATGGCTCGTAATTCATAGCTCAACCGCTTAAATCTGTGTTAGAATGATTTTGACAAAGCTACCATATTTTGAAATAAAAATGCCAAAGATTTAACAGCTACGGTTAATCACAACTAGATAAAGATTTTGCAGGATATTTCAGACATCAATAGCAAAATAAGTTTAAGAATGGTGTCAGTATTATTAAAGGGTCAGTAAGTTATATGCCATGCGTGATATACGCTTAGGCGATCATGACTGACAAGGCAGATTTTTCCCCGCTGTAGGTTGCCATTTCTTTCTGCGGTAGACCATCTGCCATCCAAGGATAATAGAACACGGTTTGCTCTGATCATAAAGCTGTGTGGAGGGAAGAGAACGTGCTAATGTCCTTTACCAAGGACATTAGCACGTAAGGGAATTTAATGGAATTCGAACTCTGCTCTCCGATTCCGGAAAACGTACCGTGCCACTCCAAATAAAGTACTATTTTTAAATCACATTTATTGTCAGAATCATTACAGGGATCAACTTGAGTTTGTTGTTTGCAATAGATCCTTTTTGTTCACATAAAACTATATAAAGGAAATTAAGTTTATTGCAAGAATATATGCTTTAATTAGTTCCATATCAACAATATGGCGAAAGTGAAAGAGATGTCTGTGAATTGAAATCTACAATTTTAGAAACATTGATCCTAACCCATAGCTGGTGGATCCATACCTTCCCCAAGGGTATTAGCACGTAAGTAAATGTAATGGATTACGACTGGAATTCGAACTCGTCTCTCGGATTCATCAAATCCGAGCCGCTATCCATTACTCCATCGTGCCTACAGTTTATGGGAAATTACAGAATTCTGTACAATTGCTATTTGCTAAATGTTACTTTGCATTACTCAAGTGCTAGATTAGATACCTTTCTGTGACAGACGTTCCAAAGAGATGAGAATTCCGAATCAAATTATTTAATAACGGCTGCCCAATGACAGTTTGTGTATTTTCAATAGAAATCAACTGAAAATAATTTTAAAGAAATACGAGTGAAAAATTGAAACGAAACTTTAACAAAAAATCATAGATTATATGAACACGACTGAATAGTAAACATCACGTGTCATATTCGGAATATTTCCTTGTTTGCAAAAAGGAGGCGAAATCGATAGCATTGCAAATTAACTGCTATGCAGTATGCTCTACAGATGACGTCGACAAATAACATGTAAACAGAGAGAAGAAGAAAAGAAGAAGAGAAATTAAAAAGTATTGAACATTCTCTGCTGTTGATTTAAATGGGAATTTTTAAAAAAGGCCCAACAAAAAATTGCAATAGTCATTAAAAATAGTTTTATCATTTAAATGATAACGTATTATAAAACAATGAACATCATAAAAAGCAAAAAGAATATAAAGATTGGAATTGAAACGAAAAAATATCTCGATCAAAATGTAAAAAAAAAAAATACACAATGGCATCTGAAAAGAGTGAAGGAAATATCATTTCATCCGGAAATAAATGCATAAAACTCCAATCCAGATACATCATCGATTAATGGTCAACCTAGACTCCAGAATCTCACGGAACTATATATTTTGTCGATTCAGTAGAAGTCACATAACAAAAATTTAACAGGAACCGACTAATTATTCATTTCTCATCTTCCTAGAGCATTATCGACTGTCATACACTTACATTAAGCTGTTAATAAATGCACCGCCACCTCTGGTCTCAAAGTGAATTCGTCAAAAATCGCGTTAAATTTAAGGTGTTTGATAATAATTTATCCGTTATGAAAATAAACATGGAATACAATTTGCCAGAATATAAGTGATATATTCGTACAACAAAATCAGACAACATTAACAAACAAGTACAGACGCTCACACAGAATATTACTCGTTGTCTAATACAATAGAGATATTAGTCAGTAAACGATCGTATAATTGAATGCAAATCCAAAGAAGGACCTGTAATATAATCGATTCTGAACTGACATCTCGACTTCAATCAATTTCTCACCGATGTGACGTGGCTACCCTCTGTCTTTTCTACAAATATTTGCTGCTTTTAAGATTTTTTCTCCTGTGTTCCGACTACATGAATTTAAGCGTGTTACTAGATTGGTATATAATATCAGACGTTTAATGGTGAAACAGCTAGCAGCAATCGCCACTACCACTTCAACAGTTTAATTTGTCGCATTTTCAAGCTTTGGAATTCCTTTCCGTTTACTTACTTCCCTGATAACTACAATCTTCAAAAACTGAAATGCAACATCTTCTATCTTCTTGAATCCCGTACACCTTTTGTCCTTTCTTCAATCCTGATTATACGCAGTCATTTCTATCATTTTCTCTCTCTGTAAAACCCTGTGTACTAGTGATATTCTCATCTACTTTGCGGTGAAATGATTTTTCATATATATATATATATATATATATATATATATATATATATATATATATATATATATATATATATGCTCAATTTTCCTCTGAATATCTGTGAAGAGAGTTTATTATTATTTACACTATTATTTTTGGGTATATTTATTTATACATATTTATTTATATGTGGACTTTTATCACAATATTTGTTGTTTTTGTCACAAAATATCGGCATCCAGTGTTTATCAGATCAGTGTCGATCAGATTAAACTACAGGGAATTCCGAACAGAACACTTTATTCAATATACGTAAGTAGAATTTTCTTATTCTGCTGCCCATCTCTAGGATACGTCTTCTAGTTCTCACTGTCCTACAGAAAATAGCCTAATGGATTAAAGTTGTGGTTCGTGAATTTAGTTGCATAGTGATTGTGAGTTAAATCCTTTGGCAGAACAAAGCGTAATTTGGATTTTGTAGAAACGGGGTGAACATTTCTAAAGACCAAGATGATATGTCCCTAAACCTGAACAGTGGAAAGAGAACAGTCTGCACTCGTAGATTAAAGAAAGTGTTCAATTTGAAATACACTCTAGGTTATCCGAATATTTCTGATAAAGGTTGGAAGTCAGAAAGGCTGAATATTTGTGATAATAACGACAAAGACGAGGATAATGGTCTGCATGTAAATAGTGTAAATACATATGATAAAAAAAAGAAAATAACTGCAAGTATAACAGATTAGGATCTGTAATTCATTAGTAACTTTTCAATGGACGTGTTTACCTTCATAAATTAATTACATTAAGCCAAAGTAAAAGGCAAAGTGAACTAATATTAGAATGTAATATACACACTGTTCAAGAAATCTTTATTTTCTCACAGAGGTTTTATGACAGGTTGAAGATAAAAGAAACTGGGTAATATATTAAGGTTTGATTCTATGTGAGAAAAAAATGGTAGTTCCTGAAGACAAAGGAACGCGTACACTTACAATAATTCCTTCAAACGGTCATGTTTATGCGTGGTAAGTTTAGTGTTCTGTAAACTACTTCAACAAGGATTCCGAGGAAGCTTTTGAAAATTAGAGAGCTATAAGGTCTTCGCAATATCCACCCGATACTTGTGAATAACTTTAAAAAGTGAAACAAAAACGGAAAAAAAAAGAATAAGAATAAAGAAAGAAGAAAAAGGAAAAAGAGAAATAAATGAAGAAAAAAGAGAAGAAAAGAAGAAAAAGTGAAGAGAAAAATGAAGAACAAAAAGAGAAGAAGAAGAAAAAAGAAAGGTCGAAAAAGAGACGAAAAAGATTATTTTTTTCTCTCTTTTTTTTTGCACGTTCTCTTTTCGATTCTTTAAAGCTAAAGCGATAAATTAGAAAAAATCCAGTTCAATCTTTAAGAAGTTTGGTAAGTGAGGGAGGAGTTTCAGCTATGACAGACCAAAGAGCAATGAAAAAAACCTTGAAAATGAAATCGTACATGAAAAAGAAAGAAGAAGAGAAGCAAACAGAAAGACGAAGAAAAAACCAAAAGAAAATGAGAAAAAAGTGAAGAAAAATACGAGGAAAAGAAGAAGATAAAATGAAAAAAAGAAGAAAAGTTAAGAAAAAGAAAGAAAATAGAAGGAAGAAATAGAAAAGGAGTAGAAAGAAAAGAAGAAAAAAGAAAAGAAGACAAAAAAGAAAAAAAAAGCAGAAAAAGAGAAGAATAAAAGACACGAATAAAAAGAAAATCATGAAGAAGAAGAACAAGAAAATATTGCCTAAAGTTGTTTAGCTGAATTCGTCATAGGACTGTAATAAGAATGAAGTATGAATGAATATGACGAAGTTGCGAGAGTGCTGAAGAAACCATGGAAAATGAGAATGAATTCGTATCTTAAATCATTTAAGTACAAGAAGCTACTCCGCGATCTTCCATAAATATTGTCCGAGCTTAGCGAATGGATTGGATAAACCAGAAGGTCTCACTTTGTTTAAATACGTTTTATATGCGAGCGGTAATAACGATGCAGTGTGTAAGTAATTAATCTATGTTACTATTGAAACTAAACCATAAATATAGAAATTAGCAAGTATCAAGACGACAGATTCGTGGATATATAAGAAATAATCTAATAACGATTTAAGCTGAATGATCAAGAAAAACTTTTAGATGAGATCTAAAGTCATGTCATAAGTAGATCGAGTACTTTTTGCTATGTACGTTTGCAGGGTATAGAAAATAAAATCTCTATCCTATGATTTACGAAAAAAGATGAAAGGAAACATTAACTGATTGATTAAATAATTTGTTTTATTTAACGAATTATCAACATTTTTCAGGTTATTTAAAGCCCCATAATATTTTGCATTGCTAGAATTCATTGGGGGGGGAGGTAAAATTGTTTAACGATAAAAGTCTTACTAATTACCCTATAATAGAATAAAATTTAGATTTATACGTATGAAAAAATAAATAGAATTAATGTATTCTACAAATCACTATGTAGTAAAAAATAAGAGCTAATTTACATTATTTGCATTTTTCAAACTGTTGTCGTGATCATTGTTCATATTCACGGAATTTTCAGTCACTGGAACAAATTAACGCCTTTATCGTCTAGTCCATGCCACTTCTAACTAGAACAATCTAACCTTAGAACAATTATTTACTAATTAACCCATAAATCGGGAAATCATTGAATTCATACCTATGGAAGGAAATAAATAGAATTAGGGGATTTTACAAATCGATATGTAATAAAAGAAAGTTAATTTATACTATTTACATTGTTTTGACTGTTTTTCCTATCATTGTTGTAATATTAAAAGCTTTTCGGTCCCTGCACGCTCCGGGTTTTGTCACTTGATTCCCCAAGCGCACACGGCCAAATGTATAAAATGTATGTAATCCAGTGACTTGACACAAAAAGTCGTGAATCCAGTACCTTGGCGAATTAAATTGCTAAAAAGGGAAATAACTGAAACTGAGATATCTGGAAGAGGCATGTCACATGAAACTAGAACAATCTACCCCGCTGAACGAAAAAAAGGGTTCAGTTCGAGATTCCAATCACCCGAAAAACGGCCAGAGACTACAACGGTCGAAACGTCGTGTATATAAAAACAAAGATCAAGACAGAAACAGAGACAGATAAAAAAGCTAATTGATAAGAGAAAAAAAAATGGAGATTCAGAAAATGAATTTAAAGTGAAAATAGATAAATAAAAAAGAAATTAAATAATAGAAGTTAGAATGAAGAAAGTAATTTCTCTTATTGCCACTTTTGTGCAAGCCGAAAGAAGTATCGAAAAGAAAACATACAGAAATATGAAAAAAATAGGATATGACGATAAAGTACATCTGGCAGCAAGTTCTGTGATTGGTAGATTGGAGATTTTGAGGAGCATGTAACAACCTCTTAATTGTTGTTCCCAGGTCCACCCTAACACGGGGCCGTAGCATCCGTTGTTGTCTCAGCTCTGGGTAAAAAAGTGAACTCCAAACATTATAAAAACATAAAAATATATATAGTAAATATGACAGCAATACATTATTATATTAAAAATAACGAACAATACATATTTATATTAATATTACGAACAATACATTTTTAAAGCAGAATCAACAACAAGCAAAATAGCCAACAATACATTTTATCTGTAGCTGAAGCCACAAAACTATGTTCAATTATTTATTTTTTGGCATTAAATAACCCATATATATATCGATATGCCGCTAAACAAAATCAACCAATATCAACCAGAAATATATACCCCTTGTAATATCAAAAGTCATTAAATCGGGAAAAAGCAAAATTGTCCATTTTTTAGATTAAGATTTTAAACGTAGTATTTTAGAAATGATTAAAGCTATTTTGCTGGAATTCTCCGAGGTCTTTAGAACACAATTGGACTCTACTTTGAGCAAGAAAATTGTATAATTTATCCCAAAGCTTAAGAGAAGAATCGAGATAAAATCAATCATAAACGAAAATGTCATGTTCATCATTAATTAATCATAGCTAAAAATCGGAAGCTCATGAAAGACTGAAATAAAAGTAAAATATATATATATATATATATATATATATATATATATATATATATATATATATATATATATATATATATCATTCCAGGATCATTTTTTTATCAATCAAGATGATCTTCGTAACAAGGTAATTCACATTTTTCACGTACGATTTAATTTTCAAGATTTTTTTTCACTACTCTTTTGACTGTCATAGCTGAAACTCGTCTTTCACTTGTTAAACGTCTTATGGATTGAGTTGGATCTTTTGTAAGTTATCTCTTTAGCTTGAAGTTGAAATGATTATCCTTCTTCCTCTTGTGACCTTCTGATCCATTTACGTCTTACTGTTCCGTCTATTTTAAAATTATTGACTGTCCTCTTGATGGATCTTGAATTGACTTTGAAGATGGAAGCAAGAGTATAAATGTTGGTACCATTACTGTACACACGTATGATCTGTTCCCTCTCACCTTGGTTCATTTTGGAAGGCAGTGGGGCTGAAACAATACGATTTTGACCTGTTTCCCTTTCTCAAATGATTTGTCAGTGATTGTTACGATAAATGGTGTCAAGATGGCTAAATCTCGTATCTGAAATCCTGGAAAAGGGAAATATAATTAGCTCAGTACGTTTTTCTTTCTTTTCTTTTTGTATATTAAACATTTTGTTAGATGGATTATTACACGATTTGGACAATTATGCTGTTACACCCAGTTGTTGTTTATAAAGAAAGTCGTGTTATGTCCACAAATATGAGAAAAATAAAAAGTAAGTATAATGTAATCGATCCCAACCTAGCATCTCTACTTGATCTAATTCATCACTGCCGTGATGTAGCCTCATTCTGTCTATTCTATAAATAATTTCATGGCAATTATTTTGTTGCTTCTGTTGTTTCTTTCAATAATTTCCTCTCAAACAAGACAATGAAGCAACTACGACGTATGAGGTAACTGAGTGTTAGAGAACATAAGAAAAACTAGTATTTTTTTTTCAGCTTTTCACCCCAAACAAGGCGGGAAGCCACTAGAACGCAAGGGGTTACAGAAGATTTGGAGCAAGATCAGATAGGAGCGATAGAGGAAAGGATGAGGAGAAGGATAGTATTAACGAGAACAGACATTGAAAGAATAAGAATTAAGCGTACAGCACATAACGCCATACTGTTCTGATAAGTTTTCCTCTTTTGTACCGCTACTGCATAAATTTATATTTCCTACGAGATTTTACTGTTGAACTATCTAGATGGAAACGTATTTTCTGTTCTAATATTTTCTTTCTCGCAATTCTCGACTGCGAGACTCACTTCCGATTACTTGCTTTCCTAGTGTCTACAGTGTTCAAAAGGTTAAATGAATCGGAATATTCTCTTTTCCTCAACTCTGTTCTTTTATTCTCCGTTCGCCTTGTTTCTACTCGCTAAATTCTCATTCTCCTCCACTTCCAGTAACCCCTTACTTCTTAGTGGCATTATGACCTTGCTTGGGGTAAAATTATTAAAAATCAGAGAGAGCTAATTGATTGAAATTGCCCATTATGACCTCCAGAAGAAAACGGCCTCGAAGTATTTTCAACAAACAGATGTCTTCTGGCGCGAACAAAGCTATTATAGTTAAGGAAATGGTTTTGTTTTTTTCTCTCTTGGTATGTTCACCCATAAAAATAGAGAAAATGATTTCTCTCCGAAGTTACTTTGTCTCTACATATGATATTCCCCTCAAAGCTTCTATTCTTTACTAGAGTCATTATTGCAGAGTTTGTTTCCTACATTCCTCATTATCACAAGCATACAGACAAAGAATCTTGACGATATTCACTATTGACTTAGACAGAAATACACAAGTCATGGATTACACTATTGATTTGGAACCCTTGTCATGTCCCTGAAGGTTGAAAACTTTTTTGATTTTACTATCATCGCCACTCTTTAATTTGTCCTTTCTTTCATTTTATCACTGAAGAACATCATCTAAACAAACATAGAGAAAAAACAGCGTATGCTACAATGTTACAATTCACCATTAAGTGAAATGAAATCCAGGTCCATATAAAGACTAGAAATATATTACTTTCCCTTGACCTTCTTATCTTATTCTGTGTCTGAGAAAATTTCAACAGCCTTTTTCTAATTCTAAATAGAAGACTCGTTTTTTATTTAATTTATTTTTGTTTACATTTTCCTCCTTAATCCGATGTTCGGTCCATGTTATTCTTAGAATCTTTCTATAGGACCACATTTATGTTAAGCAAAGTCTTCTTTTCATCTGTTAGGAGATTGTTCAGCCTTCACTGGCAATATGAGGTGACCGTTATTACATAAATACACAGCAAATACACAAATAAATACACAGCACGCTTTACTTTGTTTCCAACGAAACTGTCCTATTTCACAATAATTTCCTCGTCTTTTGGAAGGCGTGTTTCGCTATCTCAACGTGCGTTGGGATTTTTGTTTCATTTTTTATCTTCTGTTGGTATATCCAAGTCGTATTGCCCATGCTACGCTGTTATGCTTACTGACAACAATAAATCATGTCTTCTAAAATTAACGTTTATTCCTGTTTTCTTACTTCAGTAGCTTCTGTTGATGTTACGGAGGTTTCGTTTGTGTATCTGCTGTCAGCTCTGAGTGATCTGAATATCATTTTTTGTTAAGAATTTGTCCCCCAATAACAAACGCTCGTACTACTTATATCTCCTTCAGGATGAAATCTTTGTAGAAATTAAATATGTCTGGTGAGAAGACATATCCTTGTCTTATAACACTTTCTATTTTTGTGTATTTACTGAATTCAGTCTGTAAAAGTGCACAACCCACAATCATATTTGCTCTAGAAAGCGCTATAATAATAGCCTGCATATAAAGTAAACAGCATCTTCCTAAATAGGAAATTATATATTTGGTATGGTATACTCTTACTACTATTACTACTATTAATAATAATTGATATAATGGAATATGCGTACACCTATGTTCCCCCTAACTGGAACATGATTGGTTGGTGTCCGTCATAAATACCGACGGACGTGTAGGAGAGTCAAGAGCCTTAGTCTGAGATTTTAAGTCTATAACGACGCCCATTGGACTACGCCATTGATCTACACTTCTTACCTGAGACTACGACGCGTACCAGTCGATTACTGCTACCGTATTCTACTTGGTTATAGTAGCCAAAACCACTTAGCTACTTCGTTCAAATATATCCCTTTCCGGGACATATGAACAATAATAATGAATACAAAAATAATAATAATTGGTTCGGTACAGCCAGTTTCGTACATAACGACATGGCACATTTTTGAAGCTATGTCCTCTTCTTCCACTTGTAAACTGGATTCTTCAACATTAAATGACAAACGGTGCAGGAAAAAAAGTTTAAAAAAAAAAAAAAAAAAAAAAAAAATCAAGCCACAGCATTATTGACTGCTCTCATTTCTGAGCATGCTCTATTAAATGGAATTTCAATCCCCATAAATCCAGACGAATATCTATATTCATCTGTTTAGGTTGGTGTATCTGACATTCTTGAACACACAGATAAGAAGACCAATCTTGGCCTTATGTTCCTCTCTGTTTCTGTATATTTGCTGAACGCCGTCTGCGAACAATCAAATTTAGATTTTGTTGTAGTCAGTGGCATATAGATAGATAACATATGATAAAACAGTATCCTTGCCAAGGAGAAAATTACACAACATGGTATAATAATAATAATAATAATAATAATAATAATAATAATAAAAATAATAAAGGGTAAAACAGATGAGGCGAAAGATTATATGGCAATAACATGTCTGCCCACCGCATATAAATTGTTCACGTCTATCCTGACCAAAACTACTTACTCATTTTGCGATGAAAACAACATTTTTCCTCTGGATCAGGAAGGATGATGTCGATGAGGTTCATATCGGTTCAAAGATCAGCTACTAATAAATAAAATGATCCTGGAAAATATTAGGACAAAAGGTAAAAATTTCAGCACATCTTCGATAGATTACCGTAAAGCCTTTGATAGTGTTCCACACTTTTGGATTTTTCAGGATTTGGAAATGTACGCAGTCAACTCGGTGATAGTGGATTTCCTTAAATATAACATAAGATTATGCAAAACCACATTCTCCATAAATCACACCAAAGGTACTGCCAGTTTCAATTATTTGGATATTCGACGAGAAATATTTCAAGGAGATTCCCTTTCACTCTTTCTGTTCTGTCTGACTTTAATCCACCTTTCACATGAAGCAAACACTAATAAGTATGGATACAAAGTAAAAATGGAAGTGTTTAATCACCTATTGTACATATATAAGATATAAAACTCTTTGCAAAACAAAACAAAACAGAAAGACAAACATAAACACGTTGGTAAAATGCAGATTCAACATCCTTGACTGGACCATATCTGACATTAAGAGAATAAACCCCAAAACGAGAAATTTTCTTACTTAACACCACATGCTTCATCCCGAAGCTGATATTGATTGTCTTTATGTGTCCAGATCAGAAGGAGATAGAGGATTACTTCAACGAGAACTGTCTTACAAAACTACAGGAATTGGCCTTCAAAGAAACCGAGAAATTACAGTGACTGGATGATAATCTATGTCAAAGAACAAGAGAGTAGTAAGCGACATACTTTATTCAGTAACAAAGGAAGCCACCAACTTAAAAATAGACTTTCAAGTGGGTGAAGAAATACAAGTATAACAAACCGAGTGAAGCTGCAAAATACTTAAAAAAGAAAGCAAACGTAAAAGCAAAGGACCAGATACAGAAACGATGTCAAGATGAACTGTTTCACGGTCATTACTCTGCTGATGTAGACAAAATCCGTACCTAACTGTGTCTACACGGCGCAGGCTTAAAATCTGAAACTGAAGGTTTTACTCTTGCTGAACAGGACCAAAATGGAGTTTCTCTGATAAATTGATCATCTTGTATCAGGTTGAGCGGTATTGACACCAACTGAATATAAAACACACCACGGCAGAATGGGTTAATACCTGAACTGGAAAATCTGCAACACTTACCGAAAGGAAACTGCTAGAAATTGGTATGGACACAACCCAAAACCAGTTACAGAGATAGGACTTGTAACAATTTTATGGAACTTTACAATACATACAGAGAGAACAATCGAAGCTAATCGTCCTGACATCGAGATTAGAGACCGCAAAGACATCATGTGTCTCCCTATTGTTATGGCAGTCCCTGCAGACAGCAATGTATATTTGAATATCTTCGAGAAACTATGGAAATGCAAGGGCCTTGTATTGGAAATCTCAAAAATGTGGTGCATGATTACATTAACTATTCTAATTACAGTTGGCGCGTTGGCATTGATTCGAAGAGATTCCAATAAACTCATTGAAACAATTCCTTGCCATAACGAAATCCAGAAACGTGTACTCAAAATTACAGCCAACACCTTACGAACGGTTTTTTCTATGTCAAATATGCGCTAACATTTTTTTCAAAACTGCTCAGTGGAAAAAGCTATTGTGTCATTTGTGACATTAAGTCTCTGGTCGAGATCCGGAAAGAAAAGTGTATACACCGGAAACTAAAACAAATAAACAACAATAATAATAATAATAATTGATTCGTTACAGATTTGAGGAAATAAACACTTAGTAAATTCATGATGTAAATTATTCTTTCCTGAGGCATCGGTTAAATAGGAAAATCTATATTTTTATTGTCATGTTGGTGTATCTGGTATTTATAAAATCAAAACGGAGAAAAAAAAACACCCATTTCAAACGTGTCCACAAAGTCTATAATATCCGCTAAATGAGATCCGTGATATTTTCTTTCATGAGATTCAAGTAAATTGTATCAATCTCCAATTTTATAGAAGCAATTATAAAAGGCAATAGCGACACCAAATTTTCTAATATATAATCTAAACGTTAATCCATGGGATCCCTTAAATTCATTAAAAAAATCCAGTAATCTACAAAATCTTATATCAGCAAAAATAAATAAATAAAATTAAAATGAATAGGACGTTTAATAAGAAGTTAAGATAATTATATTATCAAACTGATAATTTTGCACGTTATCAAAAAAAAAAAGCAAGAATCGAGTGGAAATCCCAATAAGTATTAGAACGATCTAAACCATTGAGTGTGCATGAGAAAATCATTTAAAGAGATTTCAAAAATTAAACAAAAAGTAAACGTAAATATTTGGCCAAAACATTCCATAAGTTTCCTGTACGGTATAAGTTGGTTTTACCATTCCCGTTCCCATAGAATAGAGCTGTGAAAAAAGAAATATTTCCAACTCATTGCATTATGAAAATCTGAACTGGAAATATAGATGTTTAAGACATACTGGATGCAAACAAAATCTTCCTAAACCAATTTTCCCCGTCTGGCTTCCAAGGCGACTTATCTCAACTCATTCAATTACTATATGACAGCCATTATGCTTTCTTTGTCGAATATGATTGAAATGCTATTTTTTTAAATTCCATATTTATTTTTTCATATTATTTCCTGCTTACTTCATCATAATATATTCGTCTTACCTCAATATCGTATTTAGTATTATCTGTAAGCTTCTTTTTTTTAAATGGGTACCACCACATGAAGGGTAGTAAAGCTACGAAGACAAAGAGTGTGGAAGAATTAGTAAGAGAAACAGTAATAATGAACGGAAAGACAAAAAAGTAATCAGTGGGACATTAGATAGCGATTGAACTGACATTTAAATTTTTGTATATTAAAGTTGGCTGGAAAGCGTAGAAACGGAAGTGCGATCCACAAGCAAGAAATAAACTGTTAGCATAGAACCTACGTATAGATCTAGCCAGCCAAACTGTAAATTGGTGAAATTTTGGACGCTAGTCTAGTACTGCGCTTAAATTCCAAAATCTAGGTACCATAGCGAATAGCTAATCCAACAAATGATCATTAAAATATTTATAGAAATGCAACTTTAGAGCTGTAGGAACGTAACAGAAGACGAATTACCCGATCAGGACCTTTTATTGATTATTCTTCTTTGGATCTTTCAAGGAAACCAAGGTAAATATCAGGGACACCACACCATATATGACAGCCCTATTATAAGTAAGGGATAATGGTTAATATGTAAAATCGAACCTGGCTCGCGCGACAAAGTGAACCAAATTATCTTAGAAGCTGACCAACCAAGATTTAAGAAAGATAATCAACTTCCTGTCAGCTGAGAACGTTAGCTCGAGAAAACACAGCAAGTCATTTTCCTGGAGGTTAGCACCAGCCATGCCGATGGAACACAGAGATGGGTATCTCAGATGATTAATCGAGCGAGGTTTAGTTTTGGAGGCTTTAAAATTAACACACCATCTTTACCCCACTTAACGACGGGATTTTTTGGACATCGAATGTCATTTTGATATTTTCGGGCTTATCAGACCTGCAATTGAAGCATGAGCAAATGGTTGTGTGACGAGCGTAGAGGCCAAGTTCAGAGCTGATGTAAAGGGGAAAGTGATTAATAGGATTAAGGATGGAGCCCTGGATTTACACCCACGTTAGCACGAAAGGATCTAGCGGGCCGTTCAGGATAACATTTCTTTCACGATTTAACAGGTAAGATTTGATTAGTTCAAAATTGTATACGGGGACACTGTAACTTTTCAGGTTGTGGAAGAGATCTGAATGTCAAACCCTGTCTCCAGGCTTTCGAGATGTCCAATGCCAAAGCCAGGACTTCATCATTTTTATCTTCCCGCAATTATCGTCAGTACATTAGCAGTTGACCTGTAGAAACAATATCCATATTGATTGTCTAGAAAAGGTCTTCCGATCAGAGACGATGAACCAATTTAGCATTGGTTAAGATCTCAAGAAGATTCCCAAACATAGGTAAAATTCAAATAGGGCGATAGTTGGAAGGATCGGACGGTTCACCAGAGTTCTTAAAAACGGGAACAGCAGATCATGACTTCCAGTAAATAGAAAAGCAGAAGGCTGCGTGACATTTATTATACAGTTTAGAGAGAACAGGAGCCAGTTCGAGAACACACATCTTAATGAATATTACAGAGATGCCAACAGGTTCACGTATCTACGTTAAAGATAATAACAGAATATATGCATATCACTTATCAGAGAATCAGTTCTAAGTGAGAATTTAGGAAAGGATATTCCAAAGTAATGAAGAGTAGAGTTGGAGGAGAATTTACGGTCAAAGCATTCATCAGAGGATGATAGTACCTCAATTTGATTGACTAGGCGAAGAAAAGAAAGTTTACACTTATTTAATACCCTATTACAGAGACATCTGTGATCAGGAGAGCCAAAGTCGTTAGAAGCTATGCGATTCCTCATTCTGTGAACAAACAGGGACTTACCTCGTTCGAGGACTCGCTTACATTTATTAGGAGCAGCAACGGACAGGCACGTGTTGTGATGGGTACTGTCACTCGGTATAGCCTAAGATAGTGGTTACTGTGTGCTACAGCGGGCGAATATGCTGGTGAGAACCATGGAGAAGATTGACGTTTCACCTTGTATTTTAGAAAAGGGATGTAAGAGTCCATGTCTTCTTTGATCTAAGAAGAAACCTAGTGAATTATTTTTCAGTTGTGCGGTTGTAGATGTCATTCCAAGACGCGTCAGGAAGAAAACCCTGGAATGAGTCCAAATCAGTCCGCTTGTACAGTCATGTGGTCTTATGGATAGGGGGTTTCTGTTTAATGTATGCTTGGAACCAAATACCAATAGCCTCACAGGGTAGACCCAGTTACCAAGGAGGCAGTGTTGCAAAACTTGGCAAGAGCGGGGAGAGAAGATAAGTATTAAATCAAGTAGAGAAGCCTGTTGCTCGGTTTTGATAGGGAAACATGTAGGAACGTCCATAATTTGTGTAAGGGATCCGGCAATGGAAAATGTAATGTCTGAATACTGACAAAATCCTTAGAATATTAATCTACGTGTTGTGGTTAGCATTAAAATCAACGATGTTGGATGGAGAAAAGTTGCATTTTTTTTATAATGTCAGCTATTATGGCTAATATATTGAAGTCATGGGAAGAGGTGGACTTTTTAATGAATTGGAGATAGCTAACACAGTTTAGTAACGAAATACGGAGGCAAATGAAAGAGTAATCAGGGGCCTCGACAGACAATTGCCTGGACATCAACAGATTATGCTGGGTGTAAACACCAACTTCATGTAAGTAAATACTGCAATCTTTTGGTCAATGGGGTACATCGCGTGGGACCAAAATTCATTCGTTCACAAAGAGAAAAGATATCTTTCGACCGTTCCTAATAACGCTGCAGAAGCTGGAACGGACTCCACAAATATTAGAGAAAGAGAGGTTGAGGTGGCAGGGTCTTTTTGTTTGTTTACTAGTTTAATTGTATTTCTTTCTGTTGTGTTTAACATGAGATTCGTTTTGAGGAGAGAGAGAAAAAAGACACAGTAATTGTAACTGTCTGACGTCAATGGCAATACAAACCAATTAGAGCGTTACTAAGAACAGAGCATAATGTGTACTTAGGGTTGCCTACCGGATATACATGCGGGGATATTTACTCATGCGCAACATGGCACTATAATAGCCCGATATTATTCGGCTGTTTATCAGAGCAGCCTCTCTAAAATGCTTCCAAACAACCAATCGGAAGCAGTAGCCAGCAAACTGCCAACCTAGTATCCTTATAATGAAAAGTCACAGCTACTGTTTAGTCTGATCACAAAAAAATTAAGATAGTTAATAATTGTGGCTCTGGTAGAAGTATAGAATTGAGAACCTTAAATCATATCTTGAACAGAGGTGAAGGAATGAACCGCTATTCTTGTTCAATTGAGATTGAAGTATTGCAGGCTAGATGTTAGGTGAGCCTATCTACTTGTATAGGCTATAAAAATGATACCCACATAAAATACGAAATAAATCTTATTAAGTAATGACTTAGTATATAGTCGGTAATCTACTACCAACTAAAAAAGCAATATGGTAAACTTAATTAACTCTTGTCAGGTCAATTACTTAATGTTGCATTTGTATTTTGGTTTTTCTCCAGTCAGAAGCCTTGAAAAATTAAAAAAAAAATACTTTTATCTGCTATTAAATTTATATTTGTCAAATGATGTTACATCCATTTATTAGGCTCTAACTTAAGGTTATCAGACGATATTAAAAAGATATATAGCCACTGCTCATGTGACGATCTAGTTCCCTTCAACTTGGTCGCTAAACGAGCTGGTGATTAAGTAATACATTTGACATGGTCATTATTTCAGGTACATTATGTATATGCTGAGTCCATAAGCCAGATGTTGATTGGTTTGTTACGCTTACAAAATAAAGAACATTTCTAATGTATATTCAAAGTTTTTTATCAATTTAAACCTTAATTTTAGTGGTTACCCGTACTTGAGTAAAAGTTCCTTTTATTTTTTAAACAGTATATTTCTTTACTTTCACATAACGGCCTGGATATTCGATAAATCTTATTAAAATTTCTCCAGGAAAGGGACAAGCAGTTTCATATCCTGGCAGATGATCCTGTATCTGTGAACAAGACTCTTCACCATGCCACACAAGCAGGAGAACCCATTCATTGTTGCCAGACAATTTCTGCGACAACATCACCCCTAACTCCCACTAAACTCCTTAAACTTCAACTCCCTGGATTATTATGTGTGTTTGCAGATGAGCCAGAGGCCAATAAAATTCCTTGTAACACCAATGATGAACTGAAGGCAAGGATTATAGCAGCACTCACCAACTAAATAAGCAAGGAGATCTTCAAGCATAGATGCTGGAGATTCCGAAGCTGTCTTGAGGCCATGGTCGAAGCCAATGACGATTTTATTGAATAAGTTTATCTAGGGTATTTCCAGATGTTTTATTGAAATTTTAGTAAATATGCCTTTTAAAATGAGATATCAGCGAGTTATCAATGAGATATTATTTTGCCTAATTTAAACATGAAATTATACATCACAGCCAGTATATATATATATATATATATATATATATATATATATATATATATATATATATATATAGATGATATTAGTGGAAAATATACATACATATGCAAAATATATATAAAAAATTCCCATACATGTATATTTTCAGAAAAAAAAAAATTCCAAGAGGAAGAATCCAGGTAGAACTCAATGTCTAGGACAGAGTAAGGATATAATAAAAAGGCTTAAACACTAATATTCCATGGTCATAATTTATTCCATTGGAAACCTAAATACGATCCAAATCATCAGACCTACAAATTCAAAATGAAAACAGAAAAAAACAACTCCGGAAATCAAAACAGAATTTAGAGAAAGTGTAAGTATGAGGAGGAGGGACATAAAACCTTAACAGATAGAATTTTAGGAGATGTGGGTGTGGGGGGATTTAAAAAGAGGAGAGAAAGAAAGTCGACGGATATCTAATGCATAAAGATACATTTCGTGGTGACATATACACGCTATAGACAATTAGGATAGGAGGGGAAAAAAAAGAAGAGAAGAGGTGGGGGAGAGAGATGGGATGAAGGAAAATAAAATTGTGTTTATTTAAAGGGCCGCTTTGTAATTGAGAAAATTAGTATCGACTACAGGTTAGAAATCAAATATAAATATATGAAGATGAATATAACGATTGTCTAATTTAGCAAGGACCAAATATTTCTATGTTCAAAAACACATACTAATACACACAAAAACATATACAAGTAGGTACATACACTTAGGCATGTACTCACACACACACCAGACATACATGTACATACACACACATATATATATATATATATATATATATATATATATATATATATATATATATATAAAAAGACCTAAAAATATATTCACATATCCACACATACACATATTCATCTATATTCATATACACACACTTTTCACATACATATACACGCATACATATGCATATATTCATACATACATACATACTTATACATACACATACACATACATATACACATACATATACATACACGTATACATATACATATATATATATATATACATATATATACACATATATATATACATATACCCATACATACACGCACATACACATACACACATACATATACACACTTACATACATATACACATATATATAAACTTTTAGTGTCAGTTTAATGACATTTATGTTGGCATCAAGCTCTTTTTTCTTCCTCCGCTTAAAAGCCATTACACCAATCAAAATCAAGTGGTTGTATGAAAACAAGCAGTTCCAAAGCAAGGGAAACCGCGCAAATTGAAAGTAGAATGATCATTATTAATGTCGACAAACTCCCGATAACATGCTTCACATGTTGATCTCGCTCGAAGGAAGACTCCATTCAGTATATCATCTGAGTCTGTAAGAAAGCCTACAGTCACTAACCTTTTGCTAGGTGTCAGATTGATATGTGGAGATATTATAAATGCTGCAACCGAACCTGTGTCTGTTATCGACCTGATATTCAGCTCGGTAGCGTGAAACAGAAAGCCGATATTTCAGCCACCATCACCTAGGTCATCTCTTTGTCAGGCGGGACCTAGGGAACTTTTGGAGTCCAATGCTTGGGTTCATATTGGCGCCAGATAAAATATTTTGTTTTTATCTTCTCTCCTGTCATGATAAAAAATAAACATTTATACATACAATAAATATCACTTTTGGTAAGAGTCATCGAAACAGATATTATTTAAACTGATATATTTGTTCCTTCCTTCCTATCTATCTATCTATCTATCTATCTACTATCTATCTATCATAATCTGTATTTCTCTCTCAACTCATATCTATCTGTTATTCTGTTCATATCTCTCTCTCTCTGTCTCTCTCTCTCTGTATATATATATATATATATACACACACACACATATATATATATATATATATATATATATATATATATATATATATATATATATATATATATATGACTCTCTATCACTCTCATTTTACTAAATCTATCTGAATATATGACTAATAGTATTCATATTTATGCATAGTTACTCTCTTTTCTCGCTCTATATATATATATATATATATATATATATATATATATATATATATATATATATATTATTGTGCAGGTATGTAGAAAAATAGGAAAGAACACGTTAGGTATATAATCCAGGGTTCTTTTGTATTTCTATTTTTAAAAAACAGTGTTCCATACAGAAGTAGAGCTTAGATTAAAATTGTTTTTTTAAATATGATTCCTTCACCACATAAGAGTTCTCATGTTTCAAAAACGAGAGCCTAAACAATCAATTATTAAAATTAAATTGAATTAATGTAACACGCCCTGTTTCATCCTCAACTGAAAATTCAGGAATAACCTAATAATATTCCTAAATTTTCGCTTTTTATAAATAAATAATTACATATATATATATATATATATATATATATATATATATATATATATATATATATATATATATGTATGTATGTATGTATTCATATCCGAATGCAATCGAAGGAAAAGAATATAAATTCAAATGATCATAATATTAATATAAAAAGGGCTCAATGCAAGAGTAGAACAATATCTATTTAATATAAAGTGTTACTATGGAATATGCAAATTACTATGATCAAAATGCATATTTGTTTCGTTGTTTGATTTAGACACCTCATTAGCTTATTAAAATTGGTAGTAATAAACGATCTTATTTAAAAATAAAACTTATGAAACATCACTTCTTTTACATTTCTGAAAATTGTCCATAGAAGGAAAAGAAAATATATATACAAAAATTTTCATAAAAGGAAAAGAAAGAAAAACAGTAGACTAAAGTAAAAAAAAAGGAAGAGTATAAGAAACCAATAAAAAGAAATAATAAGTAAGGCATAAGAAAGTCTAAGGAATCAACGCTACTACAGAGAGAAGGAAAAGAAAAGAAAAAAGAAAAAAAGAAGTGGGGGACTATATCCAAATTTTAAAGAGACAAAGGAAAAAGAAAGAAGAAAATAAGACATGAAAAGTTGTTCATACGACTTTAGTCTGTGAAAACACGTTAAGATGGAGAAGTTAAAATTAAACAGAAATATACCGCTACAAGTTAAAACATATTTTAGATATATTGGCATGTTATGGAATTTTGCATGAAATCACAGATTTAAACAAAACTAAATATAGAACGTAAATACAAGAACTTCAAGAAGAAAATCTATATATAAGCTATATACAAACAAATAAAACTACTTAACTATACCAACGTTACATTATAAATTAGAATAAAAATAAATTTAAAATATTTATATAGCTTTTATATATTTATTTTAAATTGAAATCTATTATCAAACAGCATTACCAGTAAAATAATTATAATCCAATTCATGGCTAACGATACTACCACTAATTCCCGAATACTAACCTATTTAATACCTTAATCTAGAATTAACCACGAAGGATAACATTAAAATGTTTATACAACGGTAATATAACATGAGTGATTATTGATTTATAAAGTTTAAGGTTTATAAAGTTTACCAAGATTGTAAGGTTAATTCCTTAATATGCCTGCAATTTACAGTAGTGTCAAATCACTGATTTAATTAATGATCGGTATTCAAGAATTTAATTATCTGCATTTTCTCCTGTAGAGAAAGGAAACACGGTTGAATCAAGGATCCAAAGGGTCTGGATTTAACTTTATGCCTTTCTTTTCTTTCCTCTTTCTATTTCTTTTTATTGATTACTTATTAACATTATTTACATTATTCGGACTATTGTCTTCATCTTTGTCGCCATATTTATTACAACTTTCGGCCGTTATACACTCCGGCCTTCTTCGGGTGAACTGAACCATTTATTTCTCTCACTTGGGTAGACTGTTCTAGTTCCACGTGCCATGTTCAGTGGTTGTCTGTTGTCAGTTATCTCCCTCTGAAAATCCTCCACTGTCTTAACCGGATATTCAACTCACATTCTGTGTGTCCTGTCACTGGATCTAACCAACGCCTTTATCCACTGTGTCATGTGTCCTCAAACTGCTCGGATTGAGGAATCCTTCTCCCTCCAGATATGGGTAAAATAGCAGTACAGACCGGATTCTCTAACCTTAGATGGTAAGTGGTCTATGGAAAGAAATGGCAACCTACAGAGGGAAAAATCTGCCTTGTATCAAAAGATCGTATCGAAAGATAAATGATCGCCCAAACTTGTATCACGCATAGCACATAACTGACTGACTGATTTCCTAAGCTCAGCTTAGATAAGGCACAAGGGCAAAAGTATGCGGATAGAATTCACTACTCAGCCTTAATGGTTTTAACGAGTGAAGCTTCGTAAATATTACAATATGTCAAAGTAAACTATTTACATTATTCGGACTATTATCCTCATCTTTGTCGCCTTATTTTTCACAATGTTTCGGCCGTTGTACGCTCCAGCATTCTTCAGGTCGTTGGAATGTCGAATTGAACCTTTTATTTCACTCACTAGGGTAGACTGTTCTAGTTCCACGTGCCATGTCTAATGGATGTCAGTTATCAGTTACCTACTGATAATTCCCCTCTCCAAATTCTCCATTGCCTTACGAGTATGATTTTAATACCTGGTTAAGACTATGGAGAACTTGGAGAGGTGAATTAAAAGGAGATAACTGATAACTGACATCTATTAGACATGGCACGAGGAACTAGAGCAGAGTACCCCAGTGAGTGAAATAAGGGGTTCAGTTAGACATCGCAACCACCTGAAGAAGGCCGAAGCGTACAACGGCATAAACGTTGTGAAAAATATGGGGACAGAGATGAGGACA
>CAHIKZ030004855.1:1022500-1070000 GCA_903632075.3 Acanthosepion pharaonis | reverse complement strand
ATATGTTACTTACAAAGTCAGTTAAAATTTAGGTGGGTTTGGGTTCACAGACATCGGTTATCAGCGTGTCGTCTGGGATTTCAATCATTTACCCGCTTAATTCATGTAGTTATGCAAAAAGATTTTCTAAAAAGGTCATTTAAATATGAGTAAGGCATATTTTTGATATTTAAATTTTATTCTTACAGATTTAAAGTACCATAAGTCTTTCTAATAACTAATAGACTATACAGTATTTTTACAAATGAATATATTACAATTTAATTACTGTTTAATGATCAAGTATAAATATGTATGTTTCATCTGTCCTCTTTTATATTTTTTTTTATTTTTTTACAAAAATAATTATTATGAAGGAAAATATTTGACAGTGCTTACTAAAAATAGCTATTTGATTTCTGTCATTTAGTAAATTATTATTTTTTATAAACTTAATAATGTAAAATTTGTCATGTATGCACAAAGGACATGGGTTATTTAATGACCTGCAAGCTCTAGGTTTTCTTATTATTTTCTATTTTAACTTTGGTGTTTTATTGGGTTCTTTTAAGTTCGAGAAATATTTAGAGAAGAACGTTTAATTTGGAAATTTGTTGTTACTAAAGGACGTTTGATGTTGGCTCCGCATTCTTTTCAATTAATTCCTTATGTATCCAATGTAGAATTTAACCATGTCTGCATCTTCAATAGATGAGATATTGCATTGGTAAATTAATGGTTCCATACAAGATTTATTATTAAGTGGAGAGTTTAGAAGATTTCTAAACTTACATAATTTTTCTTTATCTTCATTTCCATTTATTTTAGGATCTATATATATATTTTTTTTTTGATTTTGGTAGAAATATTCATTCAAAATATAAGCATTATGTTTCTTAATAATCATTTCTAAGTTTTCAGCACAACTGTAACTTAATTTTAGAGTATTTAATTAAATATTGTATTGAGTTTACTAACTCTATAAAAATATTTATCAATTAATGCAAGCATTTTTTCTCCTAACTTCTGTCTTACATTTCGGAGTGTATACCAAATTATCAATCTATCTATTTTTTCTAATGTGTCCATTTTCATTTCTTATATAACTGGACATTTATAGTCACTATTCGTTATTGTTTTATTATAGAAATATTATAATATGTATATATATATATATATATATATATATATATATATATATATATATATATATATATTATATATATATATATTATAGTAATAGTCGGTTAAAAAAAAACACGGATTGAAAGTCTTGCGAAATAAAATAAAGAACTAGAATCACCCAAACAGCGCGAAACAATTCATCCAGTTTCTTAAGCTTTTAATCCAAAGAAAAAGCCCAAGGGAGTAATACGGCTAAAATGTAGAGCGGTCACTACATTGTGTAGACCTGGGATAAATAAAATAAACCCTAAAGAGCCAGGGAAAGCCTACGTAGGTTTCAAATAAACGGATCTTCAAGATAATTTGGCGTTTAGGTGAAACCTAGTTAGGTTGTTCTTGGCTCTTTAGGGTTTATATATATATATATATATATATATATATATATATATATATATATATATATATATATATATACATACACATATATAATTATTAATTTAAAGATTATAACATAAATAGGTTATAAAATCACAAGAAAATAACCATTTTGTTGCAACAACTCTCTCTCACTATATATATAACGCTGCTATCATATAGTCAATTTAAACGATGATTCTCTCTCTCTCTCTATATATATATATATATATACATATTTATACTTACATATATATATACATACATATTTATACTTACATACTTTTATATATATATATATATATATATATATATATATATATATATATATATTTACATACATATATATATATATATATATATATATATAATAAAAAAAAGAAGAACAGTAAGATATAAAATCCGGTGTTCTTATAGATATTTTATTTTTACAAAATAGTGCTCAATGTAAATTTACAGAGCATTAATATTATAAATTAATTGATTTAAAATATGGTTATTTTCGCTAATGAAATGGAACTAATGCTTTTAATTTATTTGCAAAAATAAAATTAGGGGTTTTTAGCTTCTATTTTTGAAACATGGTTGGAACTGTGTAGCGAAAATAACCATATTTTAAATCAAATTTATAATATATTTATATATATATATATATATATATATATATATATATATATATATATATAACCTGGTTTAAAAATGTAGAACAATTCCATATAAATATCAGTAAAATCTGTGAAAACATCGGCTCATATAGAAATCACCTCATTTCTGTGCAGAAATAGGTTCACACGGGCTCAAATTGAAATTTCTACATTACCATTTATTAAACAATCACCGACGTTTTCAAACATTCAAATACATACGATCTCCTTTAACTTCTTTTTTCAATCTCCTCTCTCCTCATACGAAGTTTTTTTCTTATATTCTCTAAACCCGAGCAACACCTGGCTTGGTGTGAAATGATTGAAACAAAATGGATTTCTGAATTTTTAATTTCTAATATTTTTGCCCGAGGTCATGTGGATAGAAAAATTTCAAGGATGATACATTACAGTGGTAAGAAATGGAGGAAAGCTGAGATGCCAAGTCAGAACCGATAGCATTGCAAATTTTTATCTGGTAATAAACTCTAGAATTATATAGCAGAACTCTCAGACCAGATGTGAAAGCAATATTCAATGCACGGACAAATGTTAAACTTATATTTATCGTATAGTTTACAGCAAAAACCTAGCCATCTTCCTGAATTACTCATTTGATATCCCTTTTGGGTGACTGTCACCAAGACGCCTCGTTTCTGGCATTTGTTAGTGTCGCTTGTTTGTGATTCTGTTGCTAAATACCACAATGTTTGAAGTACGATCCTTGGTGAGACTTGCATATGTCATTCTGCCAAATTCTTTTGTAACCATTGAGCGGTTTGCATTGATTTGACAGTTTAGATAATTCTGAATAAGTTTGGCGTCCTTCATGACATCCATGTGAACTTCCCCTGTAACAAAGCTATTTAAGAACAAGGCATGTGTTAATGTTTAAGTTTTAAGATAATAATCATACTTGTAAATACATTTTTAATCATTTTTTTTTTAATTTAGTACTGAAATTTATAGTCAAACACAGCTGATTTATTTATTTTAAAACTAGTCTCCACACCTTTTTTCATTTTATCAAAACGTTTCGTTCATTGTACGACCTGGCGCTCTTCAAATATATTTTAATGAGAATATCCTTCAGGGAATTTCAAGCTGAAATGTTTTTAAATTCCTTCTGTTTTTCATTATTTCAGATAAAATTCACTCAGATTGCTCTTCGCCAGTCATATACTCTGATCTCTCCATCATGAGGCACTATCTCTTAATATGGAAATGGATACCTTATGGAAGATATATATAAATAAATTGAACAGAAAGCAATGGCGTAGTCGTAACGGAAGCCGAAAAGAAAATGGTAGTGAATGCGGTCTAGCATTTTCCTCGGTAGTAGCGGCAGCAACAGAAACAGGCAAGAAGGAATAACATTCTATTATAACTGTCGTGTCTCTCACATAATTTGTTACCACAACCGTTACGTCCTGCCAATACCTCATAAATAATGAATTATTCCGTGTTTTGATTGCATGGAAAGAGAGGAAAAGAAATTAATTGGTTCCAGTGAGAAAATGAAAGAAAGAAAGAAAGAAAGAAGTGGGGAGGAATCCGATTGAGCTGATGCCAGATGCAACTGTTTGATCTCAAGTAAAAGGCCGAGAAACAGTATTTTTCATTCCGCTTAACTCACTACCGAATGAGACACAGTGTCAGTTCTATATGGGTTTAAACACAATACCGTGAAAAAATTGTCCAGGCCTCCTTCTCACTTCCCCTTTTGAGGGCGCCTCAGGCACGGCAATAATTCCAGTTCGTTCGTTCGTTCGTTCTTCTCCCTGTCTCTCTGTCTGTCCGTGTGTATCGAAGGATAATATTACTTGAGCTACCCCGATCCAAAAGGACTGACGCTATGGCAGCCGCGATAAAATCGCCATTTTTCAGACGCACTGTGTCGACCGAAAGAAACTGAGTAAGGCAATCTCCAAAAAATCCAGTAAACAAAATACCATCGTTTTGTGAACGACTTTTAAAATTATTATTATTCTTATTATTATGAAACTTGGATTTGGCTAGAAAGGAAGAAATAAGGAATGATAACAGAGTTTAATTTCTCCTGTCAATATCTCATAGATAATACACTGTTCCTATTTGATCCCGTGAAAAGAGGGGAAAATTCACCAACTGATTTCAGCAAGTAAATGAAAGAAAGGAAAAAAACGGAGAGAAGTGTTTAACGGCTGTTTCACTAAAATGGGAAAAAATGTCAATTTAAAATCTTTTCATTTCGACGCACTTCTTAAAATAACGACACGCGTTTATATGTAGGATTGTTATTGCAATATTTTCTTGAAGTTCTTCAGCTCAAATATTTAACAAAGTGACAGAAGAATTGCTACGGATATTTTATTGTCGGAGACCACGCTATGCGCTTATTAAATCAGTATCTTTAACCCAATACCTGCCATGAGCCCCATTTGGGATCTGTTAAAATTAAACTCTCTACATGTTATTCCTTGTATTTACATTAAATGGCTTACGTACATTGCATTTGCAGAGGTATATTTTACAACACTTAGCCTTTAAATTTTTTTATCATTAGCCATAAGAAGACACTTTCTGTCGTAATTTTACATTTCACGAGTTGAAAAATAATGACTATTTTGAAAACTGTTTATTTTTTATTATTTCTAATCAATATTATTTGTTGATATTTTATACACATATATATTTGATGTTCTAGTTTCTATAAAAAACGACAATGGTAACTACTGAAAGTAAACATAATGAATAAATATACTCCTAAGACACATGTCTCCGACAAAAATGCGCGTTACAAATATTTGGCAGTTAATTGGTTAAAGTCAAGAATTAGGATTTGTCAGAAAACTACATAGGAAACTGTGAAAATTTCACGTGTCTTTCTAGTTAATATTTGTGCAAAAATTTCTAGGGTCATGTTTCGCCCATTTGAAAATAAACAAGTAGATCTAGTAGATTAAAACGTTAGTTCAAAAATTTAGATGACTTAATAAATTGTTAGTTCAGTTCCTGAAGCTGGCTGAAACAGCGAATTTTTCCTCTTTGATCTGTATTTCTCAAACTATCTGTTGTGGTGTACCTGCGGATTTTTTTATTCAATAAGTGAGGTAGCTGCGAGCGAAGACTTCCAATCCTCTCTGATGGGTTTGGGTTGCGTTTTCGGGGGTTTTGTAGTACGCGCCATTCCTACTGTATTACCCTTCCACAAAAATATTAATTTTGTGGAGGTTATTGTGTGACTGGTGTCCGATAAATGTCGTAATTCAAGCAACACACGGATCTCCATCATTTTCTAAGATGCACTTGTTTGATAGGAGACTGCTTAAATATGGAAATACTATAGTTTTGGGAGAGGTGTATCAGAGGTCGTGATATCCTAATATGGCAAGATGGAATTTGGGATTGGCTGTGCAAGGAGCATGGTTTTCTTGGTACTTACTGTGAGGCAAAACAATACCACACATGCAGCTGTGTTACAGATTTCTAAATCTGTGTTATGGAGTGGAACCGTAGAAAGCTACCACGGACACGGATATAAGGTTAGATAGTATATTGTCGGAAATGTAGTACAAAGGTAAATGTAGACTGGAGAGTACATTCTCTCACTGGTGTCATCACTCACTCACTCACTCACTCACTCACTCACTCACTCACTCACTCACTCACTATATGGCTACTACTCGGTGACCCTCACTTGGTGACTCCATTTACTCAGAGTTAGTAGCCGTATTATATAGGAGTGGAAGAGGCCATTTGTAGGTAGGTCCCCACAATAACCCCTCCCAAGCCTTTTATGCGGTAAAAGGGTTTATTACTTTCCAGAAATTTAATAATCTCTTTCTGCCCAAGCAAGGCAATAAAGACAGTGAGACACATGGGGTTACTGGGTGTGGAGTAGTTAGAAACAGTAACATTGCTAAGGAGCAAGAACAGAAGAAGAAGAACAATAAGTAAACAAGTAGATATCGATTGATATTTCATTTAAATTATTGCAGATTAAAGTTAGCTGGAAAGCATAGAGCTATAATGGTGTTCCACAAAGGCGAATTGCGAGTAATGAATCAGTTACCATACAATTTACGGTTAGATTTAGTCAGCTCCACTGTATATCGATGAATGAACGTCACCAGTTTATTGCGCTTATATCCAAAGAGTCTAGACACTATAACGAAAAGCTCATCCGAACAATTACTATTAACTTATTTATAGAGAAGGCTGAAGGTGACTACTTTATGGCGATGGGGAAGAGACTGAAGCCGAGACGGTAGAACAAGTCCAATAATATTGCTGATTCTTCTTTGGATTTTACTTACATTTAAACCTGAAAATCTGCTGAGGAATAAATGCTATTTGTTTGTCCAACACAGGCCTTTTGTTTTTTTCCAACGCTCAGGCGATTTTAAAAGGCAAAATTAGAAATATATGCCCATGAAAATGTCCCTTAGGTATTACTAAGTGTGGTTAGTCATATGTCATTGATGCTGCTGTCATATATATATTTTACTTCACTGTTTTGTTGTTAGTTATATCGCTTACGTTAGTCGTATAGAAATGACATTTAATATGGGTGATTAATTGAAACATGTCACCATAACAAATACAAAACTAAAATGAAAATATTAAAATAAAAGCGAGCTAGTTACCCGGACAACCTCCCATGGCGTGAAAGGAAAATATTTATTTGTTTCCTGGAGAGATTCCACTTACTGCCAGCATTACGCGTACTCTAGTAGGAGATATACCTGGTCGCTGACATTGGAATATGAACAATCTAAACACGTATATTAAATAAAAGGGGTCATTTACCTTCTGTTTTATAACATAGAATAAGCTTTGACAACGTTCTCAGAGCTGCAATGTGGAAAGTTCTTCATCATTTTGGACTTCCAGACCAATGTATCTGTGGTTCAATTAATGCATGAGAGTATGTCTGGACGTTTATTCCAAGAAACATGCTTTCAGAATAACTTCCTATGATTTGTGGACTAAAACGAGGATGCGTCTTGGGACCTATCTTGTTATCCTTGTATCTGATTGTAATACTTCACAAACTTCCCACTCACAATCCAGGAGTTGACATCAGAACTTCTATATGCTGATTACAGCAGAATGGGAATAGCTTACCTATGCTTTGCGATTGTTTTTGCCTGACAGTAAGCATCACGAAAAACAAATTCCATCTTACCAGATTTTGATATTACAATCCCTGATAGATCTTTTTGAAAAACTATAGCATTTTCCATATCTAAACAGCATTTTTATCAAACAATTGCATCTCAGAAAAGGATGTGGAATACAGAATTTTCGTTGCACACAGAGCATTTGGAAAGCTAATGAAACGCGTCTTCCAAAATGAAGATTTGAAATTAACAACAAAAAAATATCATCTATAATGCTGTTGTGGCACCATGCATCCTGACGATTTGGAAGAAATATTTATAGATATATGATTTGCTTTTTTACGGTTTATCAACCATTTGAGGATTATTTAAGGCCGAAAAATATTTTAGGTTTTAAGAATAATTCTTTCTTTGCATTCAGGCGATTTGGGAGAAAGAAGAAAAAAACGAAGAAGAAAGAAAGAAAAAGTAATACGAGACGGGTCATAGGCGAACACACACACACACGGCTTAAGATCCGGGAATAAGGAAGAAAAGGGTTATTGTTGATAGGTATCAAATGTCGAAAATATCTAGGTCACCTACGAACAAGCGTTGACCGATTTCCGCTTATCCACGAAAAATGGAATTGTTATCAATGGATGTCACCAAAAGAAGAAAACCAATTTTTGAACATTGACGAAACACAGACAGTCTTGACTGGGTGTGGAGAATTAAAATCCCACACAAGTAGTTTTCACTGGCTAAATTTTTCTTTTGACAGAATAGACTTTTGCCCTGCGATAATAAAGATTTTTTGTTATCAACACATGGGCCGAAGGAAAATGAAATATTTTTATTTTTGCTTTGGAGACGACAAGTTGGCTGGAAACTTGGAGAAAATTCCTTTCTTAGGCCATGTCCAACTAGCGATAAACTGCTTGACAAACGCCACGTGTTGGAACCGAGAGTTGTCACAACAACCGCTCATGATAACGGCGATTTAATTATTTTTTTTTTAGTTAAGCAAGGTATTTCTTTTCCAAAACAAAGCCACGGGTTGTTCACGCCCGACTAAGACGTCAAGTGGATCACATGACACACGAAGGAGGAGGAAAGATACCCGACCAGGAACTCATTGGCCGAGAGTGGTCACGTGACGCACGAAGAAAATCAGTCGACGCCCCCATCCAGAGTATAAGTATGAGAAGCCGCTACAAGGAAGTGGGGAGGCAGTTCACGCCCCTCAGAAGCATGGTGAGAGAGTGGGAGAGTGAGAAAAGAGTTACCAAAAATGGAAAAAGAGTGGAAAATCCCAACCAGAAATAAGAAGGGTGGATATGTATTTAGAATTATCGAAGAACCCCTGGCGCCGACAGACCCACCCCAGTTTTGACGGCGTCAATAAAAACGAAGCCCCACCAGACAGAAATCAGTTCAGCCCCGGACGGCAGAGGGAAGAGTTCGTTCGCCCCAAGCGGGCAGAAGAGGCCAGTTCGTTTGGCCCTAAGTGCCGAGTTCGTTCGACCCAGGCTGGAGACATGAGTTCAGCCCCGGACGGCAGAGAGAAGAGTTCGGACCCTGGCGAGAAGAAGTTCGTTGGACTCTGGCAGGCAGAGTTAGTTCGCGCACCGACGGCAGAGATGAGTGCCCAGAGTTGAGCCCCAGACGGCAGGCAGAGATGAGTGCCCAGTGTTGAAACCGCATCAAGATAGCTGACCAAGATTCACGCACACTTTTGGACTCTTCTTCAACCAAGAACAAGTAGTTTGAAGAGCGACTTAGAACCAGACCACAGAAATAAGTTTTTCGACTTTCGTCCAAAGACACACCGAAACACAAATTTCTTAGAGAGTAGACAACTTGAAGCGTTAAAATTTGCCTAGCGAAAGCGTCGTGCCACAATCCACAGAACGGGTCGGGAGGTAGATACAGTCCTATGTACCGAACAACTAGACATAAAATGTTTGTTACCTTTTTCTTTGATACTTTGAACTTTGTGAGTTTTCATTTTATTTTCTTTTATACATATTTGTGTGTTATCGCCCCCAACCCCTGTTTGATCTCGCCAGTCTAAGATCAATTCACAACGTGGGTAGGCAGACTGGAGATCAGTGTAGTTACCCTGGTAACCAAGCGTTGGAAGCAGGTTGGGAATGGCGAGGCTGGTATCAATCTAACCAGATTCCTACCCGAATCACCAAAGTGTTAGAACGTCGCGTTTGGAGCAGCGACACCCGGACGGAGCGGCGAGGAGCGAACAGCTGACGCCGCGGCGAAGACGTCACAATTGGTGCTGTTTAGGGACGTCACAACTGGCGCCGTGGTAGATCAGGATAGAACGTCACAGTCGGCGCTGCGACCGGGGGACGACGTCACACTGTTGTAATTTCATCTGTGATATATTGATGAGAAACCTGGAAACTATATCGTTGCAATATCTAAAGAATATAACGCTTTTACCAGCAAATGCTTCATTCAGTCTTGAACATCAAATAGAATTACTATGTTATCATAACCGAAATCTTACAAAGAGCTGACATTGAAGGCATCGAATAGCTGAACATTAAACGCCGTCTTCGATGATCTTGACATTTGGCAAGAATGGAATAGTCACGGTTTCCATGTCAAATCTTTTTCAGTGGAGAGTCATTAAAGGGAAAAGACCACGGACTTATGCCTTTCGAAGATACAAGGACCAACTCAAAACAACATTGAAAGCCACTGGACATGATCCTAAATCACTTGAAACACAAGCACAAAACCGTACCAACTGTTGACGTTCGATCACCATCAAAATCAAAAATTTTCGATGCCACCAGAAGAGAAAAGGAAGAAGTCAAACTTATTGTTTGACTTCTCTTATTGAGCGAAAGGCTCGACAAAATCAACCTCGTCCTTCACCAACATAACAATCCCGTTTATGACATCGGCTCTTCCATGCAAGAATTGGTCTTGTTAGTCAGCAACGCCAACATCATAAAAGAAGCGACCGGAAAAGAAGAAATGAAATCATTGCATATGACGAATAATTAAGGACAAACCGAGGCATCCTGGGACACTAACAGCGGAATATGAACAACCGAAACCCATAGATTAAAGAAAGCAGTCATTTCGGAGATAACAAATTGCATTACCATTAAAACATTAGCTAGAAAGTAAAAAAAAAGTAATTGTTGTGAAAAACACATGCGAATATATATATAACGTCATCCACAGACAGACTGTTTCGCAGCTCATCAGTGTGGCTAGACATCTGGTTGCCTCTGGCTAGGATCAAAACCCGGCTGAATTGGTGTATGTCGGAGATTCTAACCATTAAGCCGTCGGCGTACGGTAGGTATGAAGGTGGATTTTAGCGTATTTATTTTTAGAAACACGCCCAGTGTCCGACAGTGACTCAATTCGTTTTTGCGAAGAGTCTCGCTATATAGCTATAAATAGTCACTGTTTACCAACCCACACCACCTTCCCAGAGAGCTCAAATGAAATGAATTTTTCAGGAGCCGATATAACGTATTCGTGGTTGGTTTGAGCGGAGTTATTGCCGCTAGGTTCTCCATGTAAGAATTGGTGTTCAAGGATAAAATCAGAAATTCCTTATTTTTTCAGTCTTGTTTAAAAATAAGAGGATGCGCAAAAACTGTTAAGAAATACGTTGTGATATCCCACAACCAAAAGTGAAATATAAATATTGTTCATCGATAGTCACTGAAAATGACAGAGAGAAACCTCAGGAACGGAAATATATGACGTTTTATTTTACTAAATTGTTGTACAATTTAAGACAAAATGGAATATATCGTAATAAGTAAATTCATAAGTCACGTGAGTTCACATTTGATCCGTCCTTGATATGACGATAAACTGCATCCACGCCCTGTGTAAGACGATAAACTACGTCCCGCAGCCACGCCTCTGATCAGGTGGTTTTGAGGAGCCTGGAAGCACCACTTAATTGCTGGTGTTCCCAGGTCTACCATGACCCTGTTAGATTCCCAGCTATGGGTAAATGGTTAAACCCCAAACTGGGGTCAAGACACAATGAAAGTGTAAAAATAGATTTTAATACCAGAAATATTTGTAAAAATTATTACCAGCAATACATTTTTGAAAAAATAATATTACCCGTAATGAACATTGTCGGCACTAAATAACACATTGAGGTTGATATGCCGTAAAACAAATCAAAACAAACGTCCAGTTTTTTGTAGAGTAATTATTTATTTTAAAAAATCCTCTGTCTGTGCCGTCGTTTAAGGCCCATAAGTAAAGGGACCTCTCTTCCAGCTAAGAAAACAGCAATGATAATTTTGAAGAAATAAATTTGAATTGCTCCATGTAACTTCAAAACCTCACTTTAACTCTGATTTGGGCTATAAGTGCAATTCCGTCTAAAAAATAAAACGATTTGTGTCTAAAGTCCGATTTGGGCCAAAATTCCAATTAAGTCTGAAAATCGAGTTCTTCAAAACACAAACTCCTTGAAATTTCAGTTGAGTTGATTTCTTCAAATCACAAACTCGGCTGAACTTCAAAACCTCATGTCATGAATTATTTTTTTATAATGTGTTATTCCTCTAATGTTTCCGAAAATTACTGCAGTCAGTGCATTATTGTTTGTGATATTATTAGATGTAGTATTATCATCGGATATATACATACACATGTTCGTTTCTTCTGTCTAAATGATGACAACTGCCGGCAGCAGCAAAAACCAAAAAAAAAGTTACCATTTTTCAACGAGGGATGAATGTCCCAATATGTAAATTCATAAGTCACGTGAGTTCCCATTACTTATAAATATTAACAGGATCAAATCTTGCGGAGCTCAATTGGTATAACACTGGGATAGTTTGCTCGTGTTTGCTGCCTAATTTAATGACAAAATCTAAATAATTTGCACTCAATTTTATTTTATTTTATTTTTTAGGTTGGGTGGATAATAATTATTTTAATGCTATGTCTTACTAATTAACCAACAACTGGGTGGGGCGGATCATTTTATACCTAATTCTAAATATTTTGTTCGCAGTTGTATTTATTTATTTATTTTTAAATGGATTCATATACTACACAAGAGGATTTGCCCGTAAAAACTGGGCTATAGAAAGTTTGCGACATAATTTTTTATTCATTTTATTTCAAATCTTTGACGGATTATCTAACTAATGACTGGGACAATCTAAAAGCAAGATTTATTAATCATTCATTATTCTTTACCTCTACTTGAGTGAAACATTTATCCTCGTAAGGTCAAATAAGTTTAAATCAAATTGAATTAAAATGAAAAAGGACAATACTTGAAGTTGCATTACTTAATATTACGTTGCATTTTACGCTCAACCAATATGTTGAAATTATATTTTCCCTCTGCTGTGTATTAGAAACTGCTCAACTCTTCCATGGAATATTTGATCATATAGGCACGTGTATTACAAGATTTTTCCAATAGTTACACATCCAATTCAGATAAAATGCCACGTTCTTCTCCATTTGGAGAGACGGGCCCCAAATAAAATTACTGTTGTGCATTGAGGTCTACTTCAATGTCATGCAATATAAACATAAAAGACGAAAAATGATTTTTACTTACTTCTTGAGTCCGTTAAATTATGGTCGGCCGTGAGGTTATGTCTGTTATTTTGTTGGAACTCGAGCAAATTCGGTGGGAGGGTAAGGGACACTATATTCCACTTCGCAAGTCATGCGTTTCTATAACGACTTGTCCTCCGGTTATATTGTGAGTATCCAGTAATTATTTAACAGAGGACGGATTAAGTGACGCCGAAATCCGAAGACGCATTTGGATTAGGACGCTATTTAGTAACTGCCCCACGCAGTCACATGTGGCACAAGGCCGAATTTAATGTGGTGTTCCCGAGCCCATAGGCTCGGCCAAAAAATCCCCGTAGACCCCGCATAAACGGGATCGGGTCTGTCTACCTCCCCGGACGAAACTCTGCCCTTCGGCATAGCCTCGTCCGGGTTCCTCTCTGTCCAAATGCAGAGGGTCGACTGTCATTTGGATAAGGACGGATACATACCAAAAGCTAAGCAAAGTATTAAGAAACAGGAAATTATTGTTAGCAACAAAGACAAATGAATTTAACTTTTTTTTCATAATGTCTTAAAATTTGCCCTCTCGGGTAGCGTTTAAGGTAACTCATGCGAAGCGCACTTCATTGTCCTTTGGCTTGTTCAGGTGATATGAAGTTCCAAAATCTTTGTATTGGAAGCTTTCCCGCCTGCCGTTTGATCAGAGTTTTCATTTGCACGGGACTTTCTTACCCTCGCTGCCGTTTGGCTCTTTTGATTGCAATCTTGTCGTCTGTTGGCGGAGATTTCTTCTTGTGAGTCATACTGCTGCCGTAAACAACATGACTCCAAACTGACGTTGCATTTAAGTATTGTGCTATTATTTAAGCTTACCATTTAGAAGTTCAAGGATGATTTTTCTGTCGCCATTTAATTTAAACAAAATTTGATATGCGTAGGTCATTACTTTCCGTCCAAGTAATTATTCGCTGGATTTCGCAATTATTTTTAATTACTCCCAAGTTATATTCGCAAGTTATAAAAATTGTTATTTGAGGAAAGGATAAAGAGACGGACGGGAATGAAGATCAGGGAATCAGAAGATGTCGAATGGCATTACATTTGAATATTCAAAGATTATAGCTATCAGGGAAGCAAGTAAAAGGAAGGCAGTTCCACTGTCTGGAATTCGAGAGAAGATTTTGTGTAGAATAGGCGGTCACATTAAACTGTTTCGACAGTGAAAGGGTGAGACCGAGATGTCAGCCTAGTAGCATGCTTAAATTCATGCAATCGGGGCACCATGAAAATACCTCATGAGAGCAGTTGCCATGAAAATATTTGTCGAAAAAAAAGAGGGAAACCATATTACGTCAGTGAGAAAATGACTGGAGTCGAGATACCAGGTCAGCACCTATATCATTGCATATCCGTCTTTGGATTTTGTCGAAAATCCTGAGATGAACAGCGGGGGCACCAGGTCATATATGGCAAAAGAATTCAATGCAAGGACGATTGGTAGATTTGTAGATTTGAAGGATGGACTCAGACGAGAAAAACATTCTGGCGCGACACAGAAATATATTTCCTTGGTAGATGAAGCTATTGATTTATTGTAGTTGTTCCAGGTTGATTGGAAATCTGAGTCCGTGAATATGAGCATCATCCATGCTGATAGGAGTCAGGGCATTTTATCTATAGTGAGTAAATGAGAGCACTTCTTTTCGGAGAGATAGCATTTCCTGCCCCAGTCAACCACAGATTGGAGGTCCTTTTCGAGGCCAACGACCGATTTAACTTTGTCAGCAATGCTGGATTTACTATTGAGACAGTCGTAACTGGTAGTGTCATTTTCGTAGATACCGACTTATCAGCATCAGAAATATCGTTAATGAGGGTCAGAAACAGTGTAGGACCAAAGATATAGGCACACAGGGAACAACAGCGTTCTTATGAAAGTATCTGGAGGAGAACCCATTTAGGACGAACTTTATTACACGGTTTGACAGTAATCATTGAATTAGATCAAATAATCATCATTAATACCGTACCCTTGATGTTTACGAAGAAGGCCGGCATGCCAAACCCTATCAGACGCCTTAGAGATATCCAGCGCCACAGCTCGAGCTTCGCCGTCATTATCAAGAGCTTGGAATATAAATTCACTTATGGCTCTAAGCACGTTAGCGGTAGACCGGTCAAAGTCGAAACCATATTTCTTGTCAGAAAGTAGATCATGAGAGGTAAGTTCCTTAACCACTTCGTCATTGATTAAAGTCTCGAAGGCTTTGCCGAAGTGTGGTAGGAGACTGATAGGACAGCAATTGGTAGGAGACTGACAGAACGGCAGTTGGATGTGTCATGAATGTCTCCAGAGTTTTTCAAACAGAGACAACAGATGAGGACTTCCAAGAGTCAGCGAAGCAATTGTTATATAGTTTGGAGAGAACTGGAGCCAGCTCAGGAGCACATTTCATTTGGACTACGGCTCGTATCCCGTCACTACCACTTGCTTTATGAGAGTTTAAATTAGAGATAATGTCCAATACCATCGAAGAGTTTATGCAAATCTCACTCAACATAGCTTCTGTTCTATAGAAAAGAGGTTGTGGATTTGCTATTGTTCAGCACATTCTTGCAGAGCCGCCAATAATCTTTAGAACGAAACATGTGAGATGCAATGCGTTCTTACATTCTATCAGCAAATAGTGACTTTGCTTCATTGAGGACACGCTTGCACTCACTACGTGCAGAGACAAAGAGACGTCTGTTGCAAGCAGACATATTGCTTCGGTAGAGACGGAAGAATGATTCCTAAGGGCTATAGTAGCTGAGCAAGCGGCTGAGAACCAAGTACGATTTAACATTATATTTTCTTGCTGGGATGAAAGCCTCGATGCTAGCTTTTACCCAGGACGAGACCTCAGATGCAGAATTTTGTGATTAAAAATCACATTTCAAGGGACGCCGGGAAAGAAATCACGGAACGAGTCCCAGTCTGCGCTTTGATAACACAAAGATATTTTGTTAATACGAGTTTCTTAAAAAGTTCGGTGCAAAAAAAAAATCACGTAAAACAGGGGTCGGCAACTCATTCGACTCCCTCGGGGCGGATCGTGTTATAATGACGGGTCGCGGGCCCAGGTCGTGTTATAATGACGGATCGCGGGCCGGACGAAGAACATTAATGAAAAATTAAGAAAAATTACATATGCAGACCCCTGCCAACCTAAATATTTAAAACCATAATGAAAATAAACATTGAGAAATCAGAAAAACAAAAGAAAATCTAAAATTAAAAAAAAAACACCTAACAAAACTTACTTTTCCTCAAGGAACGTCAAAATACTTCAAAGTGAAAAAAAATCAACCGAAGTGAATTGATGAAATTATGACGTGTAGTTTTGAAACTGTTATTGAAAATTGTTCCACAAACGAATCACGCATACACACACACACCAACACACCAAGCAAAAACGAAGCACATATACCCATACATACGTGTACAGATAGTTTCAAACATATACACTTACGTACGTCCACATGCGGTATCATCCACACATTCATGAGGCATGTATGTATAATGCGCGTATGTTTAACTGTCTTTAGATTACTTCGCGCTCGCATGTCAGTCCCTCTCTGGCCTCTTTCATATTATCGTTCCTTTCACTTCTGTTATCTTTTAATGTAGCCAAGGGTCATAACAAACATGTATCCATTATTTGACATTAAACGTAACCTCTTGGGATGAACACAGTGTATATTTTGGTCACTACAAATCAACTACTCTTCGATCAGTGATGCATTAAATTCCATTACTGCTGGAAGACTCTGCAACTGGTTTTTGCACCATGCCGCACAAACAGGTGAACGCTGACATGGCTACCAGAATATATTTTCGACCACATTCCCCTTTGGCCACCTAAATCTCCAGACAGCAACCCTTTCATTATTATGTGTGGGGCACAGTTGAACGAGAGACCAACAAAACTCTTTGTAACACCAAAGATGAACTGAAGGCAAAGATTATGGCAGCATAACCCAACTAAAGCAACGAGACCGCCCAGACGATGTGCAGGGTATTCCAAAGTTGTCTGGAGGCCGTGGTTGAATATAATGACGATTTCATTGAATAAATTTGCTATTTTTTTTATTTTAAGATATTTAGGTGTAATTTTGGTAAATATATCTGTTAAAATGAGATGTCAGTTTTATCTTCATTTTTGCATAATTTTGAAGACAATTTATCCATGTATAATATGTATATGAGTATGTATATGAGTGTGGACGTAAAAATGCTTTTCAGTAATTTTGCAGATTCTGTAATGCAAAAGCAAATTAACGCAGAGAAATGATAACGTAACTTAGCAAGAAAATTAAAGAAATGATGTTAGTGAAGATACTTTTTCGACATGACAAATAATCAATCAATCAATTAATCAATAACCAAATCAGAGAGTAAATATGCATTTGTAAATATACTTGCCCGTTTTAATGAAGCTTCGTCGATAAACGTGCTTGGATTCATGCATATATTGATGTTTTATATTCAAGTCAGTTCGTGTCTGTGAATGTCAGGATTGAAAGAAACACAAAAATAAAATGAAATCTGTTTTGTTCTGAAATCATTAATTCGAATAGAACTGCAGCAGCAGGTAGAATCATAATGAGGATAATCAAAGAAAAATATATTGATAAGGATGGTAAATAATAATAATAATAATAATAATAATAATAAGCAGAATGCGCTTTCTTATTGACATGACCTTTCCTGCAAAGTGTAATCTATTTTTGAAGATCATTAAAAAAAAACTATCAAATTACAAGGATAACAAAGTCGAAATTCCAAAACTTGGGCACATGAAGACATCACTATTTTCATTTGTGCTTGGGACTCAGGCTTTTAGTACAAAATGGCACTGATAGACATATTGAGCGGATCACTGGTAGAAAAAATAGAAATAAAATGTTCTCACAAGAAGAGCCTCTATCTTGCGAATGGCATTATCTATGTAACATGTTTGAGCTTTTAGGTTTTTTTGTGCTTTTTGAAAAATATTCGGTGGAATATATGATGATCCCATTTCTGATCTTAGATTTCTGGTCTAAATGTTGTGTACACAATAGATAATAATAGTTGTAGTGATACAAGTCTTAGTAATTAACCCGAAATTAGTATAAAACAGAAAGCAAACAAAACATTACTACAACTACTACTACTACTACTACTACTACTACTACTACTACTAATAATAATAATAATAATAATAATAATAATTTGATAAAAGGATCCTAGGATCTTGCATGATAAAAGGTAAACATATCAGTGCAGCTTGGAGAGACAGCTGTATGTTTTTAGTATTGGATCCTTGGATTTTTAAGTCTTTAAAAATGCACAGATTATTCTTGTTGCTAGTAAAGTTCATTAAACACAGCATGGGAATGCAAAGAACAACAGTGTGCTTAAATTGCACCAAAGACAATTTCTATCCTATTGAATAGTCAACGAGGCATATCTCTCTCTCTCTCTCTCTCTCTCTCTCTCTCTCTCTCTCTCTCTCTCTCTCTCTCAGCGCCTTAATTTTCTTTTCGCTTGAACAAATCAGAAATAACTACGGATTCAAAGTAAAAAAGGTAAATTTTTAATCACCTATTCCTCATGGATGATATCAAACATTTTATCAAAGACGACAATGAATTGAAGCGTATCCTCAATAATGGAGAATATTTCAGTGACGATATCCGTATGAATTTCGGAATAGTTAAATGTGAAAAACTAACACAGAAGGAAGAAGGAATTAAAAAAAAACTCACTCAATAGATCAATTTTTATCACAACGATAGGGAACTGGAATTAGAAGAATCTATGAATAACTAGTAGTCAGAAAATATAGAATATATTCTACCCAAATGAAGGAGAAAGTAAGAAAACAATACAAGAGGCGTGTACATCTGGTGTAACATATTGACTTGAATTCACAAAACAGAAAGCTTCTGACTTTCCACCGCATGCAACATTTTTATCGACTGTAGGTGTCCATATCAAAATGATGCAAAGGATTAATTCGTCTAGAAACGTCTTACGAGAAACAATCGATTTTCAAAGATACCTGGAAACGACAGAAGACTAGATGTTGATCTCTTTAAAAAACATGAAAAAAATAAGAAAAAATATTAAGCAATACAGGTAGCCAACAAATTCAAAATAGAATTTAAAGTGGGTGATGAAGTGCAAATAGACCATAATACAAAAGATGCAGCGGAAATGAATTGAAAGAAGAAACAAATTCAAATGCAATGTGCCAAATGCAAAAAACAAAGATGGCAAGATAAGTCTCTTCATTTCAATACTCTGTCCTTGAAATGCTGGCTGATGTAGATAAACCCCGTACCTATCAGTGGTTAGGTAGTGCAGGGTTACCAAGCCGACATACTGGTAATATTATATTAATAGAAAATGCGGATTCTGTGATAAATATCCATGAAAAATTGACCAACTTATATCAGGTTGCACGGTGTTAACATCCATTGAATATAAACCTCAGCACTTGAAAATTTGCAATTTTTTCCAGAAAGGAATTGCAAGAAACGGGTATGAATATCACCCAGCCCCGATTGGGGACAAATCTGTAACAATTTTATGGGACTTTAGAATGCACACAGGACAATCAAAGCTCATCGTACAGAAATTGTGTTCAAAAACCACAAAAAATAATGTGCTTTCTCATTGACATGGCAATTTCTGCAGATATAAATGTATCTTTGAAATTCTTGTAGTAGAAATATCAAATATGTGACACATGAGGACATCGATAATTTAAGTTGGATTGATAATTGGAGATCTTCGATTGATTGGAAAATGTTCCGATAGACCAATTGAATAAATACAAAAAATTCTATTCATAAGTACAGCTCACACATTTCGAAGAGATTGATCCTTATAAAACATGCGTAATCATAGTTTTATAAAAACGATCTGTGGAAAATGTCATGAAGCCATTTCTGACCCATAAGAAAATGCGTATACAACAAAAATCGAAGAAAATAATAATAATAGTAATAATAGTAATAATAATTTGTCAAAATACAAGGATCTTGAAATAGAAATCGCGAAAATGTGGCATATGGGAACATCAACAATCCCTGTTGTAGTTGGAGCCCTAGGAATGGTTGGAAAAGATTCCAGTAGACTAATTGAAGGGATTCCTGGAAGTCCATGCCTCAAAGAGATACAAAAAATTGTTCTGACAAGTACAGCCCACACCTTACGAAGGGCTTTATCTATGTAATTTATTTATTTTATTTTTTTATTTTTTTTTTTTGTCAGTTGAAAGTGTCATGACGCCATTTCTATCCTTAGGTCCCTGGGCGGAACCCGGAAAGAAATGTGTAAACGGCAGGAATCAAATAAAATAATAATAATAATAATAATAATAATAATAATAATAATAATAATAATAATAATTTGGGAACATGAGTACAACTACCACGAAAATATTTATAGAAAATATACAGGGAAACCACATCAAGGGAAAGTGACTGATTTTCGTTGGTTTTCTTTAGGGGGTATATCAACATCTATAAATTATTTAATGCCGAAATCTAAATGCTGTGTACGCAATAGAGAGTAATGTTTGTAGTGATATAAGTCTTAATAATTAACCCACAGCTTGGTTTAGAAGCAGTGGATCGAAACATACCCCAAGGATATCTGCGCGTAAGTTAAAACAACTAGCCCGACTAGAATCTGAACTCGGCACTCTAATTAATAATACAGATCCATTATACATTACTCTACCAGCCCGTGCAAAATTACAGCACTTGGTATTCTCAAGTAGTCACCCATCTAGGTACTGAGCAGGCTCGTCTTTGTTAAACTGTGATCACAAGACCACCTGTGTTTCAATATGATGTGGTCGTAAACCGCAAATGACTGAATTCGAAATATTAGGTCATTACCGATGACATTACAGATCCTTCTTTGTTTTTTGTTCATAATTTCTAGATGTATTCCTCGAGCTTCAGACAAAATACGACAGAAATATTTTCTTTCGGGCATATTGAACTTAAGATAATGAGAGGAATTAACAGTTGTGTCATCAGCATTAATACGGAGTTTGTAACTGATGACATCGAGGAAAATTGTTGATAAAGATAAAAAAGAGAAAGTAGATCTAAGGATAGAGTCATTGGAGAATCTTGTATTAATGTGAAAGGATTCGGAAGCCTGAATGCTGTTACACTGGGTTTAGGCTAGAAAAATACATTATGGAGACTGGCCGCTGAAAAGTCGAAGCAACACAAAGACGACACGTAGTTAAAATAAAACATTTATTTAAACTCCTCGCCGGATCCTTCTTTATCCTAGCATGAACCTAGTCGACCGGAAGTCCTTACAAACATCATCATAATCATTAATGATGTTGTTATAAAATAACACCTTCTAAGGTAGTTTATTTTTTTTATTAACTTATATCTCTTATAAATTACCAAATAAATAATACAAGGCAAACTTTGTTTTGCTTACACTCCAAGGCGATAAATCAATCACATTGTGAAATAAATCAGATATTTTGGAGTTTGTATTTTTCGTCCTTGATTTGTTTCTCTAATACTTTCTCTTGTATTATTATTTGTTTGAACATCCTTGTAATGATCACTAAATTGGTTTATTTCTCAAAACCTGAAACATCCGGAAATCCCCTTCATTACTTGTCACAATATACGATCTGTTGTCAATGTCTGCTGACTTGATCGTTTCTTCAATGATCCATTATTTCTCATTATTTAATTTTATTCTAAATGTTTCTGCTCTTTTTACTGTTGCCAATTTTATGGCACCATGGAATCTGTTAAAATCATTTTTCATTATAGTTTTAGCCGGTTTGTCGCTCTCCTTGATTTATGTGTAATCGGGCCATTTTGGTAATAGATTTTTGAATGTAAAGGTGATGTGGTTCTTATTTTTCTTCCTATAAGTAACTCGGACTGACATCTGTGACTGCATTGGCGTACACTGTTATGCTACTAATCACTGAAACGTTTTTTTCCAAAATTCTCTTAGCTACTTTAACAGAGCTTTCCGCTTCACCATTTGCTTTAGGCTAATGTGGACTTGATGTTATATGTTTAAATCCATAACTGTCTGCAAAGTCTTTGAAAAAGTAAGTTGAGTATTATTTCCCTATTATCATTGCCAAATTCAATAGGAATTCCGCAACGCCAGAAGAAATTCTTTAACTTTCCTCTGTTGCATTCGGTTAACACTGGATAAAGCATTGCTATTTCTGTATATCTTGAGAAATAATCTGTTGTGGCAATATATTGGTGTCCTTGCTGAGTGATAATTTATGTACCAATTCTTTGACATGGAACTTAAGGAAGTGGGGTTACTTTTATTTTTTATTTGTTGGAAGTGCATGTTACAAACTGAGCATTTTTTTTATATTAATTCAACTATTGAGATATTCTAGCCCCCCACCCGACACCGATTTTTTTGTTTTTTTCTCGACATATGTTTAGTCCCAAGTAACCATTATAGGATTTCCTTAATATTACTGGTCTAAGATTTTCAGGTATGGCAATTCTGTCCTGAAACCATAGTAAATAGGAATTCTGTCTCCACAAAATATGTGTCCAAAATATTCTAGTTATATCTTTTTGAATTGGTAGAATTCGTTATTTAGCTGGAGTGCAGCTTTTTATATTGTTTTAAGGAGAGTTTTTAGTCTCTTGTCGTCTTCTACTATAGTTCAATATTGTCGACAACTGTTTCAACACATTGAATATTTTTCAATAATTTTGGCATATTTCTTTGAAAATTTTCCGGCGCAGAATTTATGATACATTGTAATCTTTTGAAGAAATATCTTCCAAAATAAATAAAGAAAATCATGAGTAGATAGGTATTTTTTTTTAAGCGTTTCACCCCAAGCAAGGCGGGAACCCACTAGGACGCAAGGGGTTACAGAAAATTTGGAGCAAGATCAGATATGAGTGATAGAAAAAAGGATGAGGAGAAGGTTAGTGGATAGATCAAGGCAAATGGAGATGTCGATTGACATTACATTTGAGTAGCTGGAGATTATAGCACTCAGGGAAACTGGAATAGTGAAGGGAGTTCCACAGGCGGGAGGTGCGAGATATGAAGCTATTGGAGTAGAAGAGACGGTTACATTTAGGAGTTTCGACAGTGAAAGGGTGAGAGCGGGATTCCAGCCTCGTCGGGTGCTTGAACTCATGAAGTCTGGGAACCAGCGAATGCAGCTCCTCGGAGCAATTGCGATGAAAGTATTTGTAAAACAGACAGAGAGAGGCGACGGCGCGTCTGTGAGAAAGTGACTGTAGACGAGATGCCAGATCAGGGCCAATTATATTGCATATCCGCCTCTGGAGCCTATCAAGAACCCCGAGGCTCCAGACCATATATGACAGCAATACTCCATGCAAGGGTGAATTATTTTCGTTACTTCTCAGAATTTGGTAGAATCTAATTTGGCATCATTCAATTGATAATAAATTTTAGATCTATTTAGTTTAGACGAAATGACATCTAAATTTGGTAACATGTAATGTTCACTTTTCACTGTTATATTCATCTTCCTCTTAGCTACACATTCGGATTTTTCCGTTTTTTTTATTACGGCTAATATAGGCTCCTACCAATCTATATAGTTGGTTCTATAAACGTTTCAATAATTTCCTCGTTTTCCAAATTATTGAATTCTTCCTTTACCATTGGTAAAATAGGGAATAGACTCTCCGTGCTGTTGTTACACAGTAGGGTGAAGGGGCTTTTTCAGAACTATTTTCACTGGGTCTCTGTTCATACTCACTCAAATAAAAAACACTGTTCTATTTTGTCTAATCGTTTCACTAAATTAATTTCATAGACGTTTTTCTAGACAATAAGTTCTCTCCCTTTACATGTTCAATGGCATATATCTCAAAATAATATTTCTCCTACGTTCTTCTGTAACGGTATTAAATTTTCCAATGCATTGGATTCTTCCTCCGGGACTTGTGAAATTGTCATTTACTGGGTTTAATATATATATTTTTTTTTCACAGACTGTTGTAAGTTTCGGTTGAGATAATGTTTATATCATCGCCTTTATCGATTTTAAATTATATCCCTGTTTAATATATATATATATATATATATATATATATATATATATATATATATATATATATATATATATATATATATATATATATATATATTCACAACGGGTTATTAACATATCTTTCTATCAGATTTCTTTTTTCATTTACTCTTCGTTTCGTTTTCGTTTTAGTTCTGCAAATTCATTTCCCAGCATTTATTTAAGTGTTTTCTTTTTTTTTTTTTTTTTTGCTGAACAGCTTTGAAAAACATGATTTTTATTACATCTACGGCAATTATTCTCTTAGGTCTCACTGCGTCTTTATTTCGTCTACATGTTTCTCGTGGAATTCTTCCATATAATATTTTATTTGTTCACTGCTCCTGACCATTTCCGTAGCTCTATCGACTTTCAAATCAGGAATTGTTTGTAATCTATCGGATAGGTTTTATATTTCTTTTAGGCATGAAGTAGGCATTGGTGTTTTCCAAAACTAAGTCATACGCATTTGCGTCTTCTGCTCATGAGAAAGAAAATGTCTGGAATATATTTTCGGCTTCGCTTCCCATGCAATATATTAATAAACTTATTTGAGTTTTGTTATCTTCTTCCCAGATTTTCGATGCTTCTCGAAGGAGCTGAAATATCTGCGAACATTTTGGCCAATTTCCCGTGTTTGTCAAACGGCTCTGGGGTAGTTAATTTTAACATATTTTCTTTTTCTTTAAATATATATTATGTTTTTTGAATTAGGTCCTCTTCTGGAAAATGCTTTTCTTCCTTTAGAAAGAATCCCTCTTTGACACAAAGGATGTGAATGGATATAAAGATATATGAGACTGGCTGCAAGAGAAAAATATATTATATGTAGGTTTGGAGGGAAAGATATATTATAGGAGACTCTCCGCTTAAAATTCGAAGCCACACAAAGATGACATGACACGTGGTAAACATAACAAGTCATTTATTTAAATTGCCCACTGGATCCGTCACATCCGAAAATTATCTAGTGGGATCGTAAGTCCTTATAATCATCATTATCATCACAATCATTATTGATTTTGTTATAAATGCCGGTCAGTACGTTTTTCACGAACGATTGGATTAAGTTAAATATTAGACCAGAGACACCATACCTGGAGATATATTGATGTTGTTTTATTAATATATCCCTGCAAATATATTTTACCTGATCTTATACTAAACAATATCGCATCTATAATCGAATTTACTCACGAAACGGAAACAAAGAATACATTGAGTTTTTTTTTTTATACCAAAGTATCCATCGTAAATCTAACAATAAAACTGATTTCATAAACTTTTATTTACACGAGAGTAACAGCACAAAATCCAACATTACTATCGTCTTTTATTTCTTATACTATTGCTTACCCAATACAAGAACATCACTAAAGATTATTGAATGAGATTTTCTAGTACAATGTTTATCAAATTTGGCTTGAACTGTCTGCGCATAGCAGTTTTTGACATTTAACAGGAATTTCTTGTAGTAGTTAAAGGCAGTTCTGAATAAATCCTGCTAACCATTCGTCTGACAGTGATGCTAGTGGAGATTACAGGGTAGTCCGAAACTCTTGTCACATTTACATCATATAATTTTCTATTTCAGACGGTTGACACAGTTTGGAAGAGAGATTGCTTGCAAGTGTATGGCCGATGCCAGAATACCTGTCAGTGGAAGGAAGTTGTACAGAGGGCCTTTGCAACAATCAACAATGCACAGCTTCGTTTAATATCATACAAGACCTGGTGCCTCATTCAAAGATGATGTTCATACAGGCATTCTTGATGTATGACAGCATCAATGAAAATATAATGAGCTGAATTTAGTACATCTGCTTTGTATTACGGTATTACCCGTTCTTCTATTGTTCTCATTAATTTTTGAAAGAAAACACACAAGACTTTGGGCCACCCCTTACTGTGGGTAATGACAGTAGCACACCCATACTGAACAAATGCTGGCTATTTGGATTTGTTTATAGTTTTATATGGAATAAAACTTTCCATGTCAATATGGGGGATAAAGCAAGATATACATCAATATTTGATACATGAATGGACATACGTTGAAAATATATTTGAACATTTTTAGTATCCTAATTATTTCATATATAATGAGAAAACGAACGAAAACCAGATTTATAAAATTAGAAAATTAAATATAAATCGACTTTAAAAACTAAGCACATAATGCTACCTACCAACTCTATAACAACATAACCTGATATCATGAAATCATGCATTTTCAAAAGAAAAAAATGTTGATTCCAAGCTCCAGAGGCCCTCCCGCACCCAAACAGTACCTTGTCCTTTGAACGAGGTCCATTCCCCGGTACCTGAGGCGAAAAGAAGTGGCGAAAGAGCGTTGGATTTGTTTTTGCTTTGCTATTAATCCACTTGAAAGCTGACCTCGTGTCATATTAGTTACAAGCGTCACTATGACAGAGCTTCCTCTGTTTTTATTTGTTTTTGTTTTTTTTTTTTCATATATTTTCCGTTATCCCAGTGAACTTGGATACTGTTACCCTTTGTAAAATAACCACAGCTGCAATGGTAATAGTAATTCTCAATTTCTTTATTCTCATACCAACGAGATTTGAAAAATATATCTGGCGCCCGGCCACTCAGCACTTTATATGACACTGGGACGAGACAGTCTATGCCTGCCTATGAAAGTCCACCATTACGTAATGAAACCTTCCATTTCTACTCTAAACCCGTGAATTTATAAATAGGTCTCATTGTTTACATTGTCTACGTTTTCGGGCTTTTCTCGCAATTCTCACCTGTGAAAATCCCTTCTGATTTCTTGTTTTACTATCTAAAGTCTTCAAAAATGTAAATGCACTGACAGTTGACATTTTTGTCTGTCAGAATTCTTCGCATTTATTGATATTCCTCCTCAGTAAATTTGTCTTAATATTCCCCGCATTATCAGCGGCATAAGAGGTATTATCACCTTCCTTGAGGTGAAAAGAAAAACATCTACAACTGAAAATGATTTTCTATACATAACGTAAGATTTACGGTATGTACTTTTAAAATAATAAGACATTTAATTAACAGAAAATAAAATAATAACAACATTAAGCCTTCAGCGGGAAATTGCATTAAATCCTATCCAATATATCACAATACTTATGGAGGAATAACTATTAATTTAAACAAAAGACTATCAGGATACTGACATATTTCACCAAACAATGCACTCATTGCATCATTCGTCTAACCATTAATTCAGACTTAAAAATACAATTTTATTTAAATCGTTATTTACACTCTTTACGTTCGGACAATTGTACTAATCCCTAGTGTTATCACAGCGTTTCGGTCGTCGTGAGCTCCAACGGGCTATGTGGTAACCTATAGGGAATTCTGAACTGAACCCTTTATTTAATCTACAGGGCTAGAATGTTCTCCTTCCACTGTCCATGTCTAGGGATGTCTAGCATATTTCTTATTTTTAGTGTTGCACCACTGAGTCCATTTATACATTATGTGGAGCAGGGATTTCAGAAAGAATCAGCGCATATGCTAGGCTATGAGGCCCCTCATCTTAGGTCTAACATAGAATTAAATACGGCTTCAACACAAGCATCTGTCAAACGACGGGTAACAGATTCAACATTAATCACTAAGCACGTTGAGATTAAGGTACCAAGTACACCACAGAGAATTTTAGGATAATAACCTAAAGGGTTAAAGTGTTGTTTCTTGAATTTGGCGACATATTAATTGGGAGATTAATACTTGAGGTAGGAAGTGTTTACTTGCAGTCAACAGAAACAAGTGAGCAATAACTGAGCAACGCCTCAAAAACTAAAGTACTCTCAATTAACCATCATACAGATCCTTCCCTGCCCCCCATTAGAATGTCTGATAGTCAACTTCTTGAGAGCAACTCTCTGCGTCTGCTCGGTCTCAAGTTGATTGCTGACCTGAGATGGAACAAATGCATTGAGTCAATTGCTTCTTCCACCGCGAGGAAAGTTGGCTCTCTGTGCCGCGCCAGGAGATTTTTCTCCCTGGAATCGATACTTCAAATATACAAATCAACCATTCGCCCTTGCATGGAGTATTGCTGCCATATATGGTCTGAGGCACCTTCTGTTTACCTCGGAGTTCTTGACAAGATCCAGAGACGGATATGTAATATAATTGGCCCTGATCTGGCATCTCGTCTACAGTTGCTCTCTCACAGACGCGCCGTCGCCTCTCTCTGTCTACTTTCATGGTAATTGCTCCGATGAGCTGCTTTCACTGGTCCCCAGACTTCATGAATTCAAGCGCCCTACGAGGCTGGCATCCTGCTCTCACCCTTACACAGTAGAAACTTTTAAATGTAGACGTCTCTTCTACTCCAATAGCTTCATACCTCGCATCTCTCACCTGTGGAACACCCTTCCTAATTACTGTTTCCCTGAGAGCTATAATCTCCAGCCATTAAAATGTAATGTCAACCGACATCTCCAGTTACCTTGATCTACCCTCTCCTCATCCTTTCTTCTATCACTCCTATCCGCTCTTGCTCCAAATCTTCTGCAACCCCCTGCATCCTAGTGGCTTCACGACTTGCTCGGGGCGTAATGCCAAAATAAATACTACAAATAAGAACTAGATATCCTTAAATATATCACCGTAGATTAAATAAAGTGCCGTCCTGGGTATGACAATAAACTACATCCGTGGCTTGGGTATGACGATAAACTACATCCAACAGCAAGGGCTCTGATCAGGTGGATATGAGGAGCATGGAACCGTCACTTAATTTCTGGTGTTCCCAGGTCCACTCTGACCCGAGGTGGTAGCATCTGTCAAGGTCCCAGCTGTGGTCAAATAGTTAACGCCCCAAAAGTGGTCAAAACACTATGAAAGTATAAAAAACAGGTTTTAATATACCAATAATATTTTTTTTGGAAAAAGAAATATTTCCAGGAATACATTTTTGAAAAAAAAATATTAGCAGTAATACATTTTTTAAAAATATTACAAGCAATACATTTTTGAAAAAAAAAAAAAAATTGAAAAAAAAATATTACTAACGATATATTTTTGAAAAGAAAAAATATTAGCAGCAATACATTTTTGAAAAATATTACAAGCAATATATTTTTGGAAAAAAGTATTACCAGCAACAAAATGCTTGTCGGCATCAAATATCGCACTGAGGTTAATATGCCATAAAAAAACAAAAAAATAAATAAAGTGTTCATTTAAAACTTCACTGTAGATCGATGTGTAAATTCACCTAGATCGATATGCACCTGATGAAGGCCGAATCGCACAACGGTCGAAACGTTGTCAAAATAACTACCGAGACGAGGAGAATAGCCCGAATGCAAATAATGTTATCTCCTCATGCCAGAAATTCGGACAGAAATTATTTAAAATAATGGTAGTATTAACCATTTCATTATAAGGCTATTTCCAGCACTCACTGATCGAGCTGCCAGTGTTTCATGCAATTTCAGTTTACAAAATCTTTCTCCTAGCACAATGTTTCAGGGAATAAATTCAGTAGCAGTAATCCCTCTTTCAAGTATGCATTAAGACATCCTTCTTGAGATTTTATTTGAAGTAGCATGGTTGATATTAGATTTGAACAGGTCAGGATTGTTGTGATTGTAGTAGTTTCCACAAAGTGGCTGTTTGTGGGAAAAAATCTTCTCGATTGGAAGTTACATCTCACCAATGGAATATAAAGAGAATGAGGCTTGTTCGACGCAATTTGCGTGGCATGGTAGGTCTTAACCTTGAAGGTTAGACTTGTTGGAAAGAAGGAATGTAAATCTTCTGAATGATTTTGATGCAATTAGTCATAGAACAGCGTGAAGCTTTCAATGTTTATTTATGTTAAACTGGATGTAGAATGGAAATAATTAATCTCAAAGAAGGTTACGCTGAAGCTCTTAAATTCTATCAAATCTGGAACATGGATATAGGGCAGCTCCTTCCCATTCATTTATCGCCTAGAGCTGATTCATCTCAAGGCAAGGGATACCAAATGACACGAGCAGTACAGTATTCCTAGCAATGGATCGCATTTACGAGTTCAATTTGATGACTGCGTTGAGCGTAAGTCACAATATGCGCTCAAGTCAGGAAGCCTTCTTTAGATACCACACGTTAATCACGATAGGCACACATTACTGATCCGCTCGATATTGATAAAACGTCACCAGTTTGGTTTTTGAGTCATTGAAGGAGATCAGGTTATCTGATGAGTGTATTCAAGGTAGACGAATTACAACTCATTGATTAAAGACGTTAACTCAAACTACATTCCTATAGATATGGCAATGATATCAGATAAAATAGCATTTTAAGAAATATGAAAATATAAAGATAAGCATGGAAATAAAATGGACGGAAAAAGTGTCAATTTAAAATTACAGTAGTACCTGTAATAATTGGAGTCATGCACACCGTCAGGAATGCAGCAGAAAAATTAGATTTTTAAAGAACTTGGAAGTATCCTATCTGTACGTTTATGCACTGATTTCAGCAAAACCTATCACCATATAACATAATGGTGTCCATGATGCATATGTCTATTCTCTACTTATCAGCCCCGAAGGGAATATCTTTCTTTCAGTGTCGTGTTCTTAGACTTCTGAGCACACGTTTAATTAATGATAAGAAACATGAAGGATTCAATAATTTCAGTTGTGGCTGGTCTGTGGGTTTGACTGGAATAAGTTGATATAATTGTTTTCCGTAGTAGAGCCCACAATCTACGAATGGCTTCATCTTTAGTTTTGTTTATTTATTTATTTATTTCTGTTTTACACGCAAGTGCATTGTTAAAATTCGTAACACCGTTTCTAACCTTAGGTTTCTGGTTAGAACCCGGAAGGAACTGAGAACGCAAGAGACACCAAATGAAATAATAACGATGACAAAATCAACAACAACAACAGAAAAACAACAATAATAATAATAATAATAATAATAGTAATAATAATACTAATAATAATAGTAATACTACTACTACTACTACTACTAATAATAATAATAATAATAATAATAATAATAATAAGAAGAAGAAGAAGAAGAAGAAGAAGAAGAAGATTGGAATGAAAGTATCGTGATGGACGGAACAGTTAATAATACAGTGGTTTGCAATATCTGGCCGAGCAAATCTTTGTAAAAAAAAAAAAAAAAAAAATGAATCAGCAGATTAACTTGTAGCTGGCGGGGTTAATGTTGTTTGACCTACAACCATAAATCTCTCCACCACTTGAGAGGCCCTGGTGAAAGCTGATGTCATTAGGTTGGGTGTTAAGGTAGGTGATGGGTCCGTACATTGTCGGTAGGAACTGAGACAATCATCGCCCGACAGAAATAACCAAGAGTAGGAGAGAATAACTAATACTACTAATACTACTACTACGACTACGACTACTACTCCTACTATTAATAATAATCATTGCAAATGATGAAAATCAGGAGAAAAACCTACTCAACATTGTCAAAACCATCAATGAAGACATCAGGATAAAATTCGGAATCGACAAATGTGCCAAAGTCACCTTCAAAGGCGATAGAATAACGAAAATTCCGGATTTAGATCTTGACATCAATAACAAGATTAAGAAACTAGATCAAGATGGTATATACAAATAATAGGAATTAATGAAGGAGGCGGAATACAACATTCAATTATGAAGTAAAAGTAAAAGTATATATATATATATATATATATATATATATATATATATATATATATATATATATATATCCGTAAATTATATTATAGAAGAATGCGTTTGATCCTAGAAAATGAAGTAAATGCGACCAGTAAAATGAAGGCTATCAAAAGTTTGGCTATATCAGTAGTAAAATACAGCATCAGCATTATTAAATGGAAGCTAAATGATATTAAAAGAGTGGACGTTAACACCAGAAAAATTCTTACCCAAATGAGGCTGCCCCAACCGAAATCAGATGCTGATAATTTGTGTGTATTGTTACGATAGACCAATAATTGTACCCCCACCTTAGATTTTACAAGTATATTTTTTAATATCTTACATATTTGCGACGATATATGAGAATAACAGTCGCCTCTTTATTTCTTTGAATATGCAGATTATGGATTTTTTTTTTGGACCCGGTTAAACTAAATGCAGTTCTTGGAAGAGAACCTTGCATTCCCCAACAATCTGTCTGGTATCTGATCGCAGGCCAGACGGACGCTGCTTGTCTGATAAGTCCAAGTGACCCTAATAGTGTTCAATGAATAACGCCTAATCATTTTCATATGCCAACACGTGACTTAACCCCTAACTTTTTTTTCGCGCGTGTTGGGATATAACAACTTCACTTAGCTGTTTACTTTCAGGGGAATCGGACGTCACCAAAATTAGACTTAGCTGTTTGCTTTCAGAGGAATCAGACGTCACCAAGGATCGAATGACCGACGAAAGAATCCTGAACGGTATTCTCAAGCCCAAGTCGTCTATACTACTGTGGTTTTTCTGAGACTCTACTCGCCCTCGGGAAGGATTGAACGGCGTTAATCAAGGACTTATATCAGGACATTAGCAACTCCCCCTTTTTCGCTCGGACAATTGAAATGACATCTTTTCTTTCAAACTTTATTTCTGATAACAATCGATCAACGCCTATCCATTCAATTTGTAAATCTTTACATGTCTCTCTCTCTCTCTCTCTCTCTCTCTCTCTATATATATATATATATATATATATATATATATATATATATATATATATATTCTATAATCTGCTGTCACTATTTTTGTCTGTATTTCATCGCAGTGATATATGTTTGATCAAACATATGTCCCCTCATCCCTTTTACTATTTTGTAATATACTGTGTATTTTATAAATAAAGTATTTTTATTACATATTCTCGTGTAGTCTTCTGTTTTTCTGTGTCTGCATATTGTTCCTTTTCTCACTGCGTTCAACGACGTCCGGAATTGGAGAATTTCCCTCCCATCGTTCTTTTCATCAATCTTACATTGAACCCTGGGATACTCTCGTTTATATTTTCTCGTTGCTTCTCGGCTATCGTAGTTCCAACGAAACCCCGGGCGTAACAGTAACGAGAGATATAGCAGGTCGAGTTCTACTCCAACTCTTAAAAACAACAACAGCAATTGAATTGGAAGCCTACCTCACAAAAAACAATGACCCTCATCTAGAAATAGTAAAACACCAAATCCACGCCTTCAACAAAGAGGCTGCGCTCTTCTCATACCTAAAATCTTACCGACAATAAACGAATCGAATACCATCTGTGTCATACGAATAAATCGGAAAGCAAAACGAATTGGCCAAATGAAATTGAAACAAAACTGGGAAGACAAGGCTTTGAAAATACATAAAAAGAACGAAAGAAGCAGATTTGGACCAACAGAAAACACATCATTGGCTGCGGAGAACGGCACTGAATGCGGTGAGAGAAGGCTTAATGATTTCACCTCAAGGACCAACGCCTCGCAATCAAATCTTATCACTAACAACTAATCAAGTATGGAACCAACATGAAATGCAGGATCTGTGGGTATAATGATGAAACTGTCGAACATATTTTCTCAAAATGCCCGAAACTGGCAAAAAAAAAAATGAATATATCCAGGAACATAAAAACGTAGCGAAATATGTGAACAGGAAGATATGGAAGAAGCACAAAATCGAAACCACTGAGAGATGTTATGACCAGCTACCAAACACAGTTGCCCAACGTAAGGATTTAAATATCCTCTGTCACATTCCAATTCAAACTTAGAGAGAAATAAAAGCCAACAGACCTGATATTAGCAGAAAAGACAATAAATCCAGGAAGTGTATGCTTTTTGACATAGCAGTACCATCTGACAGAAACACATCCATAAAACATATCAAGACATAGTCCAAATACATGGACCTAAAGATGGAGATTAACATGTGGCGAATAAAGACTGAGACTGTAGCAATAGTAATCTACGCCTCGTGCAAGTCTCGATTGACGTTCGCAGAGAGAATTGAACGAAATTCTAAACTACTTGTGGCTGTTTGAGTTTTCAGAAGCAGAGCCCACAACCTACGAATGGCTTGATCTAAGTTTTTTTTAATTTTTTTTTAAAATTTCTTTTTTACACGCATGTGCATTGTAAAGTATTTATCTATAGGTTTCTGCACTGATAAAGAAGGATAAAGGGGTGCAGAATCTCCCTCGATGTAGCGACCGATCGTCTACTAGCAGGTTCGGTAGGACAATCCATCCGTGTAGATTGATGTCGTCGTTAGAGTTGCCATCTCCACGCTGTAATGTCTAAATGAGCAGAGAGGTAGAAGGAAAGTCAGTTTTCTCCCAAGGAAAGGCTGATCTGTTCGTCTGAGATGTCGGATGGGGTACAAAGTTCTCAGGTCCAGCGGCTGTTAATGTTCTTTCTATTATTGGCCGAGGCATTCTTCTTTACGTTTTTTTTTTTATTTCACACACTTTGTGTCCAGAAAAAAAAGAGATTGCTGCCTATATAATACATAAATATATAATATATATATATATATATATATATATATATATATATATATGTATGTGTGTATATATATATATATATATATATATATATATATATATATATATATATATATATATATATATATAATTGTGACAAATATAGATCAAATATGGATAAAAATTGACAAGATTATCGGAAGGCTATATAAATTTAACATCTTTATCATTTATTTGTTTTCTAATGATAAGTAACAGTATATAGCGTCAACATACATGTTTCCCTAAAAAAGCGCCCTTACTAGGAACATCCTAAATAATAAGAAAAATGCTATCAATTAAATGAAAATTTTTATATTGGCCCTAAGTACAATAGTTTGGATCCGACTCGACAGGATAGAAACGCAGGAAAAATAACACATAAACAATACCAATAACAATAATAATAATAATAATAATAATAATAAGAAGAAGAAGAAGAAGAAGAAGAAGAAGATTAAAGAAATAGTTATGAACCCAGACCTGGTTACAGATAGGACTGTACAAATTTTTGGGAATTTACAATACACACAGACAATTCAATCAAAGCTAATCGTCTAGACATCGTGATCAGAGACCAAAACAAAATGTGCATTCTTATTGAAATGTCAGTCCCTACAGACAATAATGTACCTTTGAAGATCTTCAAAAGTCTATCAAAATACAAGAACCTTGAAATTGTAATCTCAAAAATGTGTCACATGAGGGCATTAATATTTCCACTTGGATATATCAGATTGATTGAAAATGGTTCCGCTAGACACATTGAAGGGATTCCTGGTAGCTCAAAACTTAAAGAAACACAAACAATTGTACTAACGAAGAACTTTGTATATATAATTTTCTGTGATCTTATTTTTTTTTCTTTTTCTCAGAAAATGCTTAGTGGAAAATATCATGATGTCATTTCTGAACATAGGCTTCTGGTTGGGACCCGGAAAGAAATTTAGTATACAAGAGAAATCAAAGGAATAATAATAATAATAATAATAATAATAATAATAAATATCTATGAAAAAGAAGTATCATCAGGTTGACGCCAGGCAGTGTATAGCTATGAGCCATAGACAGGGTGACTCTTAAATCTTGTCCGATAATAATCCTAGTGTTAGTGACTCGAATAAAATGTCGTTGGCAGTTAGGAATATAGTGAGGAAAGGAAAAATAAAATAACAGTTTGTCAGTGACAGGTGGGGAATGCGAGAAAAGAAATCATTAAAATAGAACTGATGGTTGCATCCGGATATTTCAAGTCTAAAACTGTGAGAAGCAGTTGCTAATGTAGTAGCTCGCATAAATGCATAAAAACGGGGAAGAACAAGAAGAGAAAAACAGCACATTAGAACAACTGTCATGTACATATTTCTAAAGAAGATTCAGGAAAGCCAAGACACGTCGTGGGAAATTGACTGAAGTTGGGATGCCAATTCTGGATTGATTACATTAGAAACACTTCTCGGAATTTTGTCAAGAATCTCGGGATAAGTAGTAGAAACACAAGACCAGATACGGCACCAATGATAAATTCAGGGAGAAAGAAAATAACATAACGTGTCAACAAGGGTCTTTATTCAAGTCTTGGATCGGAAATTCAGCTGAAAATCGGTTCGAAGCGTCTTATTACAGGATAAACCAGGATATTTAGGATTCAGTATCAGTTATCAAATATAGAACAAAATAGCAAATCGTGAGAGAGAAGAATCCCACGAGAAGACCATCAACAATTTGAAATAAAACGGTAAATTTGGCCGGGATATCATAAAGCGCATTGCCTGACGATGCTGAAATAGAAATTATAAAGGACAAATTCCAAGTAGAAGAAAGGTCCTAACAGAGCAAGTCAGTACACTAGGAATAATCCTGTTTCTTAGTAACTCAAATATAAAAAGATAAATTGCATGAAAATGAAAACTGTCTAGTATATCATGCTAATACAAAAATTTGAACATAAACCATGCTAAAATGTTCAGAGGCATTAATATTTCCACTTGGATATATCAGATTGATTGGAAATGGTTCCGGCTAACACATTGAAGGATTCCTGGTAGCTCAAAACTTAAAGAAACACAAATGGTGTTGTACTAACGAAGAACTTTGAGGATATATAATTTAACAGAGGATAGTGTAGATCTTATTTTTTCCCTATAGTAACAGAGGATAGTTTTCTATAGTAACAGAGGATAGTGTAGAAAGAGTCATCCTATAGAAATAAGTTAACAGAGGATGGAAAATATCATCCCTTAGTCATTTTCCCTGAACAGAGGAGGATAAGAGTCATCCCTATAGTAACAGAGGATAGTGTAGGACCCCTATAGGAGGATAGAAATTTCCTATAGTAACAGAGGATACAAAAGAGAAATAACAATAGGAAAATGAGTCAATAATAATAATATCCCTATAATAAAAGATTAATAGTAACAGAGGATAGTGTGAAAGAGTCATCCCTATAATAATATCCCTATAGTAACAGAGGATAGTGTGAAGAGTCATAAATCATCCCTATGAAAAAGAAATAGAGGATGGTGTGCCAGAGGATAGATCATCCCTATAACAGGTCCCTATGGTAACAGAGGATAGAGTAGAAAGAGTCATCCCTATAGTAACAGAGGATAGTGTAAGAAAGAGTCATCCCTATAGTAACAGAGGATATGTAGCCATAGTAACAGGGATAGACAGAGGATCTTAAAAGAGTCATTGTATCATCCCTATAGTAACAGATAATAAAAAGAGTCATCCTATAGTAACAGAGGATAGTGTAGAATAGTAACGAATAAAAATGTCATCCCTATAGTAACAGAGGATAGTGTGAAAAGAGTTAGAATAGTGTAGAAAGTCATCCCTATAGTAACAGAGGAAGTGTAGGAAAAAAACAATTTCATCAGTATAGTAACAGAGGGATGTGTAGAAAGAGTCATCCCTATAGTAACAGAGGATAGAGTAGAAAGAGTCATCCCTATAGTAACAGAGGATAGTGTAGAAAAGTCATCCCTATAGCAGAATAGAAAAAGAAATCCCTATAGTAAAATTGAAAGAGTCATCCCTTATAGTAACAGAGGATATAGAACTGATGGTTGCATAGAAAATTCCCTATAAAGTCAAAACTCATCCCTAAGTAACAGAATAGAAATTGTAACAGTAATCATCCCTATAGTAACAGAGAGGATAGTGTAGAAAGAGTCATCCTATATAGTAACAGAGGATAGTCATAAATGCATCCCTATAGTAACAGGGATAGAACAGATAGAGAAAACAGTAAGAAGAAAGAGTCATCCCTATAACAACGATGTCATACCTATAGTTCAAGGATAGAGTCATCCCTAAAACAGAGATTCAGGAGAAAGTGTCATCCCTATAGTAACAGAGGAAAGATAGTAACAGAGGATAAAAAGAGTCATCCCTATAGTAACAGAGGATAATAACAGAGGATTAAGAAAGAGTCATCCCTATAGTAACAGAGGGATAGAGTAAAAAGAGTCAACAAGAAAGTCATCCCTAGTAACAGAGGATAGTTTCATCCTATAGTAACAGAGGATAGTGTAGAAAGAGTCATCCCTATAGTAACAGAGGATAGAGTAGAAAGAGTCTCCCTATAGTAACAGAGGATATGTAACAGAGGATGATGGTCATCCCTATAGTAACAGAGAGATAGAATTGAAAGAGTCATCCCTATAGTAACAGAGGATAGTGTAAAAGAGTCATCCCTATAGTAACAGAGGATAGTGTAGAAAGAGAACAGAGGATTAAAGGAGCCATCCCTATAATAACACATCCCTATAGTAACAGAGGATAGTGTAGAAAAAGTCATCCCTATAGTAACAGAGGATAGTGAAAAAGAGTCTTTGTATTCCCTATAGTCAGAGGATAAGAAAGAGTCATCCCTATAGTAACAGAATGTTGTAATCCCTATAGTAACAGTGGATAGAGTAGAAAGAGTCATCCCTATAGTAACAGAGGATAGTATCCCTAAGGATAAAGAAAGATCATCCCTATAGTAACAGAGGATTCATCCCTATAGTAACAGAGGATAGAGTAGAAGAGTCATCCCTATAGTATAGTGTAGAAAAGATTCATCCCTATAGTAACAGAATAGTGTAAAAGAGTCATCCCTATAGTAACAGAGGATAGTGAAAATCATAGTAACAGAGGATAGAAAAAGAGTCATCCCTATAGTAACGGTCCCTATAGTAACAGAGGATAGAGTAAAAGAGTCATCCCTTAGTAACAGGATAAAACGAGTCATCCCTATAACAGTAACAGATATTTAGGAAAGAACCTATATATCAGAGGATAAGCCATTGCCTATAGTAACAGAGGATAGAGTGAAAGAGTCATCCCTATAGTAACAGATAGTGTAAAAGAGTCATCCCATAGTAACAGAGGATAGTGTAGAAAGAGTGTCATCCCTATAGTAGTAACAGAGGATAGTCATCCCTATAGTAACAGAGGATAGAAGAAAGAGTCATCCCTATAGTAACAGATATAGAAGAAAGAGTCATCCCCTATAGTAACAGAGGGATTTCCCTATAGTAACAGAGGTGTAATCCCTATAACAGAGGGATAACATCCCTATAGTAACAGAAAGGGATTGTAGAAAGAGTCATCCTATAACAGAGGATAGTGTAGAAAGAGTCATCCCTATAGTAACAATCATCCCTATAGTAACAGAGGATAGATTAGAAAGAGTCATCCCCTATAGTAACAGAATATAAAGACTCATCCTATAGTAACAGAGGGATAGTAGAAAGAGTCATCCCTATAGTAACAGAGGGATAAATTCCCTATAGTAACAGAGGATAGTGTAGAAAGGTATAGTAACAGAGGATAAAAGAAAGAGTCATCCCTATATAACAGGATAGTGTAAAAGAGTCATCCCTATAGTAACAGAGGATAGAATCATCCCTATAGTAACAGAGGATGGATAGATAAAAGAGTCATCCTTATAGTAACAGAGGATAGCGTAGAAAGAGTCCATCCTTTATAGTAACAGAGATACTTAGTAACAGTAGAGTAAAAGAGTCATCCCTATAGAACAGAGGGATAACATCCCTATAGTAACAGAGGATAGTGTAAGAAAGAGTCATAAGTAACAGAGGATGTGATCATCCCTAAAATAGAGAGAAAGTCATCCCTAAAACAGAGGATAGTCATCCCTATTTAACAGAGGATGAGTAAACGAACAGAGGATTTATCCCTATAGTAACAGAGGATTGTGTAGAAAGAGTCATCCCTATAGTAACAGTGGATAAATTGCAGAGGATAGTTAGAAAGAGTCATCCCTATAGTAACAGAGGATAGAGTAGAAAGAGTCATCCTTATAGTAACAGAGGATAGAGTAGAAAGAGTCATCCCTATAGTAACAGAGGATAGTGTAGAAAGAGTCATACCTATAACAGATAGTGTAGAAAGAACTCAAGTAACAGAGGAAAGAGTCATTCCTATAGTAACAGAGGATAGTGTAGAAAGAGTCAAATATCCCTATAGTAACAGAGGATAGAGTAGAGTCTTCCTATAGTAAACGGAGGATAACTTTAATAACAGAGGATACATAAAAGAGTCATCCTCATAGTAACAGAGGATAGAGTAAAACAGAGGATAATAACAGAGGATAGTGTAAAAACTCATCCCTTCAGAGGATAGTGTAGAAAGGATAGTGTAGTCATCCTATAGTAACAGAGGATTGTAGAAAGAGTCATCCCTATAGTAACAGAGGATAGAGTAGAAAAGAGTCATCCCTTTTGTAACAGAGGATAGTGTAACATCCCTATAGTAACAGAGGATACAAAGAGTCATCCCTATAGTAACAGAGGATAGGTAGAAAGAGTCATCCCTATAGTAACAGAGGATAAAGTGAAAGAGTCATCCTCAAGTAACAGTAAAAAAAGGTCTTCCTATAGTAACAGAGGATGGTATCAAGACAATATAGTAGAAAAGTATAATAACATCCCTTATAACAGAGGAGGAAATCCCTATAGTAACAGAGGATAGTGTAGAAAATCATCCCTATCAGAGGATAGAGTAGAAAGAGTCATCCCTATAGTAACAGAGGATAGTGTAGAAAGAGTCATCCCTATAGTAACAGAGGATAGTGTAAAAAGAGTCATCCCTGTAGTAACAGAGGATAGTGAAAGAGTCAGTAACAGAGGATAGTGTGAATCCCTATAGTAACAGGATAGTCACCCTATAGTAACAGAGGATAGTCTGTAAGAGTCAATCAGAGGATAGTTGAAAGAGTCATCCCTATAGTAACAGAGGATAGGTAGAAAGAGTCATCCCTATAGTAACAGAATAGATCATCCCTATAGTAACAGAGAATAGTGTGAAGTCATCCCTATAGTAACAGAGGATAGAATAACAGAGGATAGTGTAGAAAGAGTCATCCCTATAGTAACAGAGGATAGAAGGATCCCTATAGTAACAGAGGATGGTGTAGAATATAGGATCCCTATAGTAACAGAATAGCGATCCCTATAGTAACAGAGGATAGTAACAGAGGATAGTAAAAAGAGTCATCCCTATAGTAACAGAGGGATAGAGTAGAAAGAGTCAATAGTAACAGAGGATAGTGTAAAAGTGTAGAAAGAGACATCCCTATAGTAACAGTGGAAGTAGAAAGAGAGTCATCCCTATATAACAGAGGATAGAGTAGAGTCATCCCTATATAGTAACAGAGGATAGAGTAAATCCCTATAGTAACAGAGGATAGATCATCCCTATAGTAACAGTGGATAGAGTAGAAAGAACAGAGGATGGTAAAGTAACAGAGGATAGTGTATCATCCCTATAGTAACAGATAGTGTAGAAATAGTAACAGAGGATAGTGTATCCCCTATAGTAACAGAGGATAGAGGATATGTAACAGAAAGAGTCATCCCTATAGTAACAGAGGATAGAGTAGAAAGAGTCATCCCTATATAACAGAGGATAGAGTAGAAATCATCCCTATAGTAACAGTGGAGGATAGTAACGGAGGATAAAAAGAGTCATCCCTATAGTAACAGAGGATGGTGTAGAAAGAGTCATCCCTATAGTAACAGAGGATAATGTAGAAGAATCACTTTGAACAGAGGATGGTGTAAAGAAAGAGTCATCCTATAGTAACAGTGGATAAAGTCATCCCTATAGTAACAGAGGATAGTGATCATCCCTATAGTAACAGAGGATAGTGTGAACAGTGAAAGAGTCATCCCTATAGTAACAGAGGATAGAGTAGAAAGAGTCATCCTCTCTAACAGGATAGTGTGAAAAGAGTCATCCCTATAGTAACAGAACGAGTCATCCCTATAGTAACAGTGGATAAGAAAGAGTCATCCCTATAGTAACAGAGGATAAGGTCATCCTATAGTAACAGAGGATAGTGTAGAAAGAGTCATCCTATAGTAACAGAGGATAGTGTAGAGTCATCCCTATAGTAACAGAGGATAGTGTAGAAAGAGTCATCCCTATAGTAACAGAGGATAGTGTAGAAAGAGTCATCCCTATAGTAACAGTAAAGGACAGGAGGATAGTGTAAGATCCCTATAGTAACAGTGTAGAAAGTCATCCTATAGTAACATCCCTATAGTAACAGAGGATAGTGTGAAAGATCCCTATAGTAACAGAAGTCATCCCTAGTAACAGGGATAGATAGAAAGAGTCATCCTATAGTAACAGAGGATGGTGTAAGAGTATCCCTATAGTAACAGATAGATAGAAAGTGTAAAGTAGATTCATCCCTATAGTAACAGAGGATAGATGAAACAGAGGATAGTAGAGTTATCCCTATAGTAACAGAGGATAGTGTATAGTGTGAAAGAGTTATCCCTATAGTAACAGGAGGATAGTGTAAAAGAGTCATCCCTATAGTAACGAGGATAGAGTAAAAGGTCATCCCTATAGTAACAGAGGATAGTGTGTCATCCCTATAGTAACAGAGGATAGTATTAGAGATCCCTATAGTAACAGGAGTCATCCCTATAGTAACAGAGGATATATAGTGTAAAGTGGAATCCCTATAGTAACAGAGGATAGTGTAGAAAAGAGTCATCCCTATAGTAACAGTCCCCTATAGTAACAGAGGATAAAAAATATCCCTATTGTAACAGAGGATGATTTATAGTAACAGAGATTAAAGAGTCATCCCTATAGTAACAGAGGATACTGTTCATCCCTATATAACAGAGGATGGTGTAGAAAAGAGTCATCCCTTTAACATCATCCCTATAGTAACAGATAGTATAGTAACAGAGGATAGTGTCATCCCTATTAACAGAGGATAGATCATCCCTATAGTAACAGTAGTTGAAAAGAGTCATCCCTAAACATCCCTATAGTAACAGAGGATTAAAAGAGTCATCCCTAAGTAACAGAGATAGTGTAGTTCAATAGTAACAGGGATCATCCCTATAATAAAGTAGAAAGATGTTCCCTATTCATCCCTATAGTAACAGAGGGATAACAAGATATCCCTATAACAGATAGTGTAGAAAGAGTCATCCTATAGTAACAGAGGATCACCCTATAGTAACAAGGATAGTGTGAAAAAGAGTCATCCCTATAGTAACAGAGGATAAAAGAGTCAATAGTAACAGGGATAATGAAGAGTCATCCCTATAGTAACAGATAGTTAAAAGATCCCTATAGTAACAGAGGATAGTGTCATCCCTATAGAACAGAGTCATCCCTATAGTAACAGAGGATAGTGTAGAAAGAGTCATCCCTATAGTAACAGAGGATAGTGTAGAAAGAGTCATCCCTATAGTAACAGAGGATAGTGTAGAAAGAGTCATCCCTATAGTAACAGAGGATAGAGTAGAAAGAGTCATCCCTATAGTAACAGAGGATAGTGTAGAAAGAGTCATCCCTATAGTAACAGAGGATAGTGTAGAAAGAGTCATCCCTATAGAGTACAAACAGAGGATAGTAACAGAGGATAGTTTCAAATAGTAACAGAGGATAGTGGAAAGAGTCATCCCTATAACAGAGGATTTATCCCTATAGTAACAGAGGATAGAGTAGAAAGAGTCATCCCTATAGTAACAGAGGATAGTGTAGAAAGAGTCATCCCTATAGTAACAGAGGATAGTGTAGAAAGAGTCATCCCTATAGTAACAGAGGATAGTGTAGAAAGAGTCATCCCTATAGTAACAGAGGATAGAGTAGAAAGAGTCATCCCTATAGTAACAGAGGAGGATAGTGTGAACAGAGGATAGAGAAAGAGTCCCCTTAACAGAGGATAGAGTATCATCCCTATAGTAACAGAGGATAGTGTAGAAAGAGTCATCCCTATAGTAACAGGTATGAAAAGAGTCATCCCTATAGTAACAGAGGATAGTGTAGAAAGAGTGATCCCTATAGTAACAAGAGTAATAAAAAATCCCTAAACTGTGGAAAAATATTTCCCTATAGTAACAGAGGATTAGACGTCATCCCTATAGTAACATATATAGAAAGATCATCCCTATATAACGATGATAGATTTCAATGAATAGATGATGTTTGATCATCCTATAGTAATAAAAATAAATCTATTAGACGCCGCCAGTTCAATATACATTTACTTTGAATAAGGATTTTCCAATTCAATAACGACACGGATCGCGTGTTTGCCTTCTACCATTTTATCCTTTGTTCCTATATAACAATCACCGACAACAAGATTTTATTACAAACAATTATCAATGAAAATGAAGTCGATATTACGATCATTAAATGAACTTATATTTGCCGCAAGTAATTGAAATACTAACCTCGAATCTAAATACCGAAAATTGTAGCACTGAAGTAGATGATAGTCGTATAAATTTCCCCTTATCTTTTTCTCTATAACATCTTTTCTTTAATATGTTTACTTATTTTAACCGTACATAAATTTTATCTGTGCAACCACATAAATTTAATGAAAGTAGTTTAAACGATTGTGCACATTCGAATGACATCATAAAATAAAGTAAACTGATGCTGGGAATGTAAACTGCATATGCAGCCAACTGTATCAACAATCATTATCTGTTCACTGCCAGATTCAGAAGTTTCCTGGATGAACAAACTATAATAATAATAAGGATAATAATAATATGAAGATGAAGAAGATGACGAAGAAGAAGAAGAAGAAGAAAAAGAAGAAAAAGAAGAAGATGATGATGATGATGATGATGATAGTAATAATAAAGAAAGGACGTATAACAACAGGTACAACAGGAATAGGAAGAAGAAAATGATAAGAATAATCGTTGTAACAATAAGATGACAGTAAGGAAATAATAACAAAGACAAGAAGAAAATGATGAAGATGCTAATGTTGATGATAATAATAATAAATATAAAATGATGATGATGATGATGATGACGATGATGATGATGATGATAATATTGATAAGAACAAGAATATGACAATAATAATAACAATAAAAAGGATAATCTGAAGAACAAGACGATCAAGAATATGATGCTACATCGACTACTACTACTACTACTACTGCTGCTGCTGCTAATAATAATAATAATAATAATAATAATAATAATAATAATAATAATAATAAGATGATGGGGATCACGATGATGATGATGGTAATAGTAAGGGAAAGAAGAAATACACCCACGATAAGAACAATTAAAGAACCGAAACAAAACGGGAAGATGATATGAGTAATACTAGTAAGATAAAGGTGAAAATAATAATAAAAGAATATAAGAACAAGAACATAAAGAAGAAGAAGAAGAAGAAGAAGAAGAAGAAGAAGAAGAAGGAGAAGATGATGATGGTGATGATGACAAGAACATGATGACAATAATAATAATATTTTCAATAAGAAGACGAACAAGAACAAAAACACGATGATGCTGATGATTTCACTAAAACTATTATTACTACTACTATTACGACTACTACTACTTATAGTAAGAAGAAGAAGAAGAAGAAGAAGAAGAAGAAGAAATAAGATTAGATGATGAGGAAGCAAAGGTAAACTTAAAAATCGAAAGAACAAAATTATATAAATAATATTAAAAAACGAGAATTTAAATGAAATTACAGCAAACCTACACATTAAAGCAAATACAGGCATTTCAGCAAAAATAAAAGCAGCAATGTAGAAACCTTTAACTAAAGACTTCCGTTCTCTTATTGCTTTTCTCCATTTCCCATTTCCGCTCGTTAAGATTCATTACATATAGTCTTACGCCGTTATCTCCAACCTCTAAACCCCTGAACCCACTTAGCGGCTCTTCTCTTCCATTCATATGATTTCGTTGGTGATCTATCAAACCGGTCACATGCAACTAACGATAGAAAGATATAATGCAAGAAATGTAATGTCTAGTTTATTGACAAGCAGCATAATCGTCACGCAAAACACAGATCAAAACAACGATGAACCAATAACAACCAAAACCAATCAAAACTAAATACAATACAAAAATGGCTGATGAGGACATCACCTTATTACGCGTCTCTCTATTCTTTCTTTTATTCTCCTGCGTACAACCAATTTCTCACTATCGAATATATTATTTCCATTACAACTGCTCGATATCTTTTTCCAAAGGCGCCATATCAACCACAGTTCCCCAGTGAGAAAACAATTGTTATAAAGTAACATTATCTTATGTCTGCCATGAGTAATTGGCCAATTTCGATGAAAGTGTGGGCAGTTTTTCCTTTTGCTGTGTTTAATGTTTATATTCACTTGGAAAGTACTTATGATATTCACCCAATTTGCTATTGCACTCAAATTCTATATTTTTATAGGTAAAAAAAAAAACTGTTTTACTTTATTTGTTTATATTTCCGCATGTTGACGCTTGAGTTTCTCAACAAATGAAAAAAAATCAAGGGGCGTAACGGTCATTATATATCGCTATGGTAACAGTTTATATTCTCAGGAATTGACGCTTGTTTAAATATAAACAGTTAAAGTTTTTTTTTTGGTTTTTTGTTTTTTGAAAAGATAAATGCGAAACTGTTTAAATAAAATTGGAAAGTTTAATTAATTAATTTAATTAATTTAATTAATTGAAAAGTTTAAATAAAATTGAAAAGGTAAATGCGAAAATGTTTAAATAAAAAGTAAAACGGTTTGAATAAAAAAAGTAAAACATTTTTTCTGAAAAACGACGACTATGTAAGTAATTTTAATTTTAATATTTCTCTGTAATATATATATATATATATATATATATATATATATATAACAGACACTTATTAATAATAGCTTTCCAAACTATATTGTTGATGAACAAATAAGATGCTTTCTTAGAAATCTCAATAATAAGCAAATTGTACATAATACTGCTTTTACTGATCTCAAATATATTAATCTCCTATATCGTAATCAAATGCATACTAATTATAAACAAGATGAAAATATACTAAAAAATTTAGTAAATTCTAATATATCAACTACAGATCCTAGCAAAAAAATTAAATTAATCATATTCTATACTAAATCTAGTATATCCAACTTAATACTTCGCAATGATTCTTCTCCCTCGGTTAGCGATTTGCAAAAAACCAACATAGTTTATAAATTCAAGTGCCCTTTGGGAGAGTGTATCTCCAACGAATTAAATAATATTTATATTGGTCACACCACAAACTCGCTTTCAAGACGCTTGACACTACATTTGAATGAAAACTCTAACATTTTTAGGCATTTAAAACAACATGCCTGCCCGCACAAACAATTCCGTAAAATACTTGCCGAAAACACAACTATACTTCCACATGAAAACAATAGACAAAAACTAAAAATACTTGAAGCATTATATATCAGTTCAAACCCAACCTAAACAAAATCAATTATGGCATCTCTACAAATATTCTTAAATGTCTATAATTGGTAACAGAAGCCATTGGTTTATACCAACGGCTTTCCTTACTTCATTCTCCAATTCACTCTCGTGTAGTCATGTGACGTCATGAGATGCAATGCGATTTTTCGCTTCTAGCGTCTTATATGCGCGTGTTTATCGTTGCTTAGAGATTATCTATATAAACAATGACAGACTATCATTACTGTCGTGTCCGTATATTGTTTAATATGTTTGTAATTTACATCTTTGATAATGGCTTAAGTAAGCTGAAAGCTTAGATTAT
>CAHIKZ030004855.1:895000-1017500 GCA_903632075.3 Acanthosepion pharaonis | reverse complement strand
CTCTTGGCTGGCCAATCAATTCATAAAATAGGAAGTTACTTTTCAATCACCCTGTATGTCAGTTTGTAAACTCTCTATTTTTCAATTTGTTAGGCCCGAATGGGGCCATGGACAGAATATGTGATCTCAAATCTCACCTTTTTTTTTTAAATCAGTATCACCCCATGCAAAGCAGTAAAGACACTAAAACACAAGTTTTTAGAAGGTGTGGAAAAATTACGAACATAAACATTAATAATGAAGAGGAAGACGAAAGAGTGGTCACCAGGGCAGTAGATTGCAAATAGCTTTGTATTAAAAATTTTGAAGATTAATTTTGGCTGGAGATGTATGGAACTTGAAGGAATTTCCTGAAGCAAGAAAAGAAATTGTTAGCATAGTACTTATGGCTAAATCTTGCCAGTTCAAATTTAAATTGATGAGATCACAACGCCAGTTTAGTACTGCGCTGAAATACAAAAAGTATAGCTACCATAGCGAAGAGCTCATCCGAACAATTACCACGATTTAGAAATTATTTACATTGTTCGGACTTGTCGTCATCATCTTTAATATCATCTTCACGACGTTTTGGCCGTTGTACGCTTCGCCCATCTTCATGTGATTGAAATTTCGAACTGAACCCCTTATTTCATCCACCAGAGTACATTGTTCTAGTTCCATGTGACATGTCTCTTCCGGATATCTCAGTTCCAGTTTCAAGTTTTTGACCCTCTCTGCTGTTGACAGGTATCGAACTCACAACTCTCTGTGTCAAGTCACTGGATTGCTTTAACCTTTTATACATCGGGCCCCATGTCCTTTGGAAAGAAACTAAAGAAGTTCGGAGCGTAAAATGGTTAAACTATGAAATAGTTGTATTGGATCTTCCGGCGTGAATGCCAAGCAGTACAGCAAGCCGTTTCCAAATTTCTGTCGGTGTGAATTGCGTCATGTTGCTCTTTTTTTACAAGAGATGACCAAATGACCCGACTATATTGCGCAGTAGACTAGATAAAAAAAAACAAAAAAAAACAAAGCGTATGCTCGAAATTTGAAATATAAAACGGCAACATTTACCTATACGTATTTCTAACCTGTGGAAGTCACTTTCGCTTATTTGCTTCCTTGCCAACTAAAATCTTCAAAAAGTTAAATTCAACTTCAGTCACCGTCTTATCTTCTATTGAAACATATTCATTATTTTACTTTTCGTCACTTCTAATCACTGGGGTCTTCTAATTACCTTTCACTTCCTGCAATCCACTACTTGGTAGTCGTATTTTCAATTTGCTAGAGGCGAAATATTTAAATGTGAAAACAACAATAAGGACAACAATCCGAAAAATGTAAATAGCGTAAATTAACATTATTTTTTTACATATTGGTTTTTAAAATCACCTAATTCTATTTATTTACTTTTATATGTATAAATCCCAAACTTGCCCCACTTATGGGTTCATTAGTAAGTAATTATTCGAGGGGTAGAATATTCTAGTTAAACGTGCCATGGACCAGTGGAGCAAAGCGTTGTTTGGAACAAGTGACTTGACACAAAGGGTTTTGAGTTCAGTAATTGGCTACAGCAGTTGGGAACAAAAACTTGGAGATCCGAAAGAGCCACGACTCGTGGAATTATAACAATCTATCCCGGTGGACGAAATAAAGGGTTCAATCCGAAATTCCTATCACGTGTAGGAGGACAGAGCGTACACCGGCCGAAACGTTTTGAACATGACAATAACGATAAGGGAAACAGCCCGAACAACGTAAATAATTACAATACCACATCTCAGAAATATAGACAGATATTGTTTAGCGATGATCCTATATATGAAACGACTTTAGGTCTGGTTGAAGTTCAGTTCCAATAGGCGATCGATACAAAGAACTTCTTCGAGAGGGGGCAACAATTTATCTAGCAATAATTCATGTTCACCTAAGTGATAATGAAAAGTAAACTAGTTTTGTATTTGAGGGATTGAAATTTCCGAGCGAGATATTCCGACGTTGGCCATTTAGTACACGCTATTTTATTTATTTAGGAGCAGCCGAATTTGTGTAACTTTTTTTTATTGAAATAATTATTACTTTTCAAGTATATCTGAACGCTGTCACTGATAAATGGTGAATTTTACATTCAAGGAAATTTAGTTGTGTTTTATTTAGCAGTCTTTCAAGTGGGAAATAATTATTTTCACTGGATTCTGGTATCCAGTTCAACGTCTGCTAGCTAAATAATCTCCACAAACTTGCGCCATAACTATTTAGACTGATTGCTCAGGCTAAGACGGTTTTGTTTACGTTTATTTCGGAGGAGAAATAATTTTATTTTAATTGAACTTCTTCTCTATTATTGATATCAACGTAATTATCACCGTTGGCGCTGGTATTGTTTCTATAATCTAATATTTCCTTATCAATACTGGTTAAAATAGCATTGTGCAGCGCAAATCCGAATTGGTACAGAAGAGAAAGAATATATTGCACCAGACTATTTGAGTGTTACTAAAAGTAAACTTCAAAATATTGTTAGTCTAAATGCTGGTTGTGAATATTTTTATTAATTGTATTATTATTTTTTAATCATTTCACCCCAATCAAGTCAAAAATGTCAGTACAAAGTAGTGGGTTACAGGAAGTGAAAGATAATTAGATGACTCCTGTGATTAGAGGCGAGGAAATGTAAAATAAGCAATGGGTTTCAGCAAGACATAAGATGCTGAATGAAGGTGAATTTAAATTTTCGAAGATTTTTGCTGGCACGTAAGCAAGTAATCGAAAGTGAGTTCCACAGGTGAGAAGGACGATGGGTAAATGTTTCTGTTTTATATTTTCAATTTCGCGCATACGTCTTGTTTGTTTTTAATCTAATCAACTGCCCACTATAGTAGGGTCAGTTGGGCATCATCTGTGAGAAAAAGAGCACCATGACACAATTCACTCCACCAGAAATTTGGAAACGGCATGCTGTAGTGCTTGGCATTCATGACGGAAGCTCCAATACAAACATTTCAGAGATTGTGATTGTTAATATGAGGACAGTGCAGAGCATTCGGAAATAGTTGGATGATTCTAATGGTAATTACGAACGTACGGTATTTCGGAAAACTCAATCTGATTGTTCTGATAAAAAATGAACATCTGAATAGACTTAGTCTCAACACGGAGGATACATCAAGTACATTGAGGAAGTGATGCTGCTCTTGCTTAATGTGGGTGGTTGCTGGAAGAGCATATGTCTGGCAACAAGACTGCACAATGTCATACAAGCAGGAGAAACCAGCTATGCTGCCAGGCAAGTTTTCTGACCACATCGCCCATTAGATCTAGCCGCCTAACTCAGCAGTGTGCAAACCTCTTGATTATGTGTGGGGAGCATTTGAGCGAGAGACCAACAAACCACATATTAACACCAAAGATAAACTGAAAGCAAGGATTATAGCAACATTCACAAAATTAAACAAGCAGATTGTCCAGAATAGTTGCAAGATATTCCCAAGTCGTCCGGAGGCCGTAGTTAAAGAGAATCGGGATTTTATAGAACAAATTTAGTACTTGAAGATATTTTTATGAAAAAAAGGTAAAGATATTTCTTAAAATGAAATTGTCAGTGTTATTTTCATTTTTGCGCTATTTAGATGATAACCAACATTATTAACTACATTTGCTGGTTGGAATGTCCGAGAAATTTCATTAAAAAAATATGTGTCCTCCGACTGGAAGCTAACCTGTCACCTACGCGGAAACGTCATGTAGCCTGACGTACTACACCACTTAGCTACAGGAAAAACTGTGGTAAGCAAAATCAAGTTCGAAGGACATATTTTTTGTGAACTTTGACGAACATTCAGGCCTGTAAATATAGTTAATACTGTTTATTATAAACATAGCATTTACTTAAATATTTTTATCTATAAATGTAACATATAAACAGAATATATATTAAATAATTGTTTTTGAATTAATCCATTTCATAATATATATATATATATATATATATATATATATATATATATATATATATATATATATAATTTTTTTCATTGATGCTTGTTTCATTAAATAATATAGAAAGTTTTGTCTATTTATTTTAAGTAATTTCCTTTCATATTGTCTGATAAGCTTAATAGCATTATCATTCAAAGACGAAAGGGAATCACCATATTGATACATGTTTAAATCCAATCTAAGCTTTAGGCTTACATAAGCCATTATCAGAGATGACAAGTACTGTTCAATATATCAACCAATACACGGACTAACCTGAACAAAATGAACTATGAAATGTCCACATATATTCTTAAATGCCTATAATTAATAAAAGCCATTGGTTTATACCAAAGGTTTCCCATATTTAATACTTCTCTTTTTCACTCTCTTGTGTGACATCCCGAGCTGCGATGCGATTTTCGCTTTCGCGTCTCGTATACGCGAGTAAGTCGTTGCTTTAAAATTTTTCATGAAGAAAAACAGACAATCATTATTGTTTCGTCTTTCAATGATAATGCTATTAAGCTTATCTGACAATATGAAAGGAACTTACTTAAAATAAATAGAAAAAAACTTGTCTATATTATTTTATGAAATACGCACCAATATCTATCTACATATCTATCTATCTATCTATCTCTCTCTGTATATATATATATATATATATATATATATATATTGATAGAGACAGGTGGCTAGATAGACAGATAGGCAGATAGCTCTAAATATATCTTCAATAAATAATCATTTATGTGAACTTGAAGTAACAGCAAATATATTATGACAAACTGAAAACTTTTACGTTGACATGTTTTGTCGATGAAAGGTGTCATCAGAATTCTTTTTGCATTGACATAATATGTCAAAGTGTCAGAATTATTTTTCTGTATTTACTGTAAATATTTTATTGTAATATGTATGCATATATTCATAGGAAATATCAACAATATATATATATATATATATATATATATATATATATATATATATATATATATATTCTGTATAGTTAATTTTTTATAGATTCCAATATTTAAGTAAATACTCAGTTTATAATAAACGGCATTAACTACATTTACTCGTCTGAATTACTGAGAAATTTCATAGAAAATATGTCCTTCGACAGGATCGAACCTGTATCCTATACGGAACTATCATATAGATTGATGTGCTATTTAGGTACAGAGGAAGCATCTGTTTAGCATGTGAAATTTGTTGTTGAAATTTCTCGTATACGCACACACTTCTCTACTACAAGCCATGTTTCCTAAAGTAGTATTCATATAATATTAAATTTTATTGTAGCCTAATTATTTACAGGTTCATATACAATATATTTGAACAATTCAACAAGAAAATTTTTAAAAAAATACAATGCATCTAACAAATTAGTGACATGTTATATTAGATAATTCCATCTTGAACCAAGAATGTGTTTTGGTAATTTTTAACATAAACCTGTGGTTGTTCTTGTTAAAAATGTAATAATTTAACATATTCAACATTATGGATAAAATAGTGAATTTTATAGAGTGTTAGTCTTGTCTTAGCATGAGCAAAAGGAATTGTAGTATTTGGACGATAAGAAAGACCCCAGAATCATAACACAACAGGCGAAAAGTTTTAATCCTTTAATAGTCAGTTGTCCTTAGATTAATCGTTAACGCATATAAACGATGGTAGAAAAAAGAAATATTGATAAGATGGCGGGGGTCGTAAAGCATTGTCCGCGACCCCCAATCAATCTTGAATGCCAGGGGATTCTAGGGTAGTACGCATAATAAGAAAGATGCAGCTGAAATTCCTTGGACAAATAATGAAGAAGGAGGACTTGCAAAATGTGACAGTTAAAATATCTATCGAAGAAAAAAATGAAACAGAGGCGGCAACGGTTTGAGGATATTTTGCGAATGGATTGCTGAACGTGGGCGCGTACAACGGCAGAAAAGAGAAACGTAGGTAATTGCTACAAAAAATAGAAAGTTATGGATATATATGATCCTCACGTTCTCAAGGGACACGGCACATAGAAAAAACGAGGTAAATCATATTTTTTCCTCTTTTCAAAATTACAACCAAGATAAAAAATGGTAACATTTTTCATCATTTCACTCCCGGAAGGCAATTAGTCCATTAAGTCGTGTTAGATAATAGGAGAAAAGTTTACATGGTGTCCATAATCTTGATGTATAAGTTAAAATATATATTAGAAATGAAATTGATAAGATATCTTAATCAGATTTCTTATATGTACTCAGTCGCTAACAAAATTTTTAATCATTGCATCCGTGTATTTGAGGTATTCTGCTGATGAAAGAGGTACGGTTAAATGAATCCCTAAAAAATGGCTAACTCCCCAAGAAAAGCCACAATGTGTGTCATGGTTTATTGATAGAAAATCCGATACGCAAACTCACCGAAACTAAAGAACTAAGTATGGAAATGATCCACTGTCCTTTTCTTCAATTCTTGCGTAGCACAAGAAATTTATGAAAATTTATGAAATTCAAGAACATTTATGAAAATTTATTAAATTTATGAAAATTTATGAAATTTAGGAACATTTATGAAAATTTATGAAATTTATGAAAATTTATAAAGATTTATGAAATTTAAGAACATTTATGAAAATTTATGAAAACAGGTGCATTGTTGGATAAGGGGAGGAGTGGACGACCAAGAACAACTGAGGACAATATCGATCGTGTAAATCGAGTACGGTTTTGATATACTTCGTGCAAATGATTGTGCACGTAAAGACGTGTATTAAAGTAGTTAAAAAAATCTTCAATATCTACTACGCATTTTGTAACGATTTCCACATTTTCACCTGTTCATTTGCTTTAGTAATATTTTTTTTAATTATAAAGAGACTTTATGAATACCCTGTACTATAAAGGAGAGCAGACAATAAAAGAACAAAAATTAAGAAGACATGTGATAACAACTGGCATTGCATTTAAATTTTTGAGTATCAAAGTTGACTGAAAAACAGTAAGCAAGATGAGAGTTCCACAAGCTAGTAACGCGATAGAAGAAATTGATAGCATAGAACATACGGTTAAATCTAGCTATTTCAACTTTAAAATGAAGAAATCTTGCTAGCAAACTAGTATTGTGCTAAAGTTCATAAAGTATATGTACCATAGATAGAAGTTTATCCGAACAATTACCATGAAAGTATTTATAGAAAACGTTACGACGGCGGGAAAGTGATTGAAGACGAGATGCCAGATCAGGACTAATAACATCGCTGATTTTTATGAATCTCTCTCTATATAGCCGGAGCACCAGACAAGATGTGTCAGGGATATTCAAAGCAAGGACGAATGGTAGTCTTATAATATGTAAGATGTAAAATACATTTGTTTCTAATATTTGATGTCTCCTCATTTTTACAGGTAGCGTAGTTGACGTCATGAAAGACATGCTGTCATGTTAGACACACCCACATTTCAACAGACGTTATTCCGGAAAAAAAATATGTTATTTTGCACAAGTTGTCCTGTTAGCTTCCAAGGGATGTAACAGCTATTTATATAAAGAGATATTATACCTTTCGTTGATGCCTTAATTGCAACGCTCATTATCATATTGGAAACACTTCTCTTTAAATTACTGTAATATATCTAAAGTATCACGAGAATTGGTATATCGTCTTCAACATTGACATATCATGCGCAACGAATTTTAGATGTATCTTTATTGTTTTATTTTAAGTCTCTTCTTTGTTATTTGCCCTCGCCAGACAAATAACATATTGTCAGTCGTGAGTAGACGCAACAAACTTCCTACATTTCCGTTCATTTACTCTTTAGATTTTAACGTACGTATAAGTTCAGATTTTAACGTATTGTCATGCTTAAACTATCACGTATTGCAGTCAGATTTCATTAGAATATAATTCTGTGAAATCGTTTTTTTTTCTTTGCTTTGTAAGACGGTCATATTTTATAACGGCCTTAAACTTAAGTTTTCCTGGTCAGTGTTTACCATTACCTGGATGTATCGTTCCGTAGTATCAAGAATAAGGTGATATAAGTTTATCAAAGATACTTTTTTTGCACAGTACCGTAATAATAATAATAATAATAATAATAATAATTATTATTATTATTATTATTATTATTATTATTATTATTTTTTTCTTTGATTTCTGGGTTTACATTTCTTTCCGGGTCCCGCCCAGGGACCTAAGGTTAGAAATGGCGTCATGACACTTTCCACTGACAAAAAAAAAAAAAAAAAAAAATATGATTACATAGATAAAGCCCTTCGTAAGGTGTGGGCTGTACTTGTCAGAACAATTTTCTGTATCTCCTTGAGGCATGGACTTCCAGGAATCCCTTCAATTAGTCTACTGGAATCTTTTCCAACCAGTCCTAGGGCTCCAACTACAACAGGGATTGTTAATGTTCCCATATGCCACATTTTCGCGATTTCTATTTCAAGGTCCTTGTACTTTGACAACTTTTTGAATATCTTCAAAGATACATTGCAGTCGGCAGGGACTGCCATATCAATAAGGAGGCACCGATTATTATTATTATTATTATTATTATTATTATTATTATTATTATATAAAATGTTATTAAAGACCACAAACAAAAAAAGTGCCTCATTATTGATATGGCAGTCCCTGCTTAGGTGAAGTTTTGCGTTTATAAAAAACTTATATAATAATCAGAATGTGAATTAATATATATATATATATATATATATATATATATATATATATAGTTTATCATATTAAATATATATCTTGTTATGTACACGATTTCAGTTTAATTCAATGTAATCATCTTTAACCTGATATATATATATATATATATATATATATATATATATATATATATATATATATATATATATATATATACTGCTTATGTTTCAAATTGAAAAAAAAAACACCAACGTTCATCTTCTTTTATCCTTTTTTCTAAGATTCTTTCACTTACAGTAACCCATTGGCTGTTACTGGCTTTTAGCGCCTTGCTTCGGGTGAAATAATTAACAAAATATATTTCAGGCATAGAATATTTCACATAAAACTGGTTTAATTTGCATATTTTCCGAATAATTAATTGCTAAACTATGTTTTGTGTTCATTAAAATTGTCATTAATTCTCAGTACTTTATTTTTTTATCAATAAGTATGTTGCTATAAGAATAGAAATATAAGATTTCTTTCATGCTAGGAAACAGAAATAATGCTTACTTATACCAATTTTTCATGTTTTTTTTTATTTGTTTTTGGCAATTAAGAAATATTTATCTGCCGTTTTCGTTTTTATATTAAAGTCTAGATTCTTTCTTCAACTTTCATTTGAAAAGCAAAAGAAATATTGAATGCGTTAATCAAAATCGATTTTTGCACTTTTAAATAGTTTAATGCAAAATTTGTGTCAACTCAGCTGCATTTCTTAAAATTCGATTTTATAAATAAAAATGAAGAATAATTATATATATTTATCGAAAATGTTACGACTGGCTTAAAAATAAATTATTTCTTTATAATGACATTATTTCTATTTTCTAATGTAATAAACGTTATATTTTCTGAACACGGTTTCATTTTGATTAATCAAATTATTTATGAGAAAATTACTTCCTTTGAAAATTTCGTACATATGTTAAATACAGTCACACTTTCCATATTTAAGCTATATAATCAATGACTAGAACACAGCTTACATTGTATGAACGGTAACTGTTAATTATTGCATGTTTCGTTAATGTGAAATCAAGATATAAATTTCATATTTCACAAAGTAATTTATTAGTTGAAATTGATACAATTTATAAAAAAAACACGTTTTTTTTTCTTTATCATGACAAACAAATTAAATATAGGGTCAGTAACCTGAAGTCACTGAAAGAATGTGAACAATCATCTGCTTCAAAGGCCTTACTAACCAATTTGCCTTAAAATCCAATTTGCTAACTAAAGTTTGTTTATCTATCTATCTATCTATCTATCTATCTATCTATCTATCTCAGTATGTTTATCTATCTATCTATCTATCTATCTATCTATCTATCTATCTATCTATCTCAGTATGTTTATCTATCTATCTATCTATCTATCTATCTATCTATCTCAGTATCTTTATCTATCTATCTATGTATCTATCTCAGTATATTTATCTATGTATCTATCTCAGTAGGTTTATCTATCTATCTATCTATGTATCTATCTCTCTATCTCAGTATGTTTACCTATCTATCTATCTATCTATCTATCTATCTATCTATCTATCTGTCTGTCTGTCTTTCTGTTTATGGGTGGTAAGCGTGAATTTCTCTGTTTGATTATTTTTTATCTATTTCATAGCAGCCAAGGCGGTGCTGTTACTAGGTCGTAGTGGATGAAAGGGGGTGAAAGGGAATGAGAAGACATTAGTGAGGAGGCGTGAAGGCAAAGAGAATAAAGGAACATGATTCAGGAAGAAAAATGATGGTGATTGATCTTGCATTTAAATGCTGGAGGATTTTATTTGGCAGAGGATCATGAAATCGGAAGATTGTTGCGCAGGTGTGAAATGCGAGAATAATAAGCATTAAAACTTATTGACGTTTTCATCTAAATAGTTCCCCTTTTAAACAGTTGGCAATCTAAATTAATGTAGACAAGGCACTAAGGAGAATAACTCACCAGAAAAATTAACATAAACATATTTGTAGAAAAGACAGAGGCAACCGATATCAGGACGATTGGGAAAGTTACTGAAGCCGAGATGCCAGGTGAGGATCGATTAAATTACAGACATTTTTTTTGATTTTTGTCAAGAATCTCGAAATATATATTAGGAGTCCCCTTTTGATTTTCTATCTTGTCTATGCAGGCACACACAGACATACAGGGCGTAACAGTAAAATTATATAAATCGTTCTACAGTAAAATAGTCCATCGCACAAAATCTTTAATATCTAAAAAAAAAATCAATAAACTAACTGAGTTTTTTTTTCAAAGTTTTCAGATAAGACGTTTAGCCATTTTGATACCATTTCTCGGAAGAATCACTGAAAAAACCCGTTGAGTTATTTAGCTAGAAATAGAACAGGTTAAAATCATTTTGTATCCCCACAATGTTTTCTCAACTGAACAATGGTGAGACAAAATAATTCAGTCCTTCAGTAATGGTACCGACATATATAATCCGACTTCCATCTAATATTCCATTCAAGCAGTATGAAGAGAACGTTGAATGAGTTAAAAAAGGGGAAACAGTAGAGAGGAAAACTGGAACAAGATATCACAATAGGAAGAGAAAGACCATTTCAACTTAAACCTAAAGAGATTCAGCACAATACATAAGAGGTTTGGTACGTGATAGAAGAGTTTCAACTATTTCAGTCCAAAGAGCAGTGAAACAAGACTTGAATATGAAAACATACGTAAAACCTGTGAGGCAGGTTGAGGTTGTTACTTCAGGACAGAAAGTTAGAATGTTAGATAGGGCGTTGATCATCTAGAATAAGTTGGAAAATGATCCTGAATATATATATATATATATATATATATATATATATATATATATATATATATGAACTTCATTCTAATCCTTTATGAGCTTCCAATCCATACCAATGATTAATTAATCATGAACATGTCATTTTCGTTTATGATAGATTCATTATAATTCCTTTGTTAAGCGCGTAATTAAAGATTCATATTGCTGTAACGCCACCCCGGCCTCTCTACCCCGCGCTATCCTGTGACGACCAATGTGACTTGGTATTGGTCGCGGCACCAAATGTGACGAGATCCTGCTGTCACGGCACCAAATATGACGTTCTAACCCTTGGCTGATTTGGATGGGAATCTGGTTAGATTCGGTATCAGCATTGTCGTTCCCAGCTCGCCTCCAACGTCTGGTTACCGCAGTAACTGCTTTGACTTCTAGTCTAACTGTTGGGGCGCACCCACCTTCTAACTAGAAATGGATTGGTCCCTCTTATATAAGACCCGTTACATACCTTTGGACTATAGACTTTGGATATTGTTTCGTACTAACCAACCTTCGTTCTACTAATCACTCTATTGTTAATTGCTTTTACAAATATACCAGTATTTTCCTCTACAACTGTGTTTGTCTTGATTCATACACCGACACGCGGGAAACTCACAACATCTCAACACTAACCTACCCACGTTTTGATTTGATCTTAGGTAGACGAAATCAATCAGTCACCGGGCCGTAATGCAAGCCGAGTCCGAGCAAAGGTAACACCACACACGTATATGTAAAAGAAAATAAAGTAACAACTCGAAAAGTTCAAATGTGTTAAAAAAATGAATAACGAATATTTTTATATCTGGTTGCTTAAATACAGGACTACTTCTATCTCCCAACCCGCTTCTATGGATTCGTGACACTTTGTGTTTGTTAGGCGTGTCTTAATATCTTAAGTTGTTTTTCGATAACTGTTTATTTTTTTGTATCTTCAGGTGATATTCTTAAAACTTGTTTTGGTGGTGTGACTCTAAGTCGTTCTTCAAAAATAAATTGTTCTTGGTTAGAAGTCGAAGTTGGGATGCGTGGATATCTTCAGTCAGCTTCCTGCGAGGCTGGTCTCAGAGCTCACAGCTCAACTCTGTCTGCGTCTGCGTCTCTCTCTCCAACTGCAACTAACTAACTTCTGCTTCGCTGCGACTCTGCTTATATGGACGCTGACCAAAACCGGGTGTGGGCTTGTCGTGGTTTGGGGTTCCTCGATAATTCTAAATCCACAATAAGGATTTTCTTGGTTTTCGGACAGGAAAATTTATCACTTTCCATTTTTGAAAGTCCATTACTTTTGGCTTTAGAGGGGTTCTTAAGGGCATCGTCCTCCCAAGTTCTTCCTTTGTCATATTGGTATCTCACACCAATCCCCTCAGAGGGCGTCAACAGGTTTCCCTTCTTTCTCACAGTGGTATCTCACACCAATCCCCTCAGAGACGTCAACAGGCCTCCCTTCTCTCTCATAGTGGCATCTCACACCAATCCCCTCAGAAGTGTCAACAGGCCTCCCCTCCTTCTCATATGTTTACCATTATCATTCAAAGGGAAAATTTTTTTTTCTTTTCTTTCTTTTTCCGACACCAAACCCCTACGACGCGTAGTGTGGTCCTTAATCTCTATCTTAACCGAATGTCACCTGGACTTTTACAACGAGATTTTCGCCAGCGTCAAGTGGTTGGTTAACTGGAGGCCTTCGCACTCTGTCGCTAATTATCTCTCCTGATAACAAACTCTTATCATGGCCAGGTCTAAAATAAAACAGGTGTTTTTCCCAAAACCAAATGATATCTCCGAAGGATAGTTAATGGTTTATTCTTTTCCCTTTCTCTCCCGGGATGGCCTCAGCTGATGCTTTTCTCGGTCAGTGCGTGACCTGATTACCATTATCTCCCAGCTTTTGTTTCGTAGGCCACTTGACCAATTTGAAATTTTCATTATTGCTATGGGCAGATGGCTATCTTTTTTTCGCCACCTCGTAGCATAAATTAATTCGACAGATCCGAGATCTTACGAATTTTTTATCTTCTGCGAAAAAAAAATACTTTTCTCCGCAAATGAAAATATAATCTTTAGCACTTTTCTTTGTTAACAAAAATAATATCGCTCAGTATGTTTTTTCATGATAGCTTCTTATCGCCTTAATTATTTCAGCTTCTTCTCGCCTTAATTATTTCTCGCTTTTAATTTTCACGCGACCGCTAAATAGTGTCACATTGCTCAAAGTAGAGTCTAATGGTGTTATAAAACATCGGAGAATTCCAGAAAGATATCTTTAATCATTTCTAAGTGTCAAGTCACTGAATCCAATCATCCAACGCTTGTATCCACTGGGCCATATATCCAAGTCACTTGACCGAAAGCGTTGTGAAGTCATTACCTACTTACTGCAGTGGTGAACAAAAATTTGGAGAGTTGAGTTAAAGCGAAATATCTGAGTGATCAGGAAGAGGCATGACATGTGGAACTACAATAATCTACGCCAGTAGACGAAATAATGGTTTCAATTCAGTGCAGAATTCAAATCACCTGCTTGGGGCTACAATGACTGAAAGGTCATGACTATAGCAACAAAGATGATAACAGTCCGACCTATGTAAATTATGTAAATAATTACAATAACCCAGCAATCTAGACAGGTACTTATGATCAACGCCTCCAGGAAACATGGATACTTGAAAGTGTCATGAAAATTTGAATTTTCCTGTTTGAATTTTCTGATTAATATTAACTGTTAGGTTAATTGTTGAATACAGTCATAGAGAGTTCCAGTACAACAAAAAAATCTGTAAATATTCCACTATCGCATCGTTAAAGAATTGTCTTAAACAAACATCTGTTTATATTTCTGAGATGATTATTTTAATTATTTACACTATTTTCATTGTTCGGACATTTCTCCTCGTCTTTAGCACGCTGGGGTAATTTATTGATTAGAGTAATCTACCCACTTCGATTAAACACATAGTTCGGTTCGAAATTCTAAAAAACATATCATCTGAAGTAGTCCGAAACGTACAATGGTCGAAATGTCGTGATTGTGGCAATAAAGACAACAGTTCTAACAATGTAAATAGATAAATAACTTTAACAAAATGTTGCAATACCAATGATAAATATGAATACTGGTCGTTATTTTGAAAAGTAATCTGGGTCCAAATGAAAAGATAGAAAAGATAGATATTGGCAACATATTCCATTTCAATTAAATATACCTCAAAGATGTCTATCTTCTGATTTATCTTTCTTTCTTTTTCTCACGAAAACCAAGTAGTGTGTCTGACATGTCTTTTCGGCCATACCCCGTCATTAAAGACAGTAGCGTTCATTATTTATGAAGAATTGGCGGAAGGCGTTACACATTTCTACTTTCCATTATTCAGTCAGTCAGTTATGTTAGGCGATCATGTATCTTTCTATACGTGACTAACGAGACAGATTTTGTCCCGCAGTAGGTTGCCATTGAAAGGATTCATACCTTTCCTAAGCGTATTAGTGAATGTAACGGATTCGGTTGGAATTCGAACTCGGTCCTCCGATTCCTCAATCAGAGCCGCTATCAATTACGCCACTGTGACTCCTTTATTATTTTCTTTATTCATTACTTTTTCTCACCAATACTAAGCAGCGACTGTTTATATTTCTGAGATGAGGTATTATGTACGTTATTTACATTATCTGGTCTATTGTCCTCATCTTTGTCGCCATATTTATTACAACGTTTCGGCATTTGTACGCTCTGGCCTTCTTCAGGTAGTTGGAATTTCGAACTGAACCTTTTATTTCGCTCACATGGCACAGTGGATAAAGGCGTTGGTTAGATCCAGTGAAAGGACCCAAAGAGTGTCAGTTCAATGCCCGGTTAAGGCAGTGGAGAACTCCCAGAGGGAAATTAGCCGGAGATAACTGATAACTGACATCCACCAAACATGGCCCGTAAAACTAGAACAGTCGACCTCAGTGAGCGAAATAAAGATTTCAATTCGAAATTCCAACCACCTGAAGAAGGCCGGAGCGTACAACGGCCGAAACGTTGTGATAAATATAGCGACAAAGATGAGGACAATAGTGGGAATAATGTAAATAATGTACTAAGCTGCGACTCTGTTATGTCTTTTACATCTTTCCAGGCGATGAAAACAGAATAGTCCATTAATTTTGTGACACTGGCAGGAAGTAAGGGCCATGCTAATTCAGTAGCAGAAATAATGATAATGATACTTTATATTTTTATAGACTTTCTAGGAGAGTTTATTTTCCCTAGAGCAGCTGTAAAAAGATTGGCAGAGCTGCCACAATTCGTTCAACAAATTCGTCAATTCTCGAGTGAGAATTTATATGCATCACTATTTTTTTTATTATTTCTTCCATTTTTATTCTGTTTTATTTGAACTGTGAAATCTAACATTTAACATTTTTTTGCCATCATAAGATTTGATTTTCCACCTTGGATTGGATAATTTAATCTAATGTAAAATCGCAAGACTACATTGCATTGTTATTTATCTAGGTCAGATTCTAGATTATGCATATATCAACGGTCGCTTGGTCAAATCATAGTCATTTTGGCAGTATCGATTGAATCACTCTTTTCCATATCAGGACGCCGAGAATGTAATCTTTATTTCTTTCCGATAGTTTATGTGTAGTTGATTGTTTTATCTATAGCTCAACATTTTCTCTATTGTCTATTCCCCCTGCCTATTACTGAACTGTTATGTAATATCAGTCCACCTATATGGTAGTGAATGCAAAACTATCTCCACGCAGATAAAGTAAAAATGATAACAGAAAAAAATGATTCTGCAGAAGGTACTGAGAATCTCATCTGAACATGGCGAACTTCTAGAGAAAATGGAAACAAAAAAAGTACATTTAACGCGTTCGCCGGAGGAGGGGCGTATTCAACAAAAAAACCACGACAATTACTTTTTCCGAGTAAAATTAGAGCAGATTACGCAATATTTCAAGCTTAATTTAGGATTATAGTTAGTTATACACGTAACAAAAATCGTAGATTTGTCAGCGGAATATCATTACATTATTGTTAAATAATTATAGTGAAATCATTAAGTTTTTTTTTGTAAAAAGCATTTTATTTTTGGTCGTATATTAATTTAAAATATTGAAATAGATTAGGACCATTATAAATTTCAGTGTTTCGCTATTGTCTATCAAAATAACTGGAAGAAAGCCATCTAAAAACAACATTGAAAATGAGAGGTAACAAATCTTAAACGAAATAGCTCCAGTTGATCAACTTTGGAAAAATTGCAGTCAAAATATTCTAAAATGCTGCCAATGACAAAGGAAAACATGAAAAATGTCTGACTATATATCGAATATAGTATCAAATATTATATTATTTTTATTTATTTATTAACTAACGAAATACATAATTGTCAACAATGTTTCCATAAACTTGATATTTCCTCTAATAGATTCTTAATAAACATTATTATATTATTATAATTGTTCTTGTTCCTTGCTTATTTAGTTACTTAGTTCGTCCGTCCGTTATAGTCTTTAGTATTTATCTGCATTCGTCGTTTCATTGGCGGTGATTTTGAAAGAAAAAGCCTCACCCACTCACTCTCACCTTCCCCCATCAAGAACTGTCAACGATTTCCAAAGAAACACCCTCAGCTACTCCATCTCACTCTTGCTGTCAACAAATGCCGGTGATTTTCAAAGAAGGATAACAGTTCATGAAATTTCAAAAAATTGAATTGAAAAATTAAATTTTAGGGTGGCCTATGAATGAAGCACTACCATCACATTAAAATGTCCCGATCATTAAGGGTTGTCTTCCACTTACTAATTAGAATCTAATTCTAGAAAAATAATGTTTACTCTATGTTATCAGAGTTGTTTTGGAACCTGGAATTTACTTAGTAGAAAAACCCACACGATTTTTTAGGACTCGAATTTGTTCATTTCATTTCTGTGTTTCATCGTGTTTCAAAAGGCTTTGAAAATCGTCCCATCAAATTTTTAAAGTAAACTTTACTTTTTTGAATAAACTGTTTCAATAAGTATTTTTATTTTATGTATTTATTATATTTTAGTAGAAAAATATTTTTTTTTACTTTAACTTATCATTCTTATTAAATTTCTATTTGAAAAACTTATTTTTTTAATTTACATATTATTTTGCAATTTCCTTTCAAATTAGTTTTATATTTAACTCCTATCTCATAAAAAAGTAATTTTTAATTTACTTTTTCTTTATTCTTAGTTACTTTGTTAGAGTTGTTTTGAAAACTTGAAGTTAATTTTAAATTTAATGTTTAATTTAATTATTTTAGGCTTTATTTCATTCGCATTTGAAATTGGTTTCTCATTTTAGTTATTGTCACTGGTTTTCAATACAGTATGCTCACAATTTTAGTAATATTTTTTTTTAAATTAAAGCTGTCGATATGTAAAAAATTGCCAATCTTACAAGCGACCAAAAGATATATTCAAATCACTCTAATTTCTATTTTAAGTAAACCAGTCTTAGGTTTACTGGGAATAGTATATTTAATACTTTAGGTGTTAATTATATATAAATTGCAAACTTCTATTTATAAAAATTCGTTTTAAACCTTAGGTGTCGCGAAAAGTGAAATTTTCTAATTTTGTGCTTATAAACTATATTAATCATTAACCTGCAACAGAAACCGGAAGCTACTCGCGTTAGAATAGGACTCTACAGACAGAGGATAAAGTAAAGACGTCATCGATACGATCGTCACAGCTAAAATTCCTGATACCAATTATGATCCAGTCTTGGACGATTTAGCAAAAAAATTCATGATACATGATCCTTGCAGAACAGATGATCCTTCTTCCCCTTGCATGGTAAATGGCGCATGCCAAAAGAAATTCCTAAAGAACTACAGAGATGAAACGCTTCTGAATTTGAATTGTTATCCAGTGTACAGAAGACGCAATACTGGGGTCACAGTTCAAGTTGGATGTCACTCAGTTGACAATAGGAACGTTGTGCCTTACAACGCCTACCTGCTGAAAAAGTACAGAGCTCACATTAATGTAGAAATGTCTTTATCAGTGAAAAGCATTGAGTATCTCTTTAAATAAGTGTTAAGGGGCATGACTGTGCTTCTGTTGCAGTAAGAGACAACTTAGCGGCAGATACCGTACAGACTCAAGCTCACGATGATATTACTAATTATCATTCTAGCCGATATATTTCTCCTCCAGAAGCTATGTGTAGACTGTCAGAGTCCAAGCAACATGGCACATCTCACAATGTCTACAGACTTACTGTACATCTTGAAGACTAGAAAAGTGTTTACTTTCACAGAGGTAACACTCAGCAAGCTGCTCAGACAGAGAAGGACCGTTGCACTACCATCACAGCATGATTTAAACTGAATGAGCATGATGGTGATGCAAGGGACAACTTGTACACTGATATTCCGCTGCATTGTGCGTTTAATAAGCGCCCTAGAAGATGGACACCGATGCAAATGAACAGGAATATCATCTGAACTATTTATATTATTCAGAGATTGTCCTCATCTTTGTCGACATATCTATTACAACGTTTAAGCCCTTGTATGCCCCGGCCTTGTTCAGGTGGTTGGAATGTCGAAATGAAACCTTTATTTCGCTCAATTACTTTATTGGCTGGATCCAAAGAAATTCCCAAAGAACTACAGAGATGAAACGCTTCTGAATTTAAATGACTATCCACTGTACAGGAGACGCAATACTGGAGTTCAAATTGGAAGTCACTCGTGCGTTGTGCCGTAAACTGCCTACCTGTTGAAAAAGTACACATAAATGTAGAAATTTGGTCATCAGTGAAAAGCATTAAATATTTCTTCAAGTACGTGTACAAGGGAAATGACAGTGCTTATATTGAAGTAAGAGAATATCAAGTGGCAAATTGTGAGCAGAATCAAGCTCAAGATGATATTACTAATTATCTTTCTTGCCTATATGCAATTCCCCAGGAAGCTATGTCGAGACTGTCCGAGATCAAGTGATATGATACATCTCAAAATGTCTACAGACTTGCTGTACATCTTGAAGATCAACACACAGTTTATTCTTCACAGAGGGAACACTCATCAAGTTGCTCAGACAGAGAGGAACCGTGACCCTACCGTCACTGCATGGTCTAAATTAAAAGAACATGATCATGATGCAAGGAAATTCTTGTGTCCTGACATTCCGTTGCATTATGTGTATAACAAGTGATATAGAACATGAACACCGAGACAAAGGAATAAGAATATCATCAGTAGAATGTATACAGTGAGCCCAAAAGACAGAGAAAACTTCATTGGCGGAAGTTGCTGTTGCACATTTCAGGCGCCTTGAGCTTCTAAGATTGGCGCACTGTAGAAGGATAAATCTTGCCAATCTTTAAGGCTGTACACCTGAGATATGATCTTCTCTCAAACGACAACAGACTTGAACAGGAATTGCTAGAATCTACTCCTTGTTGGATGCCCTTAGAGTTGCGCGATAAGTTTGCTTCCCTGTTCAAGTCTATGAACCCTGAAAATGCTATTCACCTGTGGAGCACTCACAAGAAATCCATCATTGAAGACTTCTTGTTCCAAGGTTTTAATGTGAACTAAGCAGAAAACATAGCATGGCTCTCAATTGATACCATTCTGATAGAGAATGACATTGTTCAGCAATTGGGCTGCCAAAAACTGTTGGAGTCTGCAGCTTGACCATCTTGAAGACATCGATCACCCAGACATTGCAACACTTACTGATGAACAGAGATTGATTGCTAATGCTTTGCTTGAATCGGAAGATAAGGAAAGGAGAGGTTAGGTATCCCAAAACTTCTGTTTCTGTGTAAATGCAACTGGAGGCTGAGATAAAGCTTCTATGTTTAATATAATAATTTCATATCTACGAAGAAACAACTGAAACTTGTGCAGTGGTGCTTGGGCAGGCATTTCCTTTACACTACTGTCAGGTGGAAAGTTTGTTAAAATTACCTGTCCAACTCACAGAAGTCAGCATTTGTAATGTACCAGTCAATTCAGTTCATCGAAACTACGAAACTTGCATTTGATCATCTTGGATGAAGCTTTTATAAGCGATTACCAGCATGGCCCGGCGTTGCCCGTGCTTGATTCAAAAATCGTACGACTCATGCAGCAATCGCTAGCACTTAACTTAAAATATTTTTGCCCTTCCTTGCATTTAAAGGAGTGCTCTTTGCCGTGCTGATGTTGCTACATGCCTTCCTATCTAACACTGCGAATTTTTTCTAAGCTTTACACTAAACATTAAATTTGTTACGAAAAAAAACTAAACAAAATGAATACAAAACGATCAGCTTTAAAATAGGACTCGTAACTGGAAAAACCGAATGAAAAAAAGAATGTTGACAACAAATACTTTTTCACACCCAACCTAGTTTTGCGGAAGCAGTATCAACGTTGAGTTTAAGCAAGCGAATGAACCAATTGGAGTAAAGTGCCGTGCAAATTTAAATTGTTCCCATTTGTGACGAATGCAGCTATCGATTTTTTTTGTATGCTAGCCTGCTAGTTAATATTCGTGTCAGTCAGCTGTTGGCTCTCACGCTGGCCAATAGAATCTTCCTGCCTATTCGTGGTAGCCAACTATAGAAAATGGCCGCAGACTACATGAAAACTGCCGTAGAAGCATGAAAAAATCGATTATTTTCACTATCGATGGAGTTGGGAAATGCAATGTCAGTCTTGGTCTTCCCGCTAACTTGGAGCATGTGCATGTCAATTTTGGTGCAAATCCGTCGAAAATTGCAGCCGTGCATTCGTTACACACACACACACACACACACACACACACACACACACACACACACACACACACACACACACACACACACACACACCACACACTCCTTTTTATAGATAGAGATTCGTTTGCACTTCATGCTATTTGATTATGCCTTGCGAGATATCACTGGCATTGCCGCTGTTTTGGTGATAAAGTTGTGCTCTCAGGCGGAGACTTTAGGCAAGAACTACCCATATTGCCAAGAGGTGATGTAATCATTATAATCTGTATAAAAATACTTATTGGCAGACTAATCCTCATCCCCAGAATAAAGGTGGCTCTAAGCAGCTCTAACTTGCTATTCACCTTGGGGAGAACCCAGTTTCCTGTCCGTTTGTCATATGCCATAACTATTAACATGTCAATGGGGAAGATATCTGAAAAGCTAGGATTGGTTTTACTTCAGCCAGTTTTCAGTCATGGGCAATAGTATGTGGCATAATCTAGAGCTCGCAAACTCTCAAAATGTAAGGGTTAAGATGATGGAGACAGAGAGGCAATGAACCCGAAGAGTTACTGACTTGAAAAATGGAGTATTTTCAGAAATTATGGCGATCCTTGATTCAATTACGTATGTGTCCTTGGTTTATATATATAAACACACACATACACAAATATATCAACTATGAACATGGAGATTATGTCTTGACCGTGTTTTGAAAAAAAATGAAAACATTATACAAATACATTGATGCAACAAAGCATTTCTTATTTAACAGTTAAAATATTCCATCCGTGAAAATAGCTAAATGCATAGCCGAAAGCGCTCCTAAAAAAAAAAATTGGACAGTTTTTATATAATTTATCGTCTGAAAAGAAAAAAAATATGAGAACTTGTATAAAAAACTAAATCAAAGCACCTTGTCTGTCGTATTCAATTCAAGGTGCAGGAAAGAAGGATTACTGCCTAAACACACACACACACACACACACACACACACACACACACACACACACATATATATATATATATATATATATATATATATATTAAATGAATATCTTTCAAATGAAACAGCTATTTATATATGGCATGTATTATATAGATTTGTACATATTCAGGTCTATTATTTCCTGTATTCATATTGGAAGAAACTGGCATGTCTCTATGCTTGAAGCGGGGAGTACCACGGACTAATTGGCAATAGAAATCTTTGCACACATGGCGGATATCCCAAAGTATTTCTATGTGTTGTTTATTTTCACAGCTTTTGAGTACTGTGTGTTAGAAATTTATAGATGTAATTGCTAAACTTTATGTATTTGTAAATATAGCCTTAAAAATCTACGTAATTTTTACTATTTTCTGCCTAAGTATCTCATTCTATTATATATGTAGAGATTTTAATTACTCCTTCTTCAATGCGTTATTTTTATAAATAAATATATATACATACATATATGTAAAAAAAGTTTATTGTTTACACAACATTGTATGAGTTGATCTGTAGAAATTCTACGAGTCCTGCTATTTGTTATTATTTTAATTAAGAGTAAGGCAGTGTTATATTTACAAGTCCTTACGACTAACCATGAAAATAAATATCATCACTGCCTAAAACATTTAAGCGACGCAAAATCGTTCAATGAAAATATATCACGACTGGCGTTATAAATATGACTTCAACGTGCCACATACTTGGGCTCATAGTCTTTTTTGCTATCTAAGGTTGAGGCCACGTGATAGAGTTCATTTTATTTGTATTAAGATGTACACAAATGTACATTGGGATTTTTTTTCCTAGACAATAAATAGTCCGGTTTTCTGTTTGATCTGACACAGTCACCGTCTGTCTTGTATTGAAGTCAGGACTGCTATTCCCGCTTGTCCGAACACGCTATTGTGTGTCAATTCTTAGTTTGTGAACTTTTTCTTATATTACTCTTGATTTCCCTTATTACTATTTATTTGCTTTTGCATATATTGTTTACTTGTTTGTATTTTGTTTTTGTCCTGTTCTTTTTCTTGATATTACTTATTGCAAACATTGTCAGTTCTGTCTGTTGGACAGTTCTGTTACTTATTTTGCATTTAACCATAGCCACCGACTTAGTCACAGTTAGACAATGAGTGACGGACAGAAAATCAGCATTTTTTTGTAATATAGATTTACATTCATGTACTATGCACAATTTGACAATAAACTATATCCGGCAGGAAGGGCCCCGATTTGGAAGTTCTGAGGAGCGTAGAACCACCTCTTAATTGCTGCTTTCGCAAGTCCTCACAGACCCATCGGGGAATCACGTATTAGGGTACCAACTATGGTCAAACAGTGAACCCACAATCATAAATAAAATACTATAAACTTTTTTTATAGTAAAAATACTCGTATTACATTTTCATAGTAAAATAAATTACCAGCAATATATTTTTGTACAAAAATTACTAATACTCAGACGAAAATTAAATTTTGGAATTAAATAACACATGAAGAGTTGATATGCCGCTAAAGAAGAAAAAACAACTAAAAACTATATATTATTAATAAAAAATAGCAGCAATATATATTTGAAAAAAAATTACTAAATCTCACGAGAAAATTAAATTTCGGAATTAAATGACCCATGAAATATTGATATGCCGCTAAACAAGAAAAAATGAAAACAACAACTATATATTATAAATAAAAAGAATTAGCGGCAATATATTTTTGGAAAAAAAATACTAAATCTCACGAGAAAATTAAATTTCGGAATTAAATGACCCATGATTAAATGATATGCCGCAAAACAAATAAACTATTCACAATTATTTATTACTAGTTTGAAATACATTTTCAGACTAAACGACATATCTTAGAATTATACAAGACAAATATGTAATCAATGCAAACATACTGGGAAAACCATGTAATTTCAACTGAAAAAACGTGTGGACATGTCTACTAGCTTTGAAATTATCTGGAGATTTAAGAAAGTCGAGTACATATAGAGCCGGACATTAATTAATGTAATTAGGTCCATCATATTTACAGATAAATATCCAGCATTTAGATCTGAACAAAAATCTTTCAAATAAACATATAATAAACAAAGTTACTGAGCACGAGTTAATGTATTTAAAATATTCATCGATTTATCAGTGACATTTCGAAATGTAGTCAATTACCAAAGCATTGACAAAGACTTTGATGTCTTTTACGCAGACGTATTTCGTTTCGGTTTTCTGTTTCTCTTTTTTTAAAAATTTAATACACATAATATTTTATGAATAATTTTCTCCTTACCTCTATTTTCGCATTGATATATTAACGTTATTCATACTGACGTGGGTGTTATTGTCATAACTGTTGTAATATGTGTGGTAGATGTTTGGTCGAGCCAAAATGGAATATTTACCAAGAAAAAAAAAAGCAACAGAAACAACACAAAAAACACAGCTTGTTTCCTTGAAATATCGAAAGCTCTTTTCTTTTTAGTCTTGTATTCTTTAGTAGATTCTTTCTTTCCTCTTGAAAAGCAATTTATTTTGGAAGAAGACATTTGAATGACGATGAAATCATTAGGAAGACAGCAATGGCAAGTAAACATACACCTACAATCAGAAAGATTCAGTTGAAATATCTGGGACTAATAATAAGAAAAGTAGACCATACGATACTAACAGGACATATTTAAGAAAAGAGAAGAGAAAATATAGAGTATTCTATGTGTATACTTGTGGAGGTGGATGACAGAAAGATAATAGAAATGGCAAATGTCAAAGGTTACTTAGACCATCAAAGGACAGGAATGTGCGAAATCTTGATAATACATATTTCTAAAGGATTCAGCACATAAACTTAGAAAAGATATACACAAATGTTATTGTTTTTAACGTAGTTGCGATAAAATTTATATTTAGACTTGTCGTTTATAATCTTTATGACGTTAGAATATTGTTGTAACTTAGGGAAGGTTATTCAATAGAATAATCACATGAAGATTGGTAATGAACGATAATACGTAGAACAAGAACAATACATATAAGATTCGCCAGCGGCTCGGTGTAGAAGTAGGTAACTGCCAGAAATGAGTCAAATGAATTCCACAATGAATCTCTAAGTACAGGATTTCTACCAACATTCCCACGCGGTCAGATGTGGCACAAGGCCGAATTTAATGCAGGGAATCCAAGACCGTTGAGGACTAGTTTGGTTGTATCAAATATAATATAGTATATAATTAATTTTTTTTGGCTTTGATCATTGGGGGCTGCTTAAATATTACATATATATATATATATATATATATATATATATATATATATATATATATATATATATATAAACACGTCGGTACTGATTATTTTCTCAGTGTAAAACGTTGCAGTTACTGCATTTAATGGGAGTTTTTTTTGAAATCTGACAATGAATATTCGGACGCATTTTCAAAGAGTGGATATTCGCTCTTTTACATTTGTTAGAATGTAAAATCCGAAAAGAAAAAGAAATATATTCGAGACAGCTAAAGGCTTCGTCCACCCCCTTGTAGAATCGGACACCCACAGGATATACTGAAGACAAGAGGAACAGACCTCGTATAAAACGGGGCCGGGTAGCTGTTACGCGAAAAGAGACTCTGCCCTACGACATAGCCTCGTCTGGGGATCCTCTCTGCCCGGAGGCAGGAAGTTCGACTTCCACAACTGCAGACCAACATACAGTATTTACTACTGTATTTATGTGAATGGAGACATACTCATTATCGTCCGTAGGTATGCTACAACATATATATATATAGAAAGCTGAATTGAAATTTAAACTTTAAAAGTCGAGAATCTCTGTATCTTTAATGGTTTCATGAAAACTTCAAACAGAATCCGTTGCCAACTTTTCCCATTTTATATATGAGACGGATTTATCCAATAAATCTCTTGTCTGTAAATGAAATGCGAAACAAGGAACATTTTTTCTTTGCTGATCGCTTCCGTTGTGATGTTTGCATTCATGGCTAAATTCCCCGCTAATGTGGAGGTTCAGTACTTGAAGCTTTCAGTTTAATAATAAAGAAAAAAATAACTGCTCCCGTCATCAATTCTCTATTGTCGTTTAGCTTTGCAAGAGTTGGGTGGATGTGAAAGAAAATCAAGGTAAAAAGAAAATCCCGATGACGTGAATTTTTTTAGGGTGAACCTCAAGTTGCCAGGAAGTTGACTCACACCCTTGATTTCATAAACTTTCTCTGCAGCACATATTGAATGAGACATGCTGAATCCAGTCATGAAACCGCAAAGACCTGCCGCGTAGCCCTCTTCATCCATTGGTTCAACTATTCAGATCTGTTATAATCATCACCTGCATGTCCCGCTTTTGAGGTCTTTGATAAGATTTTCTCGAATATTCATGTTTGTAGACTAAAATAAATAAAAATAGTGTTTAATAAATAAACGGACCGTCTACCTAATTATGGGTATCCACTAAAATAGAGTTTAAGTAATAATAATAATAATGATAATATATATATATATATATATATATATATATATATATATATATGAAATTCAACTGTTAAATGGTTTGACTATAATAAAAAAACATAATATAATATTGTTTGGCAATGTAATAATCATCAATCAAGTTAAAAAGGAAGAAAAATAACTTTCGATTACAACTGTTTCCTTTTTCAGACCATACTCATTTCGTCTGTCCTTTCATAAAGGACTGTATAGGCAAAGAAACAAATATTTAGTGGACTTCTGTCAAAATAATTTATATTTACACATACAGATATCGTTCAAAAATTTATTTCATTATGTAAAGTCTTGTGCGCTTAATACGTAAAAAATTATTCCATAAATACTCCGTGCCACGCTAGCCACTCATGCAAACGGCACTTACGTATCGGGTTCCATCTTGAATTTTTAGCGTGTTACAGTTTGTTTTTGCTAAAAGAATATTAGCTGTTATGTGTTTTAATGGAAACACCTCTCTTAAAATCACACTAAATGAACGTCTCTCCGACGTGCTAGAAAAAATCACAAACATAACTGTCATAAATATATATATATAGACATTTTTTATATTTATACGTTCTTTTTATACATACAAATATTTAAGTAAAATTCAGGCCGGTAAAGGTCGTTAATACTATTTATTATAAACATAGTATTTGCATCTAAAAATAATATATATACATATATATATATATATATATATATATATATATATATATATATATATTATTATTATTATTATTATTATTATTATTATATAAAATGTTATTAAAGACCACAAACAAAAAAAAAGTGCCTTTTTATTGATATGGCAGTCCCTGCTTAGGTGAAGTTTTGCGTTTATAAAAAAACGTATATAATAATCAGAATGTGAATTAATATATATATATATATATATATATATATATATATATATATATATATATATGAATAACATAACAAACGCGGATAAGACAGAAATTTGCGGGGATAAATTGCTCTTGATCCGATATCTATATCTAGGGAAGACTGATTATTTATTGTACGACTAGGAGGAAGGATTGAACTCACATTTACAATGTTACCCAATTCATGAGATAAACGGCCCATATTCTAATACTACATTTGGTTGAAATCTAGAAAAACTTTTTCTTAATTACTCAGGAAAATAGGTTCCAGTAGAGGTATTCTTACAAACTTATATTGGAAGAAGTGTAGTGCGTCAATAGCTTGATTATGTCATTATTTTCTCCTCTTGTTATATGTGCTATCAATTTTAATTATTGCTGCTGTTGGCAGTCGTCAAGTGGTGTGGTTCATATTATTTGGTGCTGGACTTTGTTTATGATTCTGTAGCGCCAGTTTACAAATTTCAAAGACTTTCAGAATTTACAAGACCCCCAGACATCTCTCGCTCAAAGCATTTTTCACCATTGATGTTAAGAAGTATATTATCAGATCCGATTATAAACGTACTTACCTTCATTGGTAGAATCCAACAATTTGGCAAAGTTTAGGGTCATGTTAATAATATTAGCCGTTTCCCTACAAGGAAACATTTGGAATTCATTGACTGAGCATCCAATACTACTGCCATTTGGAATTTATAAAATGCTTGTTTTAAAACAATTTTTTCAGGGAAACAGGTTTCGAAAGCTTGTGTTGAAAGATTCTGAAACTGACTAAACACTTCTAAGTTAAACATTTGATTTTTTTCGTGTGATTTGCGCATGTCACTCAGAAGTTCAGACATATTTTAACTACTCTTTTTATTTGCTGCGGGATGATAGGTGTGTGTCTTTTGGAAACACTTGTCTCCTGGTATATTTTTACCGTAACAATTATTGCGGACATGACTATGAGTCCGAATATTAAATGGGTAACACAAAACAGTATATTAAACAAACGACAATGTGTGTATTAACATAAGTATACATTTACAATAAAAGAAAACATTTAAAGACTAATTACATAAAAAAAAATATATTTAAACTAGAGAATTAGTTTGTGTATGAAGTTTGATTAGGAGAAGACCGAGAGACAAAGTAATACATTGAAAGTGAAGATAACATGCTCCAATGGGGGACACATTTTTATAGCCGGGGATAGAAGTGAGGGAAGAAAATGGGCGCGAATATCATTGCATATTCATAGTCTTTAGGAGCATCTACTAGCGACGTTTTTTGTTTTAAACCACATATTAAAAAAAAATCACGAAGTTTCCTATCCCACCTTAAATTTTTCGGTGTGAATTCTAAGAAAAATGGATTCATTCGAATATCAGTCAGTCGTGGATATGCGGGGAAAATTGCACAGAGCAGGGAAGAATCTACTCAAATAAAACTTACGTCTAACATACGGAATACGAAGGTGACTTGCTACAATGTATGTAGCATGGCAGCTTTTAGACGTGAAGCTTAGAAGTGATGGAGTTAATGAATGTAGTTCGTTTAATAGCTTTCCATGGAAATAGAGACAGATAAATGAGAGGCTTGCGACGTTTACGACGAAACAAAGGGGTTATAAGATGGAAAATAATTCGTCACTCAGAAAGACGCGGAGATGCTTTTTTTTTTACTCTAGCGAGACAGGAAAATGAAGATCCTGCAGCTCCTGTCCATATATGACAGTAGGACTCTATTTTTATATCTAACCCGACTCTTTTAAAGTAGAGGATAGCACGAGTTCTTTCTAGAAATATTGATATTTTTCCGCTCCTAAGCCATACCTTTCCCAAGCACGTAAATGAATGTAATAAAATCGACTGGAATTCGAACTCGACTCTCCGATTCCTCAATCCTAGCCGCTATCCATTACTCCACCGTAGTAAAGAATGAATAATTGCAATGATATTATGAAACCTAAAATTAGCAGAAAGATAACAAACTTCATATATTAAGTGTGCACGTCCCTCCTATAGATAGTTCTTTAGTTAGCACAACCGTTACGTCCTGTCAATATTTAAATACTGTTTTCATCGCGGGAGAAGACAAATGACATATCAGAGATGCTACTTGGTTTGAATGAAAAAAAAAAGAAAGAAAAAATTGTTTAACATTTCCGGTTAATACTTCATAAATAATGGACTATTCTGTTTTCATCGCGTGGAGAAACAGATGACATATCAGAAACGCTACTTGGTTTCAGTGAAAGAAAGAAAGAAAGAAAGTGAAAAGAATATACGTGTTTAATGCATCCTATCTAATAAATAATAAAGTATTTCATTTTGAGAAGACAAAAACATATCAAAGGCGCTATTTACTTTCAGTTAGGAAATGAAAGAAAGATGGGAAGACAGTTTCAGTGAAATGAAAAAAAAATGTAAAGTTCAAATCTTTTCTTTTGTATCTACTTAATAAAATAACGACATGCTTTCATATCTATGATTTTTATTGCAATATTTTGTTACAGTTCTTAAGCTCAGATATTTGACGATTTTGTGAAAGGGGAATTTCTACGGATATTTTATATGCTAGGCCACAAAAATCTCCTGAGCCGACTAAGCATAGAAATAAATACAATATGGGAACCAGTAATAAGGAGTGCCAGAGAAAAGCAATGATAACAAAGTTGCAATATGGTCTCTGGTAAAAACATGCAATGATAACAGCAAAAATTGCAATATGAGGACTGGAAAAAAAATGATGACAGACCCAAAGAGTGTGAGTTCAATACCCGGTTGAGGCAGTGGAGAACTTTCAGAGTGGAACTAGAACAGACTACCCTAGTGATCGAAATAAAGGGTTCAGTTCGAAATTCCAACCACCTGAAGAAGGCCGGAGCGTACAACGGCCGAAACGATGTGACAAATATGGCGACAAAGATGAGGACAAAAGTAAATACTGGATATTTTATTGCTGTAGATCTCGTCATGAGCTTAGTCACTCATTAACTGAAGAAGATTCATCAGAAATTTCAAATAGGAAAACAAGTTACTCCAGTTATTATAAGTATTATTTATTTTAATATTTTAAATGCAGGAATATATGAAGAAAAGAGAATATCAGAAACATAACAGGCGGAAAGAACTTACTGAATCACAAAATGGCGGCTGATTTAGAAAGGAGAGAAAAAAAGTTGTTTCTCTCACCAATTTAAATATGGCTAAGAGAGTGCAGATAGCTACGTAGATAATCCTAGATGGTGAAGACATGAAGGATCAGCGCTACACATTTAATGGAAGAGTACAAAGAAAAATAAAGCAAATCCTAGGAAATGGGATAAATATTCTCAAACCTTGTGAAAGAAATGCAAAGCAAGACAAACATTGAAAATAAACTTCATGAAAAGAAACGGTAAATAAAGAAGCTGCCTATACCAACTTCTAGGCTATCTGAAAAATAGATATTTGGATTACGATATTTCCCAACGGTAAATATTTGTTTTTACAGCACATGCAAGGATTTTCTTATTCAGCAGGGCATTTTACTCATTAGCTATATTTCAGGTGTTCCATAGTTGTTAAAACTTTACGTCTTAATTCTGTTTATGCTTCTTTTCTTTTCTTTTTTTTTTGTTATTCATTCAGATTCTTCCGTTTACATTTTATCTTGCATTTTAATAATAAAAAAAATTGAAAATAAATTTAAAAAAAAAAAAACGCCGCTGCCAGAGTGAAATATATCATAACGTCTTCAGCATAATATTTTATGAAAACTTAAATTCGCTTAATATAAAATGAGTTAAAAATCTACACATAATCAATACCTGGAAAAAAAAAATTACTTACTTTCCGAAATATATCTGCTTACTGTTGTATCACGTTGAAACACTTGTTCTCCTAAAATAAGGAACGTCGAATCATATCACTGCCTACATAGGTGACCACTTGAGAATATAAGGTGCTGTAAGGTTGTAATTTCAGGAGGTTTAATAGATAACGGCTGGCATTTGGATATCAGAGAGACAAGTTCTAATTCCAGTCGATTCCATCATATTCACATACGTGCAAATGGCATTAGGAAAGCTATGGAACTACATCCCCACCAGCTATGGTCTTAATATTAATTCTCCTATCAGAAAAATAATTATTTAACATTTGCTCACTCCGTTTTTTCTACAAATATTTTCATGGCAACTGCCCTGAAAAGCTTTCTTCCCGACTGCATGAATTTAAGTGTGTTACTAGAATGGCATCTAGGTCCCACAGGTTTGCTGCTAAAATGGGTGGTCAACCGCCACTTCTACTCCAATAGTAACAGTTCTTGCAATTCCTGCCGGTGGAACATCCTTTCGTTTACTTGATTCCCTGATCTCTCCCCCCTCCCCCTCTCTCTCTCTCTCTCTCTCTCTATATATATATATATATATATATATATATATATATGTGTGTGTGTGTGTGTGTGTGTCTGTGTGCGTGTGTGTATATATATATATATATATATATATATATATATATATATGCATTATTACATAATTTAGCTGTGATACTGTTTACTGTTTTAAACTTATCGGTTGAAAGTAGCACGCATGGCAATGAACACTCCACAACTATTTGAACCTACTTCTGATAACTTATATATATATATATATATATATATATATATATATATATATATATATATATATATATGGGTAAAATAACAGGACAGACTGGGTTCTATAGACTTGGATGGCAACTGGTCTAGGAGAAGGACAACTCTGAATTCAAAACCTGCGTAGGGTCGTTTGGGAACCTTGTGGCATTCGGTGCACCAGGTCTCTGTATTTGTCCCTTCAAAAAGTGTGGATGGTCCTGCACGAGACCTTCAACACTATAATCAAATCTCATGTGCCGGTGTCAGGCTGGTGTTTAGGTCTCACCACTTAACTGTTGAAATAGCAAAATGCAATCGCAACCTATACTGTAACAGTTTGCGACATTTTTTCTTCACTTTTCTGCTTTAGTTTGACCTGTCTTTTGATTGGCCATCACGAAATACCCATTTAATTTTTAATTTTGCTACCCCCACCTCATAGAATTAATTCTTCAATAAAATATCATTCTGTTTTCAAAAGTAAATAATTTTCATCAAATCTTACACAACATCGCTTGATAATGGAACAAATTTAAAGTTCATAAACATAGAAATTTCTGTGTCGGGATGTATAATATTTTTACATAAAAATATTAAAATATTAACATCTACGTTGTGTGTAGAACTTTAGAAAGATAAATGCTAAACAACTGTGGATTCTTAATCTGACTTTTCTTTATCTTTACATATATATATATATATATATATATATATATATATATATATATATATATATATATATGTCTATTCATCTTTATTTACGCACCTCTCTCAGTCTGTCAATATATCTATCTATCTCATTCTGTTTCCATAATTTCTATCTATATACTGATCTTGCTTTTTAGATATCTGACTGATTCATCTGCAAATCTATCTCTGTATATATATATATATATATATATATATATACTATGTATGCTTACTCTTATATCCAAAATCTGATTTCAGTTCACGTTTGAACACTGACAACTCATGCTCAATCAAAGAAAATGCCAGTAAGTCCACGATGCGGGCAAGAGGAGTCATGGATTTAAAACTGTCATTGCTGCCTATCAAGGATGACAGATTGAGATTACAGTTTGATACAATGATAGGAGATAGGTTTAAACTGCAGATGACGAAACAAAAGTGTTCGCTTCCCCGGACAGCAACCAAATGAGAAATTCTCTCAGCTAGCCTTCTCATTTCCGGAAATGGCCCAACGCAGGACAAAATAGAAATTTACAATGTAAATAAATGCAAAAGTGTATTCAAATAATTAAATTAACCCTTACCTTTCCAAAAGGTTCGCGATCGGAGACACATTCCTTTGTTAAGTAAAGGAATTAACTTAAAGATAACATTTACATGAACTCTCTTAAAAGAACTTACCATGCTTTCTACCATTGCTTTACTACAAATATACAGGGTGAGGCAAAAGTTGCTCACAACAGCGATAATTTATTAAAAGCATTACGCATGGAAATTTTATTTACTAGTTCTTTAATTGTGATGTTTGCTGTTCAAAATGTTCTAGTTCTTTTTTTCAAAAAGCATTTCATTCTGTGCCTTTAGGATTAATTGACACGTCGCTTAGTTCCCTTTGTAATTTTACTGCATTATAATTTAATTCTATAAGTTCTTTAATATTTCTTAGGCACGTCTTATTTCAGTGGTCGCACAGAATAAATAGAAGAATGTGAGGCGTGATGAAGTTAGTGGCCACTCAGCAGGACCTATTAACTCAAAATCAAATTCGACATTTAAAAACTGATTAATTGATTAATCCCTACTGTGCACGAATTTTAGCTCATCATATAAACTGGAAGAGCTCAGCTCCGCTTCAGGATGTCTGCAAACGAGACATAAAACTGGCAGACATCGACCCCAACATTTAGAAAACCGCGGCTGACGATCGTCAGCTTTGGAGAGTCGCAGTCAGTGACGGCGTCACGATTGCAAAAGCTAGGAGGGAAGATCATCAGAAAGCAAAGAGAGCCAGGAGAAAAGAAGAGACTGCAACCATCCCCGTGTCATCCAGTTTCATCTGCGCCAAGTGCCTGAGAGACGGCCGCTCCTGAGTGGGACGACAGAGGTGATGTAACTCCATCGCCTAGAAATTTTGGGGAAAAAAAAGCTTTAATCCATCGTCTCCCGAGACGGACGGATGCCGAACAAACGATATATATATATATATATATATATATATATATATATATATATATATATATATATATATATACTGGACTCTCTTGTGTAAGATTTGATTATATCGTGTTAGATTTGAAGGCGAAGGCTTATGTAGAAGCAATGGTGCTCATAGAATATTGTTCTACAATATCCAAAAACGACCCTCCTCATGTTTGAGTTCAAGGCTGTTTTTGGAGACAGGTTGTCACTCACCCTGTCCAGCTATTTACCCAGACCTGGGGACAGAAGTGGTGGTTTCATACATTTGTTAAGAAATTTGCACCTAATGGGGCAACATAACGAACTTAACAAAACTTCAATTCGGCTTTACAGTGCCTCGAGACACACCACTTGACATCACTGAACCATGCATCCATATTCTCTCTTTCTCTTTCTCTATCTCTCACCCTCCGCAGCTCTCGTTCTCACACTCTCTACCTCTTCCGCTGCACATTCTCTCTACACCACTCTCTCTATTTCTCTCTAATATATATATATATATATATATATATATATATATATATATATATATATATATAATATAACAATCAGATATATAATTCAGAGTTCTTAGCATTTATTTTTATTTTGTAAAAAACATTGCTCGATACAACATTGGAGCATAGTATTATAACTGTTTTTTTTAATATATCGTCATCGCAACATTGACCTTATAAAATTAAGTAAATCAATTTCTAAAAGTTATTCTGAGCATCGAGTGATAATGGAACGGAACTTTGTATTTTAATTTTAATTTTTATGGTTCAGTTTTTTGAAACATGGCAATTTCGGTGTTGCGATGATAATATATTAAAAAATATATATATATATATATATATATATATATATATATATATATATATATATATATATATATATATTCTGCACCTTATGTCCCAATAGTGGATATATTGATGAATCTGGAAATAATTTTAGATTTCCTTCAACAATCATAAAAAAACCATACGTCGAAACAATCCTTACTCCCCCATAGCTGAACACTAATCAATCAGGACACTTATTAGAAAACTGTAAATGTTTATTGATAGATTCTGATTTTAGTGCCTAAAGAAATGGACAAAGTCCGACAATTTATTTTTTAAAGACATTTGTCCATTTCTTAATATATGACGGCAATTTTTTACATTTCATACGCCAGAGCAGTTATGAATGTATGAGATTCATGGAAGATTGAAGTTTATAAGCAGTAAATTCGACCTTGCCTACCGGACGCTCCTTTGTGGCCGAGAGTTTAGGCACGTCAGCGTAAACGACGGTTCCGTATAGGATGCAGGTTCGAATCCTGTCAAAGGACAAATATTTTCTATGAAAATTTCTCGGACATTCAGGCCGGTAAATGTTATTTAATACTGTTTATTATAAACAGAGCATTTACTTAAATACTTGTATCTATAAGAAAGAACGTTAAACATAAACATGTCTTTAATAAATATATATATAAAATAAATTAAGTTACATCAATGGGTAAACTATATTTAAATTTATATATTTAGTTTTTGACAATATAACTTTTCTAAATGGTGTTACTCTTTAAAAATTATAGTTACACTGTTATAACAGAAACATCTTTTAAATTACATTACCTCGAAATATAAGAATTTTTTTTTTAATTATTTAGTCCTGTGTATGACGATAAATTAAATCCAGGAACAAGATCGCAAGATTACAAGTTTCGAGGTGCTTGGAATATCCTCTTATTTGCTGGTGCTCTCAGATCTAACCCTAGCCCGGTGTGTTAGTACCTGTTAGTGTCCGAGGTATCGGCAGATAGTGAGCCCACAAATGAAAGTATAAATGTACATTTTTATATTAAAAATACCAGTAATAAATTACTAAAGATATATATTTATAGTAGAATTAATAACAATACATTTTTAAAGCAGAATTAACAACAATAAATTTCATAGCGAAATGGCCAGCAATACTTTTTATTTGAAGTTGAAGCCATAAAATTAGGTTCAATATTTAGGCATTAAATAACCCCTACAAGTTGATATGCCGCTAAACAAAATAATCTAACGTTTAATTATCCATTACACATTTATTTGAGAAAAGTATATAATATTGCGGTAAAATTAGACAATTTAAAAAAAATGTCTTGAATGGCCACACTTCTATATATTTTTGCGTTAAGGTGGGTGTACCCTAGAATTCTCTTCTTGGATCTAAGTTGGTCCCCATTTACAGAAGTTACCCTGCCGCTCTCCTCAGTCAAATCATAAATTATTCTAATGACACAAGTTACACCTGTCTTAATTGAGAAGATCAAATTGATAGCGGATCTCTCAAACCATCTACAATCATTGCCAAAAATGACATGTTAATTTTCACATCTCCAAACGAAAACTGTAATATTTTAATCATCATAAAGAATCATCTTTGCCTTCAATAAATATAGTCGATGTTAACTCCAGAAGAGCAAATCGTTCCGACATTTATATTGAATAAATTGATAGATCTGCTGCTAAGAAAAATTGGTTCGTTGTCTCGTTCTAGATAATTTTTATAGTCAGAATCATTGTTACACATTTATAAATATATCTTCCATTCATGCAGTGAGGAACTGATGTCAAATTTGGATTCGTGCTTTTGCTATGTTTTTTGATATTCTTAACAAAACTCAAAGTTCTATTGAAATACTTTCTTTTCTAGCCTGTGTTATTCTGTTAAGGATTTTGATTTCTTTGCTTCCTACGTTCTTAACAAATATATATATATATATGCAAAGTCAATAGCCATCTGCTGTATACCTGAACCCAATTATAATATTACCCTCTCTCCTCACAAATGTGTTCTCAGTTTTTTTTACTCGCAGTAACCCATTGAGCCATAGTGGCATTATCGACTTGCTGGGGTTGAAACGTTGAAAAAAATATGGTAATGAGTCCAATGTTCAGTGGCGACTCCCACAAAGTGTTGCCTGTGGTATGTGCCTTATTTCTCATACCATGAATGTCCCTCTGTTTTTAATTTCCATCTACAGTTGATGTTACCAGATAGCGTTTAGTACTACAAGTTTATGATTCTAAAATGACTAGAAGCAGGTGTTTCTTAAATCATGGGAAAATTAACTATTTTTTTCTCCTTATCTCACACATGTTTGTGAAAATCATTATAATGTAATCAGTTATTTAAATACCTACCTTAGCGAAAGAATTATGGGCATTTCCATATTTTTTTCTTACGTCATCTATGCAGGCACCACACTAAGGAAACATTTCTCTGGCATGGAAATGCTTGAAACGGGAAACGAATGCATGATTTCTCTTGAATTATTAATCCAAAACCTTAGTTGCAATAGTGACTAATTTCACAAATATTTGTTTTCTTATAGATCAACACTGCTTATTACTGTAAACGTTATATATCGTAGATACCCGTAGTCACCCTAGAAGCACGAAAACCGGTCAATATATAGTAAAGGGTGTTCCAGTATATTGGACCGATTTTAAATGTAGATTAAGTTTAAGCGTCTAATGGTCTTTTTCTTTTTCTTTCAGATTTAAAAACCTACGTCTTTGGCATTTCCAACTATGGAAATATTAACAATCAAACAACGTGTTAAAGTTATAGAAGCCTATTACGAATACAGACGTTCAAATAGAAATGCATTTCACGCACTTCCCAATTCGAATAATTCTCTCGAAACAGCGAAGTCAATTGGCCACCACGATTATGCGACTGGACGCCTTTTGAGTTCTTCCTTTGGGTCATGTCAAAAGTAAGATCTATGCCAACAAGCCAACAGCTGAAGGATAAGATATAAAGGCATACTGGTGAGATAGAGGAGCATCTATGCAGAGACGTCATCAAAATATTTGACTATCGAGTGGAGGTTTGCTGCCGAAGTCTTGCCGGACATTTGGGTGATATTTTTCACACATTATAGCCATAACTTAAATAACATGATTCAATAGATAAATGAATAATTTTTCACTAATAACACTGATTTATTTACTGTTGGCTTTGATCCGTCTTAATGAAACACCATTTATAATTAAGCTTAAAAGTTACGTCTAAGCCTCGTCCGGAAACGAGGGAAAAAGTTCCAAACTCAGGCAACCAAGAATAGCATATTATTAAACAAATAAAATTGGCCTTCCTGAGATAATAAATTGCAACTTCCAGACGCAAAATATACTACTAATAAACATCCCTGAAAAAGTGAACATAACGTTTTGGCATTCGTTTTAAATATTAATCGGCGATTTTATTTGGACATTATCAATGCTAAATAAACAGCATAACCGTGTCCCAGCTAATGTCGTTAAAAGCATTTTGAAAAGACATATTAAATTTCTAAAGGCACGCCCAGTAAACTCGATGAAAAAATATACTTGATTCACAGGTATACAAACATATAAACACTTATGTTAAATTTCATCGCCAAATGTTTAATTTAAATACATGTTAGAAGCGAGGATAAAAACCCTTGGTTTGAGTTTGATAAGCAATCAATGTATTTGATTTGAGAAATGTTTAATCATTAACGGTTTCTTTTGAAATTCGCTCTACTGATTCAAAGTAAACATTAAAAATTCCTCATTTGATTTTCTCGTCCACATATATACGCAATTAACATGAGACAAGCGATTATTTTCTCATCAGAATTCCGTGTACCTCAAATCCCTACCACTCGCATTTATCAAAAGTAAGTAATTAACGGAGCATGCGCAGATTACAACAGTTTATCAGAACAGACATTTCCGGCATAACTGATTAGTTACAACATGGCAAGCCAATTTTAGGCTTCTTTTCATTTGAGAAATAAGACTAAATCTAATACTTAATATATATATATATATATATATATATATATATATATATATATATATATATATATATATATATATGTATGTATATGTATGTATGTATGTATCTATATTCAGCTGACCTTCAATAGAAAATTAGTTTGAAAATAAAGATATGTAAAAAACATCTTGTCGAATAAAAATGCTAAACTTCCATGTCCGGAGCATTATTATTTTTCATATAACGTAATCTCGGATTTTACACCAGTCACATTGATGTAAGCCATCTGTATAACAATTACCATGAGTAGTAGTAGTTTTATGAGCAGCTGTAACAGAACTGACATTTTTTCCTCACGACGATTCCAACATATAAGTATAATGGTTTTACTTTTATTTTATTTTATGTTCCTTCTTCTTCTTCCTCTTCTTCTTCTTCTTCTTCTTCTTCTTCTTATTATTATTATTATTATTATTATTATTTTTATTATGTTATTTTCTTTGATTTCTTGCGTATACTTATTACATTCCGGGTCCGAACCAGGGACCTAATGTTAGAAATTACATCAGGAAATTTTCTACTGTCCATTTTTTTAAAGGAAAAACAAACAAACAAACAAAAAACAACGATCGCACAGATTATACATAGATAAACCCCTTCGTAAGGTTGATGCTGTGCTTGTGAGCATGCGCTTAGTCTATCAGGAATCCCTTCAATGAGTTTATTTAAATCCGAGGGCTCCAACTATAAGTGGAATTGCTGATGAACTCATATGACATATTTTTGAAATTTCGATTTCAAGGACCTTCTATTATTATTATTATTATTATTATTATTATTATTATTATTTTATTTTCTTTGATTTCTGGCGTTTACACATTTCTTTCCGGGTCCCGTCAGATATTCAGACGGTTGGATATGGCAGTGCCCCCGGTGTGACTAAGGTATAGTTTGGTTTTCCACATTCCCATGCTGTGCTTAAGGAAATTTAATACCACAGGGCAGACTTTTTACATTTCCAAAGTCTTAAGGATCCAAGAATGTGGCTTTACGATAATCAATCCACGCTGCAGTTAGATTCCTGCGTCGTCTCCTGCAATTCTTCAGGATCATTTTATTAATCATTATTATTATTATTATTATTATTATTATTATTATTATTTTCTTTAATTTCTGGTGTGCACACAGTTCTTACCAGATCCCGTCCAGAGACGTAATTTCTAAATAGCGTCTTGATATTTTCCATTGAACAATTTAAAAAATAAATAAATAAAACACACACATATTTGTATATGTAAGGTGTGGGCTCTAGTCGCGAGAACATTTCTTTTGTATTTCTTTAAGACATAGGCTTCCAGGAATCCCTTCAATGATTCTACTGGAATCTTTTCCAACCAATCTGAGCGCTCAATCTACAAAAGCGATTGTTGATTCTCCCATGTGCCACATTTTTGAGATTTCGATTTCAAGGTCCTTGTATTTTTATAGCTTTTTGAAGATCTTCAAAGATCCATTGCAGTCTGCAGGGTCTGACATATCAAGAAAAAAAGCACTTTTTGCGTTCTCTAATAACGATGTCTGGACGGTAGCTTAGATTGTTCTGTCTGTCTGTATTGTGTAATACTATAAAATTGTAACAGGAGCTATCTCCGTAACCCGGTCTGAGGCGTGTTCATACCAATTATTATTATTATTATTATTATTATTATTATTATTATTATTATTATTATTAAAATGATGTAGTAACGCGCCAACAAAGTATTGAACTAGACAGAAGACATTGAAACTACACAAGAAAATGACTTAATAACAATCTGTCCATTTTAATTCACAACGCGTATAACTGCCAGCTATAATTTTAGCTCAGACCGTTGCTTCCACATAGCCAGATTCCATGATGATGATGACATTAGTAACAGTAGAAGTAGAAGCATTACTAATTTATTCTACTTCCGCTTTGTTCATCTATAGATAGTTTATACTTATTTTCTCTATTAATATTACGAGAATTTTGTTTTTTCTTCTACTGCTGTTTCTTATTGTTATTTTATTATTATTATTATTATTATTATTATTATTATTATTTAAACGCAGTATTTGTTTGTATCATATATTTCAAGTATGATCGACTTCGTCTTTCTAGAAGTACTTACTTCATATATTTCACAAATGATCGCCTTCGTCCTTCTAGAAATACTTCATATATTTAACAAATTATCGTATTTGTGTTTCTAAACGAAGCATATAGTCACTTTTATGTTTCAGGGACAACCGCCTTCCTCTTTTGCGCGAAGTATTTACTTACTTCATAAGTTTCACGGACAATCGCCTTCATATTTATAGACGAAGTTTTCCTTTACTTGATATATTTCACAGATGATCGCCTTCGCTTTTTTTTCTATAGTACAACGGTTTTTTCCGAGAAGATTTTATTGCATGAATTTTTTTTTATTATTTATATTTTTAAGATAGTTTTTCAATTTGCATATTTTCATTTGAAAATATTTCTAACGACATAATAATTATTGTATTTGGTTTTACTCTTATTATCTCTACTACTACTAGTACAACTACTGGTCCTATTCCTAATCCTAATCCTAATTCTATTAATAATAATAATAATAATAATAATAATAATGTAGTACTGGTCTTAAGTTATTTTTACATACCGCTCTCTGCTCGTGTTCCAATATACAATCCCTTTAATAATAACGTTTGTCTTCATTTAACTTAAATTTTTCCTGTTCTTTTTCTTTCAATTTTTTTTTTATTTTATCCCTTTTTTGTTTTTAAATAATTCCGAACTTCCAGTGGAAATTTCCGTAACTGAATTCCACTTTCTAACTAAGCATAGTGTATCTTTGTGGATATGTCTATATGACTATCTGTCTGTTTTTTTGTCTCTGTTGTTTTCGGGTTCCGTATTAGGAGGTGGGTGATAAATGAGTCGAAATTTAAAATCTATAGTATTTTTTTCATTTTTCTTTGTGTAATGAATTCCTTATTGACCCTTCCATTAACTTGTAGTGCAGAGGTATCTACCCCAAAAAGTTTGATTATGATCACGCTTATTGGCCTCGGCAAGCTGAACATTTTACTTTTTGGTTGTATTCGCGTTGTAATATGATGTCTGTTATTTAAAAAAATGTATTAAGTCTTTTTGATATTAACTTGAAAATATATGTGCGTGCGCGAGAGAGAGAGAGAGTGTGTGTTTGTTCATGTAAGTATATTGGCTGATTAACTATATTTTTTTTTATTTTTTCATGATAAACCCTAATGGACTCTGGACATCGGAATATAACACCCCACCACGTATTTCATGGATACAACGAGCTCTTTAGTCTTGATCGACAGTCGTACTAGAGCTGGTACCTTGAACATAATTACCTCTTGGCGGTCAAGGATAAAACACGAAAAGTTTCAAATCTCAATATATACAAAAAATACTAATACCGAATCAGCTATCATCCGGGTCAACAAGAGTGGCCTACCTCAGAGAGTAACAAATCTGAGACCGGAAAATCTGTTACAGGAACAAATTATTCCAACAAGAATGAGACACTTGGTCAACAAACCCGAACTATTTCCAACATTGCACCAAGTGGTCAATGCCAAATATAATAATAAAAAGAAGGCGAACGATATGTCTTCGCGAAGAATATCAACAAGCCATGACATCCTTTTTCACCGTATTTGAAAATCCACTAAAGAACATCACGGATCAGACATACCAAATATGGAGAACTATGGTAGGAAATGGTATAAGAATCTTTCTCAATTCAAACATGGACATTGTACGAAATAAAAGACATAAAAATGCAGAAATACATAAGATAAAATAAAAGACATCGTAGCGACTGCAATGCTTTTCCAAGCCCACAATTTATTCGTCTGTGATTGGCTAGTAAACCAATACTGCTTTTCTATAAGACAATTTAGGAATCGCAGTTGTTACTTTGAATTTTTCGGTCGTGAACTTGCTCACATGTTTCTTTGATAGAAAATGAGTAATTGGTCAAATTTTAAACAATCAAACATTTTAATACTAAATCAATTCTTCTCGCGTTTTCCCTCGGAGCCCACCGGTATCTTTAAAAGAAGCAATTTTGCCACAAGCCACCAGTAGAATCCAGGAATTTCGTCTGTCCACACAAATCTACGACTTTACTCACAATATTTCAAACGCACAGACAGACACAGATTTTTTGTAAGACATTATACATATCTCTCTGTGTGACTCAGCCAATTTCCTGAACTGGAACTTTAATTTCTCTAAACAACACATTTCTTATTTAACAGTATTCTATTCTAACATCAAACTTTATTCAACATAGAATCCTGAACATTCTTATTCAAGAGAAACTCTTTCGAACATTCAATCATAAATCAGAATACAGTTGAAGGGGAACAACTTTTTTTTCCTTAATCATTACACTTCATTGCATGATTGTTTTGTGTGTTATATTTCAGTATATATTTATTAGTTGATACACAAGTGGAGTTTCGTTGTTTTTTTTTTTCTTGAATCGTTAAATGTACAATAGATATATGCGCTTAGAACACGCATCACAACATGCAAATGCAGAAATACATAAGATAAGGGAAAATACAATAACACATGACTCAAACAATAAATAGATGAGACTGGAAATAAATAATATGACAGAGGATGAGGAAAAAAATATGGAATAATAATTTCTCAGTAAATAAAACTGAAGAATCTACCTGCGACATAAACAACTGCAACTAGTTATTCTGATTATGTCAGTGATGATAAGTCAAAAGACATTACGGAAGAATTCTTAGCAAACAACAGAGGTAAAATCACTGAAGCAAAAACCACATCATTCAAGTACTACGCAAAGTAACTCGCAGAAAAATGTCAGACAGAGACCATGTCACAAAAAATCATATGACAAATTCAAATAGACATATTGTGCTAATAGATAACGCTGCCTTGAAAACACTTTTAACGGAGAAAAAACAGTGGAAAACACCAGAAACGTAAATAAAATTATATACGTAACAGCTTCAGAAAGTTCTGAGAAGCTTGGGGGCGGGGGAGACAATGAAAAGATAAAACAACAGAGAAAAAGAACCAGTTTGGAAGGCAAAACAGAAGAGCAAAACAGAGGTAATCAGATGTGCATTATGGGTAATAGATGAGATCTCAACACGTAAATGCAGGAAGATTAAGCGGAGATATAAAATTAAATTGCTAAATTGCATTCCACCAATAAAAGAAATACTAAAACAGAAACTGCAGTTAAAGAAACAGTAAAAAATAGGATATGAAAAGCTTTGTAGTCTCTATTGTCAAAATAAGATGTTTCAAACGGAACTTAAGAAAATTAACAAGGAAAGTGGATAAGCAATAATAGATGTCTGAAAACATCCATCTATTGAAAAAGTGCAGAAATTTTGGGAGAATATATGTTTTAGCCTAAAAGAATATAACCCAATTCATAGTTGATCCAAGAAGAAGAAGAAAGAATGAAGATGAACCTCTACTAGGATGGAAAAAATATAGCCGCCGCTAATGCTCAGCAAGCTCAAATAAATTCAAAAAATAGAAATCGCAACAAAATGACAAGGTACAGAATTGTTGTCTCTATGTCATCAATCATTAAAACCCTTGTACAAATATTATAAATGCTTATTAATAATCGAAATGAAGTCCCAGAGTATCTCATTGAAGGTATTACTTATCATGCCAAAACCGAATGAAACAGATGATCCGGAAAATTATAGACCAATAACATGTCTATCCACCATGTATACATTGATCACGTATGTCCTCACGAACAGTACTGATCTTTTCTCGAAGAAAACATATTTCTTCACCTGGAATATAAGGGTGGAGGAGAAGTTTACAGCTGCAGAGTTAAGCTATTGATTACTAAAATGATCCTGAAAAATTGCAGGAAAAAGAGATAAAAATCTCAGCACGTAGATTACCTGAAAGCTTTTGATAGTCTGCCACACTTGGATACTGAAGACTTTGGAAAAGTACAAAGTCTCCTCAGCAATAGTAAATTTCCTTAAACACAGAATGGTAATGTGGAAAGCCACATTTTACCTAAATCTCACCCGAGGCTCTTTCACTTCCACTCGCCTAAATATCTGACGAGGAATCTTTTAAGAAGACTCACTGTCACACGTGTTTTGTCTATACTTTATCCCTATACGCATGAACTAAACAATACTAGCTATGGATACAATGTAAACAATATGTTGTTCAATTATCTACTCAACATTGATTCTCAAATTCTCTGCCAAAGACAACATGAGTTGAAGGGTCGCCTCAATACTGTAAAGTGTTTCCATGACGGCATAGGTACGAATTTCGCATTAGATAAATGTACATAAGTAGCATTCAAGAAAGGGAGAATGCAGAAATACTCTCAATCGATCTAGATTTTGTCAAAAAAAATTAAGGAACTGGAATAAGAATAAACCTATAGGTACCTAGGAATCAGTGAAGATGGAAAACAGTATACACAAAGGAAGGAGAAGCTAAGAAATAACAGATTTGGTATTAAATACCGACTTGAATTAAAAAAAAGACTGGATATCAGCCACAAACACCTTGGCTCTTCCTGTGGTGAAATACAGTTTCAACATCCTTAATTGGACCATAGCTGTCATTAAGCGAATGGATGCCAGAACAAGAAAGACTCCCATTTGCAAGGGCATGTGTCATCCCAAGCTTGATATTGATTGCGGGTATGTACCAATATCTGAAGGAGGCAGACGATTAGTTCAACTAGAACTCTTTTCTAAAACGACAACAATCGGACAATAAAGATAACTGGAAAATACAGAAAACTGGATGATTATCTATGTCAAATAGTCTGAAAGAATTAAGAAATTTTATTCAGTAATAAAGTAAGGCAACATGTTTCGAAAATATTTCAAGTATGTGAAGAAATGCGAGTAAAACATAATTCAACTACTGCAGTGGCAAAAATCTTAAAAAGAAAAATGCCAAGATAAACCTCGTCATGGTCAATAGTCAGCCCGTACCAAATAATCTAATCTGCAATAATAAATATCCTAACAAAACGTATATATAAGTATATCCCATCCTACCGGTCAATCTTTGTACTTACACAAGGAAATCTTTATAGACTTAAAGAAATTTTTTCAGATACTTTTTGATAGATAGTGTGATATGCACTTTTTATTTTATATTAACTTTAACAGTCTACAAAAAAAAAGCAAAAAAAAACACTACCCTGTCCGCTGGCAAAATCTAATGGTGGCGCCAGGGCTGGCAGTACCACATTGGTCATCGAACTGTGTTACCTCCCTTGGATGGCGGTTGACGAGGGTAGAGTATCGCACGTTCTTTTACACGTCGTGTGTAGAAAAAATAATTTCTAATATTTTCTTCAGTTCGTTTTGTTTTATTACAAAGTTTACGTCGCTGTACTCTTGAAAAGACTTCAGCTTCCTCGAGTATGATGGAAAGTGAACTTTCTAAAAATACTTCCGAAGGCAAGTGCATTAACAATGACGACTACAGCTAATACATTTTATTTGATTGTGACAAATAAATCAATAAACAATTATAATGCGATTGATCAATTTATTAAAGAAAGATTTCAACATCAGCAGCACATTTAATCACATGAATTAATAGAAAGAATATTAATTTTATCGTTGTGCTTGTCTTACAATCATTTTATTAAAGCAGTTTTGAATAAGAAGTATGGGGAAATCATGACCATCTGTCGTGTGTAATTACCTGAGTAAAGACTAATAATAAAAAGGTGAGAAAATAACATCTATTTCAGGAAAATGTATGTCCAATAATTCATGTTTTTATATGGTGGTTCTCGTAAACAAACACAAATACGATCTATCGACAAAGCCATGTCTGAATAATATATCTTTAAATGACAGGAAAGTGTTCTAAAGTTAGGTTCCTCATTTACAAGCCCTGGGAGACACTCAAGGTAGAGGGTTATGTTAGGAGGCAATATGTGTGGATTGAACGAAAACGGTAAACCCTAGCCTTGAACAGGTTAAGAATAGTGATCAGGGAAAGTAGAGGATCTGTTTGTGTGGATTTATTTCTCACCAATGGAATACGGGGGGAAATGTGGATGGATTCCTACTATATAAGTAGCATGGCATGTCTTGCCGTGAAGGTTTGAATTGGCGGGGCAAGGGAATGTAGTTTGTCCGACCACTTTCAGTGGAATAGAGATAGAACAGCAGGAGACGTACACATGCCGCCTCTGGGAGAGCGATTGGAGAGTGGAGAATAATTCGTTACCTGCAAGGGTTCAGAGACATGTTTTAGAGTTTATCAAGGCTGGTATGTGACGTCTGGGCAGCTCCAGCCCGAATATGAGAACAGTACTCCATTTTTGATCTGGTTTGGCTCTTATAAATCTAGAGTATAGCAGAAAGGGTCAGGGAATTATTAAAGCGGTAAAGGGAGCCGAACATCTTATCGGATTTTCACATTAATAAAAAAACTATGAAAATTATATTTCAAATGTTTTAAATTATAAAAGTAGAAACGCAAAATAATACCATTTTCTTCTTCAATTTATCATTTCTTAACAGTGCTATACATATTGAAGCATTCCATGCAAATCGGTCGGTGCATACTTTGCAGCAAGATGCCATAATTATAGACCTATTTTCTTTTCAAGAGTTAGTTATGAAGGTCTATCTTTGGCGTGTCCTTCCAAGTTTATGTGCAAGCATATTCTCCAGAAATTAACGCAACCTCCTGAATCTTAGCAAATAGTACCATCATAAATCCTGAAAATTATAATTTATACCAAAATCCAGAATAGACGATGTAAAGAGTGAATCACATGAACCATTAATGATATCTGCTGATCCCGATGAAAGGACAATTGATCCATTCCTCTTTTTAACATTTAAGAAAATCCCCGAAGCAAAGCTGTTTTCAACAGTCTATAATTCTATGATAAGGTATTGTAACTATTTACACTATTTACATTGTTTGGACTGTTGTCCTCATCGTTACTGTCAAATTTACGACGTCTCCGTCGTCGTACGCTGTGGCCTTCATCAGGTGATATAAGTTTAAATTTTGAACCAGACTCTTTATTTAGTCCACTGGGGTAGATTGTTTTCGTTCCACAAGCCATGTCTTTTCTGGATATATTAGTATCAGTTATTTCGCTTTAGTAACAACTCTCTAGGTACTGAGGAAACATGGACAAGTAGATAAAAGCGTTGGTCGAAGTAATCGAGTGACTTGATTGAAGGAGTTGTGGTTTCAATCCCTGTCCATAGAAAAGATGAACAAAAACTCGGAGAGTTGAGTTGCTAAAGTAAAATAACTGAAACATATATCTAGAAAAGATATGGAACGAAAACAATCTACCCCAGTAGAGTAAATAAAGGGTTCGGTTTAAAAATCCCGGCTTATATCATCTGACGAAGTCTGGAGCGTACAACGGCTGAAACCTCGTGAATATAACAATAAAGACAACAGCCCGAACAATATAAATAGTAGAATTTTTTTTTCATAAACATAAAGAGCGAAAAGCGAGAAGACAATGCTAAAACAAAGTCCTTCCTTACTTAAGGTATACTAAAGTAATTGCTGCACCGGCCTCTAACACAAGGTAATTACACCGGTTCTCACTATATATAGTGCCAGTAATACCTACCCGGTGTAGGCAGCGACAGTACTACAACTGCCTAGCTGAGTAATACCCGTTTCCTACCTTTGTATCTGTGATGTTAAATACACTTGTTCTTTAAACCAACTTCGACTTGATTTTCTTATTTTTACTATTGTGCCACGACACAACAGTAATCATGTCTGTTATATGCCTACCCATGAAAACTAATGGATATGTCCCAATACTCATAAATACGTTGGGCACTATTGTAAGTGGGGGTAATATACTGTCTAAGTAGTGCACCATTAGCAATGGTTTACCTACTTCACGACGCTGGCGAGTGTTGTATTTTGTCGACGTTATAAAAATTAGATTTCATTTCCAACTTCCGTTTTAGTTATTCCTTATTCAGTAACACTTTCTAGGTTACAGTAATTTCATAAAATGTTAAATGACAATTTAACGTAAATAAAATTTATAAGACTGAATATATTTCTCTTACATTTTAAAAACAAAGTATATCTTCTCGTCAATGAAATTTAAATATTCATATTATTTTGCTTCAGAGAATATTCATATTGGGAGATAATAGTGAAGTTCGATTCAATTATAGATGCAAATAGGTTCAGGTTTAAATAGAATCACAGGTGTTTGGTTGATAGCTATATGACACCGATTAGATGTTCAACAGAAGAATCAGAATAAAGATAAGTATTTAAAAAGTGAGGTATAGATTAGACACTCTGTTCATAATATGAACAGAGCACCACTTTTAAAATGATAAACGCTAATTAGTTTTGGTTCTGATCAAGGATGTAGGAGTGGAACAATAGATAAAAGATCAGAATGAGTAATCGGAGAAATGAGTTTAAATTCAAGTCGGGATGCGTATATACTCTTAGGCTCAAATAATTTTGGGAATAACCGAAATCTATCAGTTTCCCCCAGCTATCGGTTAAATAGTAAGAACTTTATCTGGACAAATATTTGCTCGCTCTCAATAACTGTGAATTCAATATTTACATCCCAAAAAGTATTACTATCCCAAATATGGTTGGACATTAAAAAAAAAAAACACAAATATTTGATAGGACGTAAAAACAAATATCAATAAATCAATATTTTTTTTATTTGTGTTTTTAATCATTTCAATCAAAGTAAGGCGGAAATGCCACTAGTAGACAGGAAGTTCCAGCAAGTGAAAGTAATACTGAGTATAGCGAGGATTTAGGAATGGATATATGATGAACGGGATTCAAGAAGATAGAAGATGATGATTGACGTGGTATTCATACTTAGCAGGGAAGCAATTAAACAGAAGGGGTTTTCACATGTGAGAGATGCGAGAAGAAATGTTGGGGTAGACGTTGCGGTTACATTTAGCTATTTCAACAATAAACGTTATACTAGGTTGGTATCTGGGTCCCCTAGATGCCAATCTAATATAACCTTTAAGCACGCTTAAATTCATGTAATCGGAGTACCACGGAAAAATTGTCAGAGTAGTTGCCATGAAAATAGTCGTAGAAAAGACAGAGGTAGGCAAAGTCTAGATGCCAAGTAAGGATCGTTTGTATTGCAGATACTTCTTTGGATTCCGTCAAGGAACTCTAGATAAATAGCAATAGCACCAGACCAGATATGGCGGCAGTATTTAATGCGTGGGTGAATGTTAGATTAGTAAATGAGCAAATTGGATGATGACTAGGTAGATTTTCTGGCACAACACCGTGACACAACTTTACTTGCAATGTGTTATTTTGTCTTTGTTCTATATAGCCAAGAATGAGGACGCCCGTAGATAGAGTATCGAATCGACAGATGACTAGGTAGAATAAAGAAGGAGAGGCTTATTAAATACACAAAAAGAACGAAAAAAAGCGTCATTAAAATACTACTTAAATGTGAGGAGTCTATTTGCCATATTTGTAAATAGGACCAGTCTATTGTCAGAGTAGTAGGGAAGAGGAGGAAGTAGAGTCCTACTCCGCAGCCCAATGCCGATTCTAGCCAACTGTGTCGGTACAGGAAGGGGTAATGTCTGTTAATCTGAAATAATTATTCCCAGAATTTTTACGTAGTCCACACCCAGAAAATTTTTCAAACTTTAATGCTTCTAACAATGTATATAATTTAACTAGCAGTATGCCCCGGCGTTGCCCGTGCTTGATTCAAAAATCGTACGACTCATACAGCAATCGCTATCACTTGACTTAAAATATGTTTGCACTTCCTTGCCTTTAAAGGAGTGCCGTTTTCCGTGCTGATGTTGCTGCATGCCTTACTTCTTGCCTATCTCACACTGCCAATTTTTTCTAAACTCTATACTAAACATTAAATCTGTTACGAAAAATGAAACAAAATGAATACAAAACGATCAGCTTTAAAAAGAGGACTCATAACTGGAAAAACCGAATGAAAAAAGAATGTTAACAACAAATGCTTTTTCACACCCAACCCAGTTCTGCGGAATCAGAATCAACGTTGAGTTTAAGCGAGTGAATGAGCCAATTGGAGTAAAGTGCCATGCAGATTTAAATTGTTCCCATTTGTGACGAATGCAGCTATCGAATTTTTGCATGTTAACATGCTAGTTAACATTCGTGTCAGTCAGCTGTTGGCTCTCACGCTGGCCAATAGAATCTTCCTGCCTATTCGTGGCAGCCAACTATAGGCTCTCCCTCTGGTCAGTAGAAAATGGCCGCAAACTACATGAAAACTGCCGTAGAATAATGAAAAAATCGATTATTTCCACTATCGATGGGAGTTGGGCAATGCAAAGTCGGTCTTGGCCTTCCCGCTAACTTGTAGCATGTGCATGTAAATTTTGGTGCAAATCCGTCGAAAATTGCGGCTGTGCATTCGTTACACAAACACAGACACACACACACACACACACACACACACACACACACACAAACACACATCCTGCCTTTTTTAGATAGAGATTTCAAGTTATACAAGAAATTATTTTAAATGCATTTTTCAAATTTGATTTTCTCTGAGAAAAAAATGTTTTCCTGAGTTCACTAATTTTTTGTAATGTACTCTTCGTTGGACCTAATCAATGAAAGATTTTACTATAAATAGTTCGATTTGTAGCCATATTATTTTGAAACCGTAGTCCTTGTACCATCACTGAAGTTTCCGTCGGTCTTAGTCAGTACCTAGAATGAGGTTCGCTTGGGAATAGCAGCTACTGGAAGCTTGGTTTGGTTTGGTTAGGTTTATTTTAATTTGTGGCATATCAACCTCAATGACTTATATAAAGACAACAAGAATTTTAAGATCGGTAGATATTAATTCAAAATTCTTCTTTGTAACAAATCAATTTGTAGATCAGGTCGCATTGATGTATATTTGTAAAGAAGTTTTTGTCAAGAGTAAAATTTATTGCTGGTATTTTCTTTCAAATATTACCTGCTGGTATTATTACTATTAAAATCCATTTTTCATACATTCACTGTGTTTTGACATTAGTTTGTGGATTAACTATAGCTGTGACCCTAACCGGTGCTACCACCCCTGTTCGGGGTGGACCTGTGAACAATAGGAATTAAGGTGTTTCACACTCTTCAAATCTTCTAATCAGAGGCCTTACTCTCGGATGTAGTTCATAGTCATACCCGGGCGGTTTAAGTTTAGATGAGCATGTGCTGTTAATGTATAATGGCTCGAAATTGGAGATCAGTATCGAATTTCAATTCCAGTCTGGTTCCTTTTATTCAATTACGCGCAAATATCATTAGGAAAGCTTTGAATCTACTGCTTCTCTCTCCGCTTACGGTCTAATTGTTAGGACTTGCATGTGAAAATCAATATCATTTCCCAAAAATTATTACAATCTAAAAATATCTGCTGTCTTTATATATAACATCAAAAGATTGATAAACTGTACAAAAAACAAATTAATCTATCAATCTAAAAGCATGATAAACAGAATTCCAGTGGCCAGCTCTTTATTTCTGATGACTGGAGTTTTCAGCCTTGAGGTATCCTTTTTTCTCGGAGAAATTCTGGGAATTCAAAATCTTGGAGAAAACTACTTCACTATCTTTTCAAGATAGCATATCAGTTGTTAGCTTTTGAAACAATATAAGAAACAGTGGAGAGCTATGATCGTTTACATTCTGAAAGGATAAGGCAATTGATAAACATTTACAGCCATGTAATCTAATTTTCATAAAGAAATGAATTGAATGCATCGTAATTTCATTAGGTTGTCTATTGGGTTGTATAACAATTAGAATTTATCCTATGTTCAAAGAATATTTAGTTACATTCTTATTGTCATATTTTCGAAAGAAGAATATATCGTTAAAGTAGTGCTGAACTGTTCTCTTATTTGATCAGTTTATAATGGATAATCTTTGCCGAGATGAAAAAAGAATTACGACAGTAGAAATATTGTACTCCAGAGGGACGACGTGAAAACCATCGACTGAACATGTGGATAACTTGGGCGTTTTGAGAAAATTGGAAATGAAAACTACATTTAATTTTTTTTTAAATCAGAAGGAGACATCTCTAGAACATATAATGAAAAAAGTGGTTTTGGATAATTTGTAATATTGAAAGCAACAAAGACAGAATGAAACTGCGATTAAATGAATAACGGGTGTATGTTTGGACATGAACAATAAGGTAATGTAGAAATCAGTGAGCTAAAAAAGAGAGGAAGTCTCGAAGAGCCACGATTGCTTACATCCTGAAAGGAATCGAGATGTAGAATTAGCTATGGAAGAGAACCGTGGACAAACTATTTTTGACGAGAAAACAAAAAATATATAGATAATGTAAATAATGTTAACACAGCAATCCAGTAATTCTCACAAGGCATACTCATATATTTTTTTAGAATTTCAATAAACGTAGTCTGTACATTAAATAAATTTTGTTTACAATTTTTATACTCGGATTATCTTCCTTGTCTTCGCTGTAAATATCACTAAGTTTCAGACCTTACAGTCTTAGTTGTTTATCTAATCATGGATATGTTGATAAACTACATTCGGCTGCAAGATCTCTGATCTCGAGATTGGAGATTTTGAGGAACGTGACACCACCTCTTAACCTCTGACCCGAGGTAGTAGCACCTGGTATAGTTGCAGCTATGAACTAAGAGGGAATCCCCAAATAAAAAACAAGACAATATGAACGTATAAAAATACGTTTTATAGTAAAAAAAAAATACCCACAATATATTCTTACATAAAAAATTAGTAACAATACTCATTTATAGTAAAAAAAAAAATAGCAAAAAACTTATAGTAAAATTAACTACAATAAATATTTCAAGGGGAAATAACCAGCAAAATATTTCAGACTAGAAATTACCAACTATATATTTAATAGCAAAATGACCATCAATAATTTTTAGCTGTAGTTGAAGGCATAAAATCGCTTTCAAAATTTTTAAATTTCGACATTAAAAAAACTCATATAGTTTGATATTCCGTTAAGCAAATTCAAACAACCAACTAAGTGCTTGTAAATCAGGGTAACATTAAGGGAATTTTGAGCTGAAACATTTTCTTTAGTCTAAGAGGTAGGATCTTTTTTTCATTCGGCTTTCAATGACTATCTGGTCTCGTTATGATATGTATCTTCTTTCTCACTTCTTTCTCGTCCTGGTTTTCTCTGAGTTTAAGTCTGCTCTTCCCGTATTGAATTCACATGTCACTAAATTCAATAACTAAGAGAAATTTGAATCTACTGCAGGATTCCGAACATGCGAGCAACGACGATATTTTGGAGAAAATCGAAACAAAAAGGAAACTGATACATAACACCAGGAAGAGACAGTTGAGTTTCCTGGGGGCATATAATGAAGAAGGAAGGCTTGGAAAATCTGATACCCACAGAACAGATAAAGGGCAAGTAGGAAAGTAGAAAACAACGCGAATGGCAGAGCAGGGCTTAGGAGATGTAACAGAAAGATAACGTTTATTAAGAGATAGAATGGGTAGGATGTTGTGGAGAGCCCTGATCGCCTACATCCAGAGGAGACACCGCACAGATAGGACTGTAAAAACGAAAACATTTTTATTTACCTTCAAAAAATATGTTCAGGCCATACTATATAATTTGAATGAGGTGGTTCTGATTAAATTCTCTTTTCAAATCGTATATTTAACATATTAAGTATAAGATAAAAATAAATTGAACATACAACAAGCTATGCCATAGAAAGTTTGGCGTAAAACTGAAAATTGCTTTGAAACCAAAACATCAACATCTAAACATGAGTCATGTTCGTAAATAACCTCGTGAAATCGAAACTTTTGTATAGATGTCGTACATGGGGCTAAAATCCTTCCAGACATATATAAACTGTCATCTGTATACAACCGCTTCAATAGAGAAAAAGGGTTTTGAACGAATAAATCCTGAAGATATTGTTAAATAGCATCTTTTTTGTACATTGTGGACTGGCGCTACTGAAACAACATCACTAGATGCGACCGACAGCAACAACAATTAAAACAGAGAGCACATGCAACTCGAAGAGTAAAATAATAATATAATCAAGATGTTAAAATTGCACACCACTTCAAATAAAAGATTAGGAAGGAAACCTCCATCAATACTTGAAAGAGTGATAACAAATACAGGGTTTGAATAAATCTGTTTTCCTAAAAAATGATTTTAGAGAAAGATTTCATATATTTCAACCGGAAGCAGGACAGGCAGCTCGGTCAGTGAATGCCAAATGTTTCCTTATAGGGAAACGGCTAAGATTACAATTCTCATTAAATAGTATGCAATAGTTAATGAAAACTTTAGATCAATGGTGTAAATAAGGAACATTATGGACTGGCGCTACAGAATCACAAAGAACTGTACCAAATGACAGAAACAACGGCACTTGATAACTGCCAACAGCAGAAAAAGCTAAAAAAGACAGCACGTGTAACTTGATGTGAAAATAATGACATAATAAAGATGTTAACATTCCACACCACTTCAAACAAAAGGTTAGGAAGCAAACCGCGATCGATACTGAAGAGATCGATAACACCTAGTGGAATTGAGAAATATGTTTTTATGGAAAAAAAAATAGGAGAAAGATTTTATGAATTTCAACCGAAATTAATACTGGCTGCTCGGCCAATGAATGAGAAATATTTTCTTGTAAGTAAACAGCTATTTCCACTGCCATTTGAACTTTTTTTTAATTTAAATATTGATAAATTGACTTTCTAAGATTTGAGGAAGGCAATACTGCGCACGTTCCTCTTAATAAATTGTTGTTCATTATCATTCTAGGATAAGTAGTATTTTCGGAAAATGAGAGTCGTACGTCAAAAATGTTCGTATATCGGTAAATCCTTATTTAGCCTGAATTTGTATGTAGGAGATTGTCTATGAATTAAATAAATAAGTGCTTCATTAGGAAAGTATCTAAGTTTGATTCGTGTGTAAGTAAGAGTATATTCATATCTTGTAATATATGGCTACGTACCAATCCTTTTGGTGTTTTGTGACAATGGTATTTGTGTTGCTACGGTGCTTGGCGGAATGATGAGGAAAGGCGAAGAAAGACGCGACCGCGCCATTTCTTATGTACAAAAGACTCATTGCCAAGAATCATTTGTCAAAAGACGTTCAAGGGTGAAGTTTGGTCGACTTACTTCTCAGTTAACCAACACCCACAAAATCTAGAAATCGATATTGGCCTTTTAGACGTCCAAGTTGAGGACAAAAACCAGTCAGAGACGAAATTGCTTTTGGTCTTTTGTGCTTTTGTCGATCCAATATCATTTCGAGACACTAAAATCGGATCAATAATTATTCGAGTAAACTTCAACGAACCTTATAAAATTCCTCGCCAGGTGGGCTACTCCTGAATTTATCTTGTTTTGCTAAGGTCAAATCTTTATGGCCAGAGTCCAGATCTTGTGAGTGCTTTAGAAAATGTGTTATTTGTTTTCTTTTTTAACTGTTATTAAAACCTTATGAATTTTTAATCGAGTATAACATTATACTGGAGTATATTATAACGATTTTTCTACTAATGTTTATTTAATACTCAAGAGCACCTCAAGATAGACCGCTACTGAATGATGTGTATCATATGAATATATAAAAGGAGTTTATGATTATTAGTATATGGACGTTAAATGAGTATTGAAATTTCAATTAAAGAAGCTAATATTGTATTGTATGTGGTATCTTCCACGCAGAATGTGTTCCAAAACCAACGGGAAAAAGTGGAATATTCTCATTACAAGTGGAATGTGGAGATAATTATTGGGGTTCGACTTCGTACACGTAGCATAAAGTGTCATAACTCTAAAATATCGTCATGTGTGAAAAATGGAAATAGTGATAGTGTAGGGATAGCCCCGCATGGTTGCGTCTGGGAAGGAGACTGCAAGGTAGAAACCAAAATAATTTAACCATTTTAGGGAAGGTATCATAAACGTACATCTACTATTGCGATTATCGGCACCTGAAATACAATCGGGGTACCGGGATCAATTTCTGGTCTAAGCTGTTGCGTTCACCGTCACAGATTTACCCGGGAATCCATCAAATTTCACCTGTATTTTATGGTTTAAAAAGTAGGTTAGCTTCAGATTAGCTTTATGTGTGATCCAGGCTAAGGGAAATAAATGATGGGCTCAAAACCATGGAAAAAGCAATCCGACTAATTATCTTAACATCATCACGACATCCAAACCCATGCAATGTCAGTAAGACTAATGTAAACAGAGAATGTCGGGAGTTGTGACAGGGGGCGATGGATATATTGTCGTTTAAATTAGGCAAAAGTGAAAATAACACTAATATCTCATTTTAACAGATTTATTTAAATTAGACAAATTGCACAAAAAATATCTTGGAATACTAAAGATTATCCAATAAAATTTAACAAAATCGTCAATGGTTTCCGCAGTGGCCTCCATAAGGGCATGGAAATATCCTGCAACTCTTCTGGACGGTCAACTTGTCTAAATTATTCAATGATGCCATAATCCTTGCCCTCAGTTCATATTTAGTATGACAAGGAGTTTTTATTTGTTCTTCATTCAATGGGCCCCATGCATAAAAATGAGTTGCAGTCTGGGGAGTTAGATGACCAGATATAAGAGGTGATGTTGTCTCAGAAATTGTCTTAAAGCCATGACTATGTTCTCCTTTTTGTGTGGCATTGTGCAGAATCCTGTTGCCAGATATTGCGTCGTTTAGCAGCCAGCCTCTTGATCCAAGGCAGCACTTGATCCAAGCCAGCCTCTTGATCCAGGGCAACACTTGATCCAAGCCATCACTTGATGTAGGCAGCACTTTATGTAGACCTCCGTGTTGAGTCTGGGGACTTTATCAACAAATTATCACAACGAACTGTGGGAGTTTCCGAGTTGCCGTACGTTCGTTATCACTATAAGACTGCACGAACTCTTTCCGAACCATCTACTCTGTCTTCAGATTGACACCCAAACACTCGGAAATGTTCGTATTGCCGCTTCAGTACAACATGCCGTTTGCAAATTTCTGGCGGAGTGATATGAGTCATGATTCTCTTTTTCTCACAGACATAACTCGACAAAATATAAATAATAAAAAAAAAAAACAACGCACATACACGAAATTAAGAAATGGAGACGATGTATCCATGGTACCTTTTATTTTGAAAAAAAAATGTAGGTACCATTTACATATTTAGGGTTATTTTCGATTTATTTGCCTCTATTTTCTGACGTGTTCGATATTGTATTAATGTCAGTTATTTGTTGAAATATTCGCGAAATTGTTTTAAATTCTACAGATTAGAGAGCTAGATCTCATGAGAGAAAATCAATTGGAAACTTTATCTTCAATCTCAGCGCTCCAAGTTTCGCACACTTCGCATTTCCACCTGTTCCGTATTTTTGTTGTTGTTGTTGTTTGTTTCCTTTTTTTATTTTGGCGTGTAGACGATGTTCGCCTCTTGTGACACAGAAAAATACGATTTCTTCGCAGTATATCCACCATAAGCCAGTTGTAATAGAATTAAGAAATATTCAAAACCTTGGAGATTGTAACGGGTAAACACTACATTGATCTACACAAGTAAGCATAAAAAATCACAAACAAATCAGAAACAATCTATCTCCGCTCATATTCATATTTTTTATGAATGATTGATTTGTATTTTATGGTTTATCTACCTATCTTACCTTATTTAGACATGAAAAAGATTTCTCGATTGTAATATATTTTTGGATGTAATAATTATTTTCTAACAGAAGTCTTACTATTTAAACAAATAAGTAAGAGTAGTAGTGGTCGATCCATACCTTTATCAACGATATGAACGCATAAGTAAATATAACGATCCTGACTTGTATTCGAACCCGGCTCTCAATTCACATTCCGAACCATTTTCCATTAAAAAACACACAGATCCAAGCTTACAACAGCAGATATTCCCGACCAACCAACCATCTATGTAGTGACCAAGTTCTGTATTGCTTAACTTCAGTGATCCAATGAGAACCGATGTTTCATCGAGATATGGCCGTAACCCTAAACGCCCATAAAAGACCCCAGCATTCTTTAAAATCATAAACCTCTTAACGTTGCAGTTAATTCACAACTGTTACGATGTGTAACTAAAAGTAAAGCAAAATTTAAATTGCGACTGATGACAAATTCATAGTCACTTAGAATTTTAAGCAGACAATAAATAGATAATCAAAAAGAAAACATTTTTTAAAGAAGCAACATTCTCAGATATGTATATTGAATTATCCTAGAAATTACGTGTTGTGTTTTTGGTGACACAATTCTTTATTCAATCGCTATTAGAAATCTCATAATCATTATTTTTGCTGTTTTAGCAGGCATTCGTTTTGATATAGAAACATTACTGTCTACAAAATATATATATACATACAAGCATATATATATATATATATATATATATATATATATATATATATATATATATATATATGGGACACATTGTACTGCTAGAAAATTATGACTGATTAGTGTTTTCCATCCTCACTGTGTGTCCTAGACTTTAGATTTTATGCAATATGTAGGCTACGCTTAGGAAAAAAAACATGTATATTTCTGTAATCGGAAGGTTTATAATGTATGTTGGAAACGTATATAGCTTTGACAGAATGAGAAGATTTAAGAATATTTAAAATTGTAACTTGTTTAAAGTCAGAAAACCATGTTTTACACATCTAAAGAAATTCATTCTAACCTTTGAACAAAAGGGGTGGGCGTTGTGGGAAGAAAAGTAAATATTCATTTCGAAGAAAAATATTAACAATTGACTTTAGGAAAGAATATTGGAGAATTAGTCATTCACAGGAAATTGAGAGACAGAGAAATTAACAAGTAAAGCATATAACGAATTTGTGGAAATGAGCGGTAAAAACATCGGTGAATAATAAAGAAAATCGTTGCTAAGAATTACAGAGGATGGGAAGTGTTGGGGAGCCATGGACAGACACGGTAAATTAGTGAAGAATCTTTTATTTCATTGCCATTTTCTTTCATTACTTGGATTCCCTTTTTTCTGAACAGGTGACATTTTTCTTTTTTACTTAGCAAATCTCATCTATTGTTCATTTTATTTCGTTGTATTAATTTAAGTTTCCATGAGTTTTTGTTACTGGTTTTTTTGTAAGATGTTTTAGTATAGGTTGATTTGTTCAATAAAAAGTTATTTTGAGTTTATATTTCAATCAAATCTACATATTCCACAGTTCACAGTTCCCACCCAATATTCATTGGGTTAAATGTTTTCGCATGTCTTCCAAGATCTTTGTTTGTTTTGTCGCCAAAAGGGCATATTCTGACAGGAGAAACGAACTGGAAAGCAAACAATGCGAAATTAAGTTTCTATTATTAACAGAAGTTAAATCTTTTTATACATCATTTTTTTTTTACCTTTTCAATTCTCTTCACTCGACGACATTAAAATACTTGCTTGAACATGCGAAAAAGAAAGTTCCAGTGATTGGACATGACATATATATTTACTTACATACAGAAACACGTTTGTGGATGTGAGTATACATAAATATATATGTGTGTATGTGTGTGCGTGTGTGTGGGTGCGTGTTTGTAGACAAAATCCGACAATGATTTTAAGACATATTTATGATTATACAATCTTTTTTTATATTTTATAGATACAAATATTTAAGTAAATACTCTGTTTATAATAAACAGTATTAACAAAATTTACCTACTTCAATGTCCGAGAAAATATCCAAATGTAAACAAAGACATCACACATTCTACATTTGGATACGCATCGAGCAGATGTGAATGTACGTAAGAAAATCATAGGGAATTGTAGTTTAAAAACAGTAAAATCAACCTTGCTAACCGAAACGCTCCTCTGTGGCGAAATCGGTAAAAGCACGTCAGGCTATATGACAGTTCCGCATAGAATACAGGTTCGATTCCTGTCGGAGGACGCATATTTTCTATGACAATTCCTAGGACATATGGCAGGTTAATGTTGTTTATTATAAACAGCATTTACTTAAATATTTGTAATAAATAATTTGTTCTATAAGTAAGAATGTATGAACATAAACATCTCTAATATATATATATATATATATATATATATATATATATATTTATATATATATATAAATTATATGAGTCTAATTTTTTAAGTAACGTAAATTCATGAGTAATTTTCAGTAACGTGTAGGGTATATGTGTATAATGGTAATTGAGGTTACACTGATTGACGATAGTCTGTTCCATGTTTGTACGCAATCTTCAGGCAACTGGCCAGCAACTATATACACAGGAGAGGTCATTGGACTCAAGAATGACGCCAACATCAAATGCTTTCAGGAGGTAATGCAGCTCTGGGTCAAGTGGTTGCTGGTAACAGAAATTTGCTCCATGCCACGCAAAAAGGAAAACCCAGTCATGGCTGCCAGACAATTTCTGCGATCACAACACCCTTTATATCTGTCAATCTAACGCCTGAGAATGCGACCTCCTTGATTATTAGGTTTGGCGGAGTTCTGCGAAAAACCAACAAAACACCTCGAAAAACTAATGATGACGTGAAGGCAAGGAATGGGGCAGTATTATTGAATATACATACTGTTTAGTATTTCAAGATAATTTTGTGCAATTTTCTTAAATTTATCTGTTAAAATGAGATGTAACTCTTATTTTCATTTTTGAGTAATTTATATGATAATTTATCCATCACAACCTGTACATATTCGAGTTACAGCAATCATATGCTCTACTGATTATGTGTGTTGACGTCAACAATAACTTTTACAGAAAACCCATTAAAAATTACAATATGTCGGTTTTCATCCATTTCCTATATATATATATATATATATATATATATATATATATATATATATATATATATATATATATATAAAAATTTATAAAATTAAAAATTATTTATACTGAAGCCATATCTTATTTAAAACAATTGCTATTCCGCCGTTACCATCCGGACATTGACCTTTCATTACGTATACTCACATACACGTATATATATATATATATATATATATATATATATATAGATATAGATAGATAGATAGATATATAGATAGATATATGTGTGTGGGTGTGGGTGTGTATATATACTTCTGGGTGTTTCTGTATATATATATTCATATATATGCATATATATATATATATATATATATATATATATAGGTAACATATCTTCAGTGAAACATTTTCATTGAATAAGAGAGACTTATTATGTCTATTTACTATTATAATAATCCTTTACATTTTTCTAATTACCTTCTTGATGTTAAGATTTAATTCATCAAGGAATGATTCGTACTTTTTTTCCTACCCAATTGCATTAGATTTCCTTCGACATCATCCTCATTGGTGAATTATGAAACCAAACTTATTGTAACTGTAATTGTTGTCATCCCGAAAAGCGTTGTGTTATAATTATTTTAATAAGTTAAATTTATTCGTTTTAGCTATGGGAATTTTTTGCAAACCTAGCGACCCACCATGAGGGAGCAAATCAGAAATTTGTAGAAATGTAAAATGTCATTAAATGTTTGTTAAATTCACAAGAACACTTTTCAGTTATATTTATAAATTACGTTGAGTATTGCTTAGTTGTTTGTGATGTAAAGGACCTCGAGAATTTCAAGTTTATGTATATTATCTTTGTGGTGAATTGTATTGGTGTTGTCAACAAGTATTTTCCTGTATTGTGATTGTAGACAGAAATATGTTTTTAGATGTCTTGCCATAGAAATTTTATCCGACTAATTAAGTCTAAGACATCTTGTTAATGTTGTGATCGTCAAACCAACATATGTACTTACTTTTTTTTTCAGAGATACAATCTGCTAAAGAACATTTATACTTATATACAAGGTTGGTCTTTTACAAAATACTACATGACGGAGGACTATTATTCCGTATAATTTATTTTACTTTGTTAAATTTAGTATAATATATATATATATTAAGTTTTATTTCTTTACAGGGATCAGGGAGGAGTATATTTGTTCTTAGTCAATAAAACATGTTTGAATATATATATATATATATATATATATATATATATATATGTGTGTGTGTGTGTGTGTGTGTGTGTGTGTATGTGCGCGTATCTGTGTGTATGTGTGTGTGTTTGTGTTTGTGAAAAATTTGTCATATTTAAGCTGTAGAAAAGAAAATATCTATAAAGCTAAAGACAATATGAAACCTCTATTATTATCCGACACGTGTCGTCCAATGTGCAATTTTTCAAGGCAAAAACGAAATTACTTTATTCAAAACAAAGAAATATTATCAACAAACTAAATGTCCTTAACAACTAGAAGAATTTAGAAAACACTATTGTCAACTGAAAATTACGTCAAATACTTTCACGTTTAGAAATATTGTCTTTATTGTTGTATTGACGAATTCAACCATTTTCTTTTGATTTTCTTGACATTGTTGTGCACGTTGGCTTGGAAGAGTAATAATTCTGTTAGGAAATGTGATATTAGAAAAAAATAAACCTGGGAGTAGATTAATATTTGATAACTAATGCACTAGTCATAGATAGGAATAAATTCAACCACAATTATGATTTTTAAAATGCTACACTCATAAAAATAAAAATAACTCACTCAAAAAGAAAATCCTCGAGAGTGCCGTCATTGAATATTATCCCAAACCAACGGACACAAATATACTAAGCCAGAATCAAAAAAGACTGTGGATGTTGTGGAAAGATCATGGCTCGCAGGCAACGAATAAATTCAAGACTCGCTCTTCAGCGGGAAATGTGATGCTAACCTCATTTATGTACTGTTTTTACTGGAAGACTAACTAGAAAAGGGGTGTACGATCAACAGAGCAAGATACAGTGCTTTGATAGTCAACAGTTTGAAGTCAGCAATTCGCACCAAACACAGAAGCCTATTGTCGAAAAATATTTTTGTTTGTTTTTCCTTGATATATTCTCGCCTGACATTTGAAACGATTAATCAATTCGATTTGGGGGCGCTAGAACAATCCGCCCACATCCCAGATCTCACGTCTTCTGACTATCATCACTTCAAACCACCCAAAGATGCTTTACAAGGTCGTCGATTCTCGACGGATAAAAAATTACAGGAAGTGGTCCTTAAATTGTTTCGGTATCAACCGAAAAACTTTCTCTTGATGGGGATATGAGATCTCGTGGGCCGCTGAAGTAAACGCAACGAAAACGAGACTCCGTAGAAAAATGATATGCTTGTTTAACCCCTGCTTTTGTGTAAATAAATTGAAAAACAAGAGTGCGGGTAATTTTTGAATTTCCTTCGTACTTCCGATAGATTGATGATACTGTCTTTATAAACCCCCGTGGTAGTAAATTACCTGAATCAACGGAATTTCCGTATAACATGGATACAAACAATACCTTACTTTTTCTCGACATGATGCTACACCGCGTTAACCTTAACTTAAAACTCAGTCTCACCTGAAGGAAATGATCTCACAAAGTTCTCTTTTTATCATAATAACAAAAGAAAAATCCGCAATAATCATCGGATTCTCTTTATGAACATTCAAAATTTGCATCCCACAATATTTACATGAAGAAGAGAAATAGATAAAAGAAAAAAAAATACTCCCTCCAATACTCTAACTTTTGCATATTCAATGCGAAACAAAAGCTCATTATTTTTTTTTCAAAATAGAGAAGAGTTCATTCTTAGCAAAACCAACGAATCAAAAAATAATTTTATGTTCAATAACTGTATCATAATTAAAATTGAAAATAATTTATCTAGACTCAATATACAAATTGTCACAGCTACGTATAAACAATAAAATAATCAATACAAAACACAATAATAATAAGCTAAAACTTAGAGAAAGGATTTACTCTATTACCTGTAATAATTGTCACAAGGAATACATTGAAGAGACCTGAAGGAATTTAAATAAAAGATCATATAAACACAAAAGTAATCTTTTACAAGACAACACATTGAATGCATTAGTTGGTCAGCGTAACACGACTGAGGTCAATTTTGATTTAAAAAATGTTACTCTAACAAAAAACAAAAACAAAAAAAAAACAATATACTAAGAGGAAAATGTTTAGAAACTGCTAGATTCATTGTTACCAACGTGTGGTGTACGCTCTACAGTTACGGAAATTTGTTCTTTAACGGTGAGAATTCGAGGATGATTTATTAACAGTGATTTTGTTTCTAGTGAGACTATGTGAGTCTCTGTGTGTGTGAGAGTTAATACATACGGTACATAAACAGTATGCATATATAAAAATATCTGTGTGTATGAATGTATACGTATGGACATGTGTAATTGCATATATACTGCATATAATATGCATTTTTATTTATGTTAGTAACACAATATTTTTATAAGTAATGTAAAATACTAAAATCAGATTATAATATTATTACACATACGCAGTTTCAAATTCTTAATAATAATGACTCACTAATTGTAGGGGTTATTATTTATTCCTACATATTCACCTATATGCACAAGTAGGAAAGTGTCAGTAGTTTCCTACATATTATTCATAATTCGGATTATAATACACAAGATGATTCTAAAATCAATATCTGAGGTAAAAAGTGAGTTTTATACACCTACAATTTTTGAATCGGTATCAGTAAAGCTGTTAAGACACTAAAGCTATTAAGACACAAATAGTTACACCGAGGAAAAGAAATAGGAAGAGAAGCATTAATAATATGCGAATATACTTTTAAGGAGCACATTAGAGAGAGAGATAGCCTTTGCATTTAAATTTTAAATTCTGCAAGTTATCTTTATGCGAAATGTCGTTGAAGATGGAAAGAGTATTTTTTTAATCGGTTTTACCCTATGAGAGTCATTAAGTCACTAAGACACAATAGGTTACAGGGTGTGGATGAATTAGGAACAGAAACATTAATAATGAGTTGGAAGAAGAAAGAGCAATCATAAGTACACTAGATAGCGATGAACATTGCATTTATATTTTTTGCAGATTAACCTTGTCTGGATAGCAGGAAATCAGAGGAGAGTTTCACAAGCGAGAAACACAGGAAAATAAACGTTTAGCTTAGAACTTACGTCTAGATATAGCCATCACAACTGTGAGTTGATGAGATCTTGATGCCGTTTAGTATGGCGCTTACATATGAAAAGTCTCGTTAAAATAGTGAAGTTATAATTTGGTTTTAAATCATATTTCCATCCATACAACTTGTTCAATTATTTTTTAAATGTTGTGTATAGTTTTGATTGATTTTTGTTTTATTTGTTACCAAGTAAACATATGTTTCTATTGTAAGAATAATCCTCAAGTTTTGCGAGTGAAATTTGCATTCAGAGTTGTTTTCGAATAACAATGAATTTTTTCTACATACAATTCCTACTACTGAAATGGATTTATACATTTCCCAAGGGTATTTACGCGTAACTGAATGTAACGACGTCGGCTGGAAATAATTCTGTGAAGAAATGAAATAATTGTTTATTCATCAATCAAAACTAACAGAGAAAATAATTAAGAGTTTAATTAAAATTATTAAATCAATTGTAAACTGGCCTTTGGACTTTGAGGTGAATTCGAGATGCTTTAATTTATTGCATTGCTGGATTATTAACCCTAGAGACAAGAGCTCGTCAATCTGAACACGATTATTTATGTCAGAATTTTATGAACTGAACAAATACTAATTCGATAAAATATTTTCCCTTGATCATGAGTGGCTGACTGTTTTCGTTTTTTTTTCTTTTTAGATATTTCCATATTTATTTTGGCTTTTTTTTCTTTCTCTGTCTGATCGAATTCTGTTCGTCTTTCATGAGACAAGTTCATAAAACCTGACACAATGCTTATCCACCACCAAAGCATATATAGACTATTCACATACGACCTATTGTTTTTATCGTTATTGTTTTTATCACAAAGTTTCGGGTGTTGCGTCCAACGTTCTTCCTCTGGGGTATATCGATCTGGGTAGCCTTCAGGGTCTCTAAGTCGGACCCTTTATTCAATCTACAGGAGAACATACGGTTCACTGAGTCCGAGTACGCAAGTTCAATCCATAGACCGAGCCGAACAATAAGTCAACAGTACTAAAATTAAGAACTCGTTAACCACCAGAGAATTCCAAATCTGATCACTTTATTTAATCAAAGGGGTTAGACTGTTCTAGGGACAATGCATATGTCTAGCGATATCGTTTTAATTTATTCAGTACTGTTTTGTTTTTGTTCGCCCGTTTCTATGAGTTGAAGTGCATAACGCCCGACCCAAGGATTGAACTCACAACCAAAATGTCACCAAATTCACAATGGGATATCTTCTTGTTCTTATTTTATTTAGTACTGTTCATTTATTGCTCGTCCGCTTCCATTGATTGCATGTGAGCAGTACAGAAATGTCCCTGTAGTTTTCCCAGATTGTGAAAAATAGTCCGAATAAAATGCTTTAAAAAATAATAACACCTCATCGTTGAGGCAATGCAAGATTTCAGCATGTACCTGATTCCTCATGCTATTTTCTACCTTTATAAGCACCAGATGAGGTCGAAAATGGTGTACCGTTGCCATACTGCCCGATCCTCAATTTCCAGATTTGATAGAGTCCAAAAGTATCTTTGAGCCTTTTTAGGAAAAGACATATTTTCCACTCTCCAATTTCTCTCTCACAGGAGAGGATATAGCAAATCTCTCACTGCCTTATCCCTACTACCATGGAACGTGTCTATATTTCTGAGATGAGGTATTATGTACATTATTTACATTATTCGGATTATTGTCCTCATCTTTGTGTCCATATCTATCACTTGAGGACACATGGCACAGTGGATAAAGGTGTTGGTTAGATCCAGTGACAGGACCAAAAGAGTGTGAGTTCAATACCCGGTTAAGTCAGTGGAGAACTTGGAGACGGGAAATTAACAGGAGATAACTGATAACTGACATCCATCAAACATGGCACGTGGAACTAGAACAGTCTACCCCAGTGAGCGAAATAAAGGGTTCGATTCGACATTCCTACCAACTGTGATAGATATGGCGACAAAGATGAGGACAATAGTCCGAATAATGGAAATAATGAACCATCGAACGTGCTTGGACGAAATACATTCCTTGATTCTACCATGTCTAACATTTAGGCCTAGGACCTGTCCTGCCACTTACATATTAGCAAACCACATATATTCCCTCATTATTCCAACGGCGAGAAGTAAGTTCCACTCAAACGGCTTCTTCCCGCGAAACACTGTCCTGTTGAACAGATTTCCAAGAGGTTTCCTCCATCACTACAGTCTTAACCTGTTCAAGTCTAGAGTTATCTTCCCCTCCTATCCAGATAAACTATCCCTTCACGTCAGCCTCTACATCGAGTGCCCCCTGGCCTTGTACAGGGTAAAATTTACTGAAAAAATAAAAGTGAAATGAAATTGCGGGAAAACACGTAAAACAATTAAAAGAGATTATAATAGTGAGATGGGCCGTTTCTGTAGAACGTAATTTTCAGCGATTACAGACATATTCTTCTAGCTTCTGATATTTCTGTATATCTTTTCAAACATTATAAAAAGGTTTGTGAAAATATACAGCAATAATGAAGACTTTGAGTAAACTTTAAAAACATTTCTAAAATTCCTTTAACATTGAGCAAATAAATACCTGGAGGAGTTTGCATCGCCATTCACCCACCCACACCAAAAAACAACAAAAATAACGAAAACAAATAAGAGAGAAAACTGACGAATTTTTTCCCCTGATAAGTAATAGAGATATATGGGTTGCATTTCCATTCGTAACACTGTTTGGTGTTCAAGTTTGGGGGAAAGGTCAAATTTTCGAAGCATGCCCCTCCACTAGAATAAATAGTAATAAAGTATGTTACTTCTGTATATTTCTTTTAAGGCTGGTGTTATAATAGATAACTAATAAGAAAATTAGATAATTTCAAGAAGAATTAAGGAACTAATGCAATTGGGAAAATAAACGTCATACTTTTCTCGTTAATTTTGATTTTGACATTCTTCATAATCCAAATCAAAGACTAGCATCATGTTCAATATAGGGATAACGCAATTTGAAAGATGAATTTAGTATGCTGATTTACATGCCATTTTATTAATGAAAATCTATTTGATCACGCCGACAAACTATTATCTCATGCCAAAAGTTCTTATAGATACAAAAAAAAAAAAAATCAAATTGAAGCAAGATCATCTGGGCCACATTAGGTTTGATTGAAATTTATGAAGTAATTCTCTTTTTGTAGACTATAATTAGTTTAACTATTCACTACTATTTCTGTAGTTGATTCATCTTCAAGGTCAGGATTAGTTTAGCCTCCATATGCATATAGGTTAAATCAGAGGAAATGCCCCGGGATTGGTTTATATAGATCTCCCCCGATTGTTAGCCCTTTACATTTCCATCGGCAAGGATGGTGGAAATCAATATTAGATTTATTTATCTTACTATCTAATTATTAAAGAAGGAAGCCACAAAACAAAATTTTTAAAAAAATAATTAAGTAACAAAATTAATTACGTGAAAGATGCAAAATGTAAAAAGAGGACTTCCCATAATCTGTACACTTCTTTTGACTCAATATTATTTTACGGGCATAGTTAAAACCTGCTGAGAATCCTCAGTTTTCAATTATATCAATTTTAAGTAAGTACTATTTGGGCAGGCAGTAAGTGTACAGAAAAAGTTCCTTTTGTAAGTCAATTTCAAATCGAGTAAATACATGAAATATTCATATAATAGCATAGTACTTCATTATACAATTTTACAATGGAGTAAAGGAAATATAGCGTCACTTTCCGGGACCTGTAAAAAGCATCGCCATACGCAGAGGGAAAACTGAAAACAGCTGCAAGGCAGCTGATTCAATAGAGACCATGCAAATCCTTTTAGAAATTGCAGTGTTGGATTTTTCTCCTGTGGATTAATATTGAGAGTGAACAAGTAAATGAAAATATTACTTTACTTAAACATTTTAGCATTCAGCAAAGAAATCAATTTACAAAACGAGAGGTGAATAGACGTTTGGAGCGTCGGCACGTTCATTTCTTTCCGCTAACGTATCATTTTGCCTGTTACTGACAAGAGAAAATGATAGACTAGGGAAGATTGAATATTCTACCATTTTTATCTTTCTTTTTTCTTTTCTTTCTTTCTTTAGTTTTTTTTTTTTTACGTTTTCGGTCTTTTTTTTAACAACTGCCGGACTTTCATTCTTTGACTGTCGGCGTTTTTTTTTCTTTTTTCAACTGCTCTCCATTCTTTCTTTCTTTATTTATTTATTTATTTGTTACCAGCTTTTCTTTCTTTTTGTAATGTTCAGTCTTCCATTCTTCAATTGCCACTGTTTTCAATCTTGTTCGGAATTCTTCCTTATTTCCTCCTTCTTTCTTTCCCGACTTGATTTTCTTTCTTCCTCCTCTACTTAACATTCTTTCTTTCCGCGGCTTTTACTTATGTTTATTTTATTTATTTTTTTTTTTTTTATTTTTCCTTTTTTTCACATGCTTCGCGTTCTACCTCTACTTTTCTTTCTTTCATTCTTTTTATTTTTCTTTCTTTTTTCTTTCTTTCTTTCTTTCTTTCTTTCTTTCTTTCTTTCTTTCTTTCTTTCTTGTTTCTTCCGCTACTTGCCTCCCTTTCTTTCTATGTCTTTCATTTTTCCCATGTCCAGTCTTTCTTTCAGTTGCCCTTTTTTTCTTTAGCTCCAGGGATTTTTTCTTTCCTTTTCTCTTTCTTTTCTTTTTCATATTCCTTCAATACATGTCTTCCCTTCCTTACTCCTTGACTTGGTTTCCTTTACTTTTCACCACTATTTAGATATCTTTCTTTGTGCCTTTCTTTCTTTCTTTCTTTCTTTCTTTCTTTCTTTCTTTCTTTCTTTCTTTCTTCAAATATGTTTCTTTCTTTCTTCAGATGTTTTTCTTTCTTTCTTTTTTCTTTCTTCTCTTCATTATTTTCTGCCTTTTTCTCAACCGTCTTTTCTTTCTCAATCTACCTTTCTTTCTCAGCCTACCAATCTGCATACTAGACATACCAAAAATACAGCACTGAACCTGTGATATAAATACTACAGTGTTCACTAATTCTCCCCATTATTCATGAATTATGACCCTGTTGTTTTAACTCTAATTATGAAAAACCGACAAATAACTTAAAATGGATTCCATTTAATCAAGTTATGTACTGTTAATACAAATTTAAAATCAGTTGATGTTCTTGCTATATGTGTAGCTTCTAAGTGATGCTTTCGTAATCCATTTAAGTCACACCAAAAACAAAATCTGTAACCCTGGAGCATATATATTTAAAAGCAATTATTGTAGAAATGCGAAAATACAGTAATCCTTGTACTAAATTTCCCAATGTGAATTTCGCTTATCAGTGGTGTAAGATAACTGGGAAATATGAGAGTTAATGACAATTTGAACCAGAAACGCAGAAATAAAGACCAAATTTGGAGTTACATGAATCCTGCTTTAAGCTAAACTTTAAGAATAATTATAACTCTTGACGATCAGAGATTGGCAGCTGACCTCTCTTCCGATTAAACACTTACTAAACAATGGGGAAATAACAGGCCTCCAAAGCCAAAACAGGTTGCATTACATCACCGCTGATAAGACCCCGAACAACTGACAGTCATTGTGAACGGTTGTCGTCACGAGTGGTCTCTTTGCCTTGAGAGAATATAGGGCTTGAAACTTTCACACGACCTCAAGTGGAACTCTTATATACGATCCATCGCTAAGGATGCAGTTAAAATGATCGGCTTCGCGTACCACTCTAGTAAGTATCTGAATCCTGATGCTATCGTCTAACTTTATAATAACTTTATAAAATGGAGTGGTATTGCCATATTTGGGCGGGAGATGACTTGTCCTCACATTCCAGTCTTGATATAGTTCAAAAGCGTCTCCGACTTGAAGAATTATTATTTTCAACCCGCCATCCTCTCTCTCACAGGCGGGATGTAGTCAGTCCCTCATTGCTCTATCTCTATTTTCATGAAAAGTGCTCGGACTAAATATATTCCTTTGTTCCTCCAGGTTTTACATTCACGGCTTGGATCCGCCGTTTTACATTCACGGCTAGGATCCTTACACTGTCGCAAACAGCTTACATTCCCTCCGTATTCCAGCGACCAGAAGTAAGTTACACTCGAACAGCTTCTTCCCGGGAACTACTGCCCTGAGTATGTTTCCCCGATCAATACATTCTTGATCTGTTCAATTAAAACTTGACCTATAATTAGGACATTGATAAATATAAGTAAGCAATAGTCTATATATTATTTTACTACAATATTACAAGATATTTTATTGATATTATCTGAATAAATATACTATATAATTACACTCAAACAGCTTCTTCCCACGAAGTACTGCATAGTGGAGGAGACCCCAATAAAATTGTCCCACCATCAATAAAATCTTAACCTGTTCAGGTATAGAGTTAACTGGTATATATATATATATATATATATATATATATATATATATATATATATATATATATATATATATATATATATACCGCGTGTAGCAGCAAAATTGTCCAAAGTTGTATTTTTAGAAATGATTAAAGATATATTGTATTATATAATTGGACTCTACTTTGATCTACAAGAATCTATAATTACTCTCCAATCTTAACGAAAGTATCGTGATGAAATCTATCATAAATGAAAAGAACATGTTCATCATTAATTAATCATAGCTAAGGAAGAAGCTATATATATGGATATATATTCATATATATATATATATATATATATATATATATATATATATATATATATAAAGGCTCATTTTACAAGTTGTTTAAGATAATATTCACCTTTTTATAACTTCTAACTTTATATCCTAGAATAGCGTAGTGCATCACAAGTTTCACATAAGAATCCATTTTTAAGCCTTTTTTACCGATATATTTACTGTCTTAGTTGAAACACCCCTAGCTCGTGCCAAACGTCGTATGGATTGAGTTGGATCTATTCCAGTTGATCTCTCTAGCACAAAGTTGAAATAATGATCCCTCTTCCTGTTGTGACCTCCTAATACTCATTTTAAAATTATTCCCTCTTCTCTTGATAGATCTTGAATGGTCTTTTAAGATGTAAGCTAGAATATAAATATCTTCTTCGATCCATAGTTTGTGGTGCCGCGCATCCTGTCTCAGCAACGCAACGATAAACGGCACTATAGACTGGATGGCTCCGCTTCCTTTGGCCTGGACACGCAATCTCTTACAGCCATGCAGCCTCGTGTCCATTACCGTTCGCGCGGCCGTATGCAAAAATCATACCTTCCGGATCACAGACTAGCCAGAAATGTACACGAATAACAAATGCTACCTAGTCTACATAACAACAGAACGCCATCTACCGTAACATTTTTATCTCCATCATGATCACTTCCAATTTGATGTGGTTTTAGTGCCACTGTCTGCGTAAATGAGTAGACAAGTAGTTATCTACGTATTTGGGTTTAAAGTCAGAGTGGTGTACTTTTATGTGTATCGTGTCTTGGACAAGCAGATCTTTATTAAGTATATATTTATATGCACATAATGTTGCATATATACTCACTAATATTATTTCCTTTTCCTTTTTATTTATTTTTTACCTTTGTTGAAGCAGATATATTTGCGTATCACCCGATTTTTTCTCATCTCTGGTATTTTTTCAGGAGTACAGGTTTATCGCTTGCTCGCTTTTTAAAGTTGGGTTTCCCATTCCTTCTAATATCTTTTCATTACCTTTCACTACGCGTAACACCTTGCGTCTTAGTGGCATTATCGCCTTGCTTGGGATGAATGGATAAAAAAAAAAAAAACAATCTCTTGTTTCACACGATGCAATAGGTAACATTTTGCTCTTCGAAAACAATGTACAAATAGGTTGCAGACGAATAGCTATGGAACATCTCTCCGAGTCGACCAATATTATTTCATTTGAGATGGAAATATTCCAGGTATAATGCACAACTTTACATATCGAACTGAATATTGCACGCGTTATTTATTTTATCGACTTGCTATTGTCATTTCTGGACTATATCCGGTCTTTTATCTCCGGCTTATTGTCATCTGACTTCAGTCACCAGACTTCACTATACCGGCTACGTTAAACCTGATTCTACAATTCATGCGAGGAAAACGTTTCCGGTTTTGTTGACTCCTGGCTGTTACAGATGCTCTGGATTATTTGAATTTTAGACATCACCATCGATTTTTACGGCCAATATTCGCTGTATCCTCTGTGATCAGACCTACTCCGTCCACAATTTCAATTTTATTAAGTATATATCAACGCTATTAATGAGCGTGTTGCGCAGCCGATATATCGATTTAAATTGTAGAATCTGGGTGCTGAGTTTCAATTTCGGCTTAAGTCGCTGCATTCATTTTAGCACAGATAATCATGTAAAATGTATGAATCTCTTACATTCTCCTCACCAGCAAGCGACGATGATTTATCTGAGCACAGCATGATGTGGCACAAGACCAAATGTATGGGCCACCCAGTGAGGATCCAGCTCATTAGTGTCGAAAATGATCTAGCGAGACAAGCTTGCTAACCATTACAAGACGTGAAGTGATTAAATCGAAGCCTGAATTTATGGGGCACGCAGTGACGAGTGAACTCTTGTATCACTAATCTCGCGAGACAAGCTTGCTAACCATTACACGATGTTGATGTGTCTTAATTGATTTTCTAAGTGTAGCATACATGCAACATAAGGACGAATTCATTAGGCGCCCAGTGAGGACTGAACTCACATTTCACTGATCAAGAAAAACAAGCCCGCAAACCATTACGCCATGTTGAAGTTCGCTCTTACCATCAAGCTATGAGTTAAATAGGAAATAAAACTGAGCTCCCAAGATGTGCTTAGCAACCAATCTAGGAGACAAATTAAAGATGGTATCCAACCGGACTGATGTCTGGGAAAGTTCCGTGGCTAAAACCTTAACTTGACTATGACTATTATAATCAAATAGCAAAACGATCATTATAACTGACAAAATCAAGAACTCAGCCTACATATGGCTGTCGCATGATATGTTAACCTCCATATTACTGATTTATATATTAATAAAGAAGGATTTTAAGAAACTTGGATATTACCAATTTACAGGTAAGTAATAATCTTTGTACTGATATATATATATATATATATATATATATATATCGCTTCGAAGTGGTGTAATGGTTAGCAAGCTTGTCGCGCTAAAACAATAGATCCTCACTGGGTGCCCCATAATTTCGGCCGTGTGCCACATCTATGTTACGCTTGAAAATCACTAATATATATATATATATATATATATATATATATATATATATATATATATATTGCAATATATATTAATTACGCATTGCAATTATATATATATATATATATATATATATATATATATATATATATATATATATATATATATGAGATGGGGTATTGTAATTAATTGACATTGTTGGGACTGTTTCCGTATCATTTTTGCCGTAGAGCAACAAAGATGAGGACAACATTCCCAAAAATTTAAATTATGTTTATATGTATGTGTTTGTGTATTTACGCAGCATATCTTTATACAAACTTGTTTCATTGAATATTATGGACATATTGTTAACTTAAAATTCATCAAGGAAGGCGTCCTATGTTTTCTTAATCAAAGTACATTTCCATAATCATATTCAACGGCAAATTACAAAGACAAAATTATTGTAACTGCAATAAAATTTGCATTCGGTCTTGATGGTGATTTCAAAAACACAGCCGACCAAAATTGTTGTATTTATGTATTGATTTTGCAAAAGAAGCGTTTCAATATAAGGTAGGAAACCGGAAATAGGTAGAAATGTAAATTGGCATTTGCATGGTATTTGCACTTAAATATATTGTTGGTATGTTCGTAATAAAAATTGTTGGCTGCTTATGATATAGAGGGCCTTGAGAATTTGAAGATTTTCTTTATTGATTTCGTGGAAAATATTGATGTCAACAAGTATTTTACTGTATTGTGAAGGTGAACAGGAATGTGATTTTAGATGTTGTGCAATAGACGTTTTATCCAACAAATGTAATCTAACATGTTTTGATAGTGTTGTGATCCTCAAGCCAACATAGGTACTTACTTTTTTGCCTAGAGATACAATCTCCCAAATGACATTTAAACTGATATACATTGGTGTTTTTCCAAAACATTAGTTGACGGAGAATTGTAACTGCGTATGATTAGCTGGTTGTGTTAAATATAGTATTATACTCACTCACACACATACATGCACACACACACACACACATACATATATATATGTATGTATATATAGATATGTAGATATAGATATATTCTATTCACAGTTTGATACATGAATTATTCCATTAAATATTTAAAAAATGATTAGACGAATATGAATTATTTAGAAAATTAGCTATTATTTGATCACTTGTTGAAATATCTCATTGGTAAATTTTAGATCATATAATGTCTGTAGAATGTAACGGATTGCTGTGTATCTTTCTAATCATAAAAGGGCGTGTAGAATGTGTACAAATGAGTTTCAATATATACACATTTTCCAGTATGATATACCGCGTACGTTGTCTTATATATCGACTTTAAAAATTCAGTTATTACAGAGGACGCCATCAAAGTGAAATCAATACATCACTGTACTAATATTTATTATCAGAATTTAATGCTACATGTGTTTAATATATACCGCATAATTAGGTGTGTTGACAACAAATTAAATTATGTTGAGAATAAACATTATTTGTACAATAATTTTATCATCAAATGTTCCAAGAAATAAGACGCAAGAGTAACCTTTTTAAAACAGAAACTCTGACCTGAAATTAAAATGAAAGCAGTTCTGTCACACACACTGAATTCCTCATAATCATTCGGGATGTGGAATGAGTAGATTCTAAACACATCAAATACTTCGACACGTGCATCAATTATAACTCATTTAGTATAAAGACAACGAACATCGTATTATGGGTGAGTTATTGAAGAAAGGTATATTTTTGCATTATATTTCTCCATTTATAAGCATTATTTATCCGTGAATATAATAACAGCCTATATCACGGAGGAATGGAATGACCGAAAGGAAAAGGAATGACAAACAGTTTTTGTACTCAGAGAACTACTAAGACATACAGAAGTATATATATATATATATATATATATATATATATATATATATATATATATATATATACGGTGAACACTAGACTTAGCTTCTTTAATATTTCCCCTTTTCTAGCAAGATTAATGCTCGACAAACGTACATATAAGTTTTAGATCAAAATAAAATTATTTTCATTTTTCATTCAAAATACTCTAACTTAAGGAATACTTTTTCACAACATCGCCCACGTGACGACGACGTGATCATATTTAAACGGAACGCTGATCTTATAAAAGATTTCAGTTATCTGTTTGGATTGGTATTGCTTTTTATGTCCATCGTCTTTTTCATATGTTGAATTGTATATGGTCTATAATAATTATGTTTTATGAATATGTCCTGAAGATGGTCTATTAGACCGAAACGTCCGACGTTGTCATTAAATATTAAAACAGAATAATCGCATATTAGGATTTTTGTTTGTTTTTTCAGTATATTTTTCTTCATACTGTCGGATCTATATCCATATATTTGCTATATATATATATATATATATATATATATATATATATATATATATATATATTTAGTGAAAAATATAACAAATAACTACACCACAAACAGAGTGAAATAAGATCGAAAACATAGTGTTTTACAGATACTACGGGAATACGTCTGTCTTTCTGGAGAAGCCATATTTAGGACTCTAGATTCAAACCAGTTGGATTCATCTATTATGGAAATGCAAATGGAAAAAGGTGTCATGTGCTTCTAAGCTGTACAACACACGAGAGGAAACATTTCGTCAGGGATAAAAAAAAGAAGCTGCTTGGTTTGGCTATTGTAAACCCACTGACATTGGCTACCACTTTCGTCAATGTAGAGAGTGACGTCACTAATTGGCAGTCACATAGTCCACGTGAATTATCTCGACCAAATGATGGTAATGCCTTTTTGTATACCAACAATAAAATAGGATGCACCAGCGCTATCTTCACTCCAAACTGCAAATTACTATTAAACCAAAACATCAAGCTGAAAACTCAAGGCATGATCAAAATAGCTTCGCCCGATCGAGATATTCACAACGATGCCATAAATAGCGTCAAACTTGTTCAGAAATATTTAGACTGTCAGTTTTATACAAGAACTTTCTAAGAATCAATATTTTAAAATGTCTTTGAAGGAGTTGTAGATTTTAGTAAAGATAATTTTGAACATTGTGGACTGGTGCTAGAGAATCGCAATCAAAGAATAGAAACCAAACCAATTGCGGTCTACCAAAAAAAAACAACAACTTACATGTATAGAACATGTAACTCGAAGAGAAAATAATGACATAATCAAGATCTTAAACTGCTTCAGATAAAAGATTAAGAAATAAACCCCCATCTATTACAAATACCATTATTATTACCGGAGAAAATTGTGAAATAGAATATTCCTTAAGAACACATGGCACAGTGAATAAATGCGTTGGTTAGAATCAGTGATAGGGCCCAAAGAATTGTGAATTCAATACCTTGTTAAGGCAGTGGAGAACATGGAGAGGTGAATTAATAGGAAAAAACTGACATTCATTAGACATAGTACGTGGAACTAGATCAGTCTGCTCCAGCGAGCGAAATGATGGTTTCATTTCGACATTCCAACCACTCTGAAGAAGGTCGCAGCTTGCAACGGCCGAAACGTTGTGATAAATATGGCAACAAAGATGACGACAATAGTTCGAATAATGTAAATTGTGTAGAATAACGATTCTCATTATCGATTAATGTTCATAGACTCGTCAGATCGAGATTTACATAAAGACATTGCGCATGGCGGCAAACCCGGTCAGAAATATCTTAATTGGTTAACAATGCCTTTTGGAGAGAGAGAGAGAGAGGAGGAGGAGAAAGAGAGAGAGAGAGAGAGAGAGAGAGAGAGGGAAACCCTAAGGATCTTGGGAAATCCTTCTTTGATCATTGTGGACTGGGGTTACACTATTGCAATCAAAGTACAGAAGCCACAGCATTTGAGGATTGCCAAGAGCAGCAACAACTAAAATGCATAACACATATAACTCGAATAGAAACTAATGATATAATCGAGATGTTGACATAAATACGACATTAAATAAGGTGTTAAGTAGGAAACCCCCAATGGAAAAGCGATATCACACTGGGTATTGTAAACCTGTTTTGTTAAAAAAAAAGTATGTTAATGGATATATTTTATACATTTAAACCGAAAATAATACTAGCTGCTCGGTCAATAAGTGGCAAATATATCCGTGAAAAGAAACCGTGAACATTACTATCAACATGACTAAAATTTAGATACAGGCTTATTGATTAGAAAGAGAATATTCATATTTATGAGAGATGTAAATCGTTTTGAAAACCAGATTTGAGCAAAATATTAATTTTATCGTCAAACTTTTCTGAAAAATTCATTCACGATATAGTTAGTATAGAATGTATATATATATATATATATATATATATATATATATATATATATATATATATATATATATATATATATAAAATGTGTGTGTAAAAATGTTATGAAATGTGAAATAGTATTGATTGGTGATAAAACGTCAGATTTATTATTTTAGTTATTGGTAGGAGAAGTTTATATTTAGTTGCAAAACTAAGGGAAACATATATCGATGAGAAAATCAAGGCCAGTCTAGATATAAATCATTTTATAATATATTCACCGTTGAAAAGGATTAAATTTTTAAACATTCATCTAACACAATCAAAGATAAATCATTACATCAATAGCTAAAATAAAAATAATAATATTCATATATATATATATATATATATATATATATATATATGTAATATATATATATATATGTAATATATATATATATATATATATATATATATATATATATAGAGAGAGAGAGAGAGAGATAGATAGATAGATAGATAGATAGATAGATAGATAGTTAGATTGTTTTTTTATCATTTCGCCCAGGCACCTTAGCATGCAGGGGTTTATAGAGTGTGACTATAAGATAATAGACTGTGTATTGTTGGGGATTGAGGGCAACATAAAAGATGGATAGCATCCAAGAAGATAGAAGATGGCGATTGACACTGCATTTAAATTTTTGAAAGTTGAGGCCATCAGGGGAAGCAAGGAAACGGAAGTGAGTTCCTTCTGTCGGAAGTGCAAGAAACGAAACACTTAAGTAGTAGTGATGTTTAAATTCAACTATTTCAACGATAAAAGTTTGCAACCTAGATGCCAATCTAGCAGTACGCTTAAATTCACGTGTTTGGGTCTCCGGAGAAATTTCTCATGAGTAGTTGCCATGAAAATATTTGTAGAAAAGACAGCGGTAAGCCACGTCACGTTGTTGAGAAATTGTGATTGATCAATTACATGTCTTTCAATTTCTTTCTCTTTCTTTCTCTCCCCTCCTCTCTCTCTATATATATATATATATATATATATATATATATATGTAAGTGCTTCGATGTAATACAATCGTTAGGGCTTACATGTCTTTCAATTTCTTTCTCTTTCTTTCTCTCCCTTCCTCTCTCTCTCTCTCTCTCTCTCTCTGTATATATATATATATATATATATATATATATATATGTAAGTGCTTCGATGTAATACAATCGTTAGGGCTTACATGTCTTTCAATTTCTTTCTTTTTTTTTCTTTCCTCTCTCTCTCTCTCTCTCTCTATATATATATATATATATATATATATATATATATATATATATGTAATTTCTTCGATGTAATACAATAGTTAGGGGCTTACCTCGTTAGAACAGTTACAACTGAGTATTAAGTTTATTCACACGGCGCTCCATACTTGTGGCCTTCTGCCACATCTAAGAAACACTTAGTAAATCTATATTACAAGTCGTATTCGAAGTATGGGGGTCAAGCACCTCAGATCCTAGGAACCCAGGCACTAGCACATCTGATTTGATTATTGTGATGAAGGCTTTGTACAGAACTAATCACATTTTTTGTAGGGAAGATTATAGAGACCTGTTCTACTACGTGCTACAAGTTCCCCAAATGACCTCCACAGACTTTGTTGACCTTCTCCTAGACCAGTTCCCATCGAAGGTTATAGAACCCAGGCGGTCCTGCTATTTACCAATAACTGTAGGGAGAAGAAATGGATTAATACCTTTCCCAATGATATTAGTACGTAAATGAATGTAATGGATTCGGCTGGAATTTGAACTCGGCTCTCCGATTCCTCAGTTCGAGCCGCTATCAACTACAACACCGTGCCTCCACTTTCTTTCTCTCTCTCTCTCTCTCTCTCTATATATATATATATATATATATATATATATATATATATATATATATATATATATATATATATATATTACGAACGCTTTCATCCCTTTTCGGAAATACCAGCCTAAAACGCAATAATCCTCAAGGTTCACACCTGCTTGATCGGCCACTATAGCACACAGCAACAACTATTTCCGGCTATACCAACGTGACATCCCTTGCCACAACAGACGGCTATTCGTTGCTGCTCATAATAAATGTAGGCTAGTCCTCTAAGGAGTTGTGTCTCCGTTTGTTGATAGAATGAGGCACCGCAGAGCCTCTAACAATTCTGACAGCTCTATATGTATATAAGGGATCTTTTTTTTTTTCTATTTTTTTACGTGATTCACTGCAAGCAAATCGGGAGTGCCACTAGCACGCAATGGTTACAGAGAATTGAGAACATGAGTAAAGGGGAACGTTTGTGGAAAGGATGCAGAGAAAGGCGGGGAACAAGCTCACGGTGTCAGTTGTCGATTGACATTACATTTGAATATTTGAAGATTAAAATTATCGGGGAAGCAAGAAATGGAAAGGGAGTTCCACAGACGGGAAGTGCGAGAGAAGAAGCTGTTTGTGTAGAAGAGATGGTTACATTTAACCGTTTTGACAGTGAAAGGGTGGAAGCAAGATGCCAGACTGGTAACTCAGTTAAAATCATGCAGTCCGGGAACAAGCGAAAGTAGCTCGTCGGAACAGATGCCGTGGAAATACTTGCAGAAGAGACAGAGGGAGGCCACAACACGTCTGTGGGATATCGATTGTAGACTAGATGCTAAATCGGAGCGTAATATCTTACATATTCGTCTCTGCATTTTGTCGAGGGCTCAAGACGTACAGCAGGAGCACCACACCATATATGTCAGCACTATCCCATGCAAGAATGGATGGTTGATTTAAAGATTTGAAGGAAGGACTCTTTCTGGCATGATACAGAGAACCATCTTTCCTGGCGGTAGATGAGACTCGTGTTTCAGTTCCCATTGTGTTCGTTATTCGCATACGGCCAAATATCTTTGGGAAAGATATGAATCCATCTATTCGCCCCCTAGGTATGGGTTCATTAGCTAGACATGTATCACCCCATTATTATTAACTCCAAAGTTAATGTTAAAATTTAGAATAAATTCTGGCTTTAAAAAAGCTGCAAAATATTGATAGACCGTAGACAACGAATCATATATATATATATATATATATATATATATATATATATATATATATATATATATATATATATATATAGTGTCTGCAAAAAGTCTTTGGTATATATTCGTATAAGTAACTACAATAATGTTCCAATCAGGCATATACTCATAACTATCTAGATAGATATGAACTGATTCAGATAGCTAACTAGCTAGCTAGATAGATAGATAAATATAAGGATGTGCATACTCCTTATACTCTTTAACATCTCTCCGATTTAGTACAAATCAATATTTATGCAAAAATCTATGAATTAAGATACTTTGAATTAATGGCAAATTCTATTACGAGAATTATCTGTAACCAACTGATTAATAATTGAATGTCACCTTATCATTTAATCATAATGAATTTCTTCAGAGAAAATTAATATCAGACCATTCATTTTGCGTCCTATCTCCAAGTAATATAGCACGACTCTTAATCTCTTCTGTGCGATTACTACCCGCCCTGTTTAATTTGTGGATTTACGTTCCATATCCCAGTGAAACACTGATTATCGTAAGATCATAAAAATAACCTCCACCCCGCAAAAAAAGATAGCATGTATTTGTATTCGCTAAAAAATATTATATATTAATGAGAAATAATGTTTAATAAGACATCTACTCAAAAAATTACTGTTGTTATTTATTTGGTACGAAAATATGACTAGACAGTATATATTCCTAGAAGTAGCACCGAAAAATGTGTATTCCTTAATTTATTTTCATATTATTCGAACTTGAGTCTATTAACGCGACCTACTTGGCCAGATTGTTAAAGATACATTTCGCATCATTTTTCTATGATGAAAAATGGAATGCATTTTCGATTCTGCCCGATGGTAGTTTTCTCAATCTCGGCCAGTTTTTATTTATACCACTGTTTTAAATGAAGCAGTGTGAACAACTCACATATGTGTAGCAACTAAACATGAAACTTCGCATGCAGGTAGCGACTCAGTTGTGTGTCTCTCCACGGACGGAGCCGCAGCTGGAGATAAAAATACTAAGTGATGCCCAGTCCCAGGGAATCCTGCCTAGGCCCTACTCCCCTCATTGCCCTAGAGAGAGGGTACCGATAATCGTACAGATGCCAATGAAACCGACGGTTTCGGGGACTGAACAATTTTTGTCCCGGGTTCGGGTTCCCCACGTTAAACCCGACTTTTTATTAGGTAATGTATGTTTAAGTAATATTTGTTGTATTTATCTAAGAAAATGATGTTTATTTAAACAAGTATTGTTGAAGATGACACACTACTGTCTATTAAATTCTTTTAGCAAATTTTTCTTTGGGACAGATTAATTATCCTATCTTGGTGTTAAAGTGACACAACAATTTTATTATTTGTTTCTTATTTAAATTTTGTGACAAGAACCAAAGAATTTTTTAAAATGTACGTTTTTTTATTTTGATACCATCATTTAGTACACTCAATATATATGCAAACACCTATGAATTAAGATGCTTTAAATTAAAGGCAAATTTTATTTTGAGAATTTTCAGTAACAAACTGATTATGTATGCTGCATATATATATATATATATATATATATATATATATATATATATATATATATATATATATAATGTTAGTGGAAAATATACATACATATGCAAAATATATATAAAAAATACCCATACATGTATACTTTCAGAAAAAATTTTCCAAGAGGAAGAATCCAGGTAGAACTCAATGTCTAGGACAGAGTAAGGATATAATAAAAAGGCTTAAACACTAATATTCTACATATAGGAAAAACAACTAAAAACGTGCCAATTAAAAAAATAATAATGTTTTTTTTATGAAATTATTCATTTATATTTGATATTTCAGATTGGCCTCGATCTTTTTTTCAGAAAGCCGATCTGAAATATCAAATATAAATGAATACTTTCATGAAAAACATTATTATTTTTTTTAATTTGCAACTTTATTTGTTTTTTCTATACATATTAAGAAGGTATACATGGCTTCTCATTATGCTACATATATATATATATATATATATATATATATATATATATATATATATATATATATATATATATATATATATATATATGAATGAATGAATGATGCTTTGTATACGGCTTATCAACATCTTAATGACTGTTTCATTTTCTTAATGATATGGAATTCTAAACTTTACAATATTTGAGATGAAATATTTGCGTGATATTATTTTCATGCTTTGGATTTCATTGTGTCGTGTCAAAATGGCGTGGATTCTGAAAATGTAAGAGCTTTTTAGAATGCTTTTTCTAGAATAATGTATGTTTTTGATTAATTGTTATTTCGATTTAATGTAGATAGCTTCTAATATCCGAAACATTTATTTTGCTTTGTTTGTCGGCATTTTTCTGTTATGTTAAATATGTCTTGCAAATTCATATATACATTGTTTTTCGGTATCACGTGATTTAGTATACCGCTTTTGAATAATGTCAATTGAGTGTAAAAAGAAACAGTTGTAGTTTTATATACAACGATAAATTTCATTCTATGCTTGCGTTACCTGTGATTTGGAACAGAGTGACAATGCAGCTCGTCTCTTCATTTAATTAAGGACATGGCCGTTACACTAGTCAGCATTTCTTGTGATTACATCAATGGAGGGTTTATCTTGATTTGCAGTTTTGATTTATCGGATTTATTTAGGCTGATATTGAATTTGTTTTCAGATTTATAAGGGTTGCCTGTTGTGCTCTGTTGACATGAATTGCGAATTCCATCATTCTAAACAGATGTAACATTTTCAGTTCTTTCCTTCTCTCTTCAATAATGAATTTATAAAACTTTGAATACGAAAGAAAAAATCATTTTATCTGTTGATGAGCACGTAGAAGATCCTCCTGATTCTTATTGCTTAAAAGCAATTCGTCGCCACTGAACGATTGCGCCAGGAACTGCTTCATTTAGTTTTTGAAAATTGAAAAAAAAAAAAAAAAAAAACGACTTAATAGGTAAATCTTTGGTGGTTTAGAGATGTTTGTTTTCGGAACTTCCGTTTTTAGACAGCCGACTTGATTGATTAAAGTAAACTTTAGCCAACAGTTTCTTAGCTAGAGGGAAATTCGTCAGAAAGATTTAATTTTCAAATAGATTGTTATTTGAAAATCGCTGGAAAACTAATTGTTTCTTGATTTGCTTTGCGTTATGTGTTCAAGCGAAAGAATTGAAACTCAATTTAAGATACTATAGTACAGACCATGTGGATTAAAACACCGCCATTATTCTCAGCGTTAATATTTCCACCAGGATAATGATGATGCTTCTAGTTTTGCACGTTATTACGAGTACACCTTTTACGAGAGGCAAAAATGTCATTTAATTGTAATTATGGAGAAGAAATAGACAGAATCATTAATTTGTACAACTTTAGATATATAACAACAATGAAGACTGGATTGAATAATTTACAGATGACCAAATATTCTCTGATAATGAGATAAAAATACGGAAACTAATAAAAAAAAATTATTTTTAATAAGGTATGTTCAAAAAGTATATACCTTTTATTTTCTTCGATGAAACAATTGCCGCATGGACAAAATCCTTTGTTTGGGAGGTTACGCTACCCCACTGCGCATGCGTGTACATTTTCGCGCGGTTAGGCCGTGCCATTTTCCAGCAGTTACGCCTAGAGAACAGATGTGTAATACGCGCTCGTCGGATTTACGTTTTCAAGTAAGATTACCGAACTCGTCGATCCGAGATATTACATAAATTTTTGCAAAAAGCTTAGTGATACTAATGCTCAGAATATTCGTCAGACCTGTATTGATGATACCATAAAAATACTCCGATCAAGGAGTGGTACAACGGCTCCAAATATTTCCGTAGAGAGAATGCTCAGGCAGGATATGTACAAGCCGTAGTGGGAACTTAGTATGGGACAAGTAAATTCCATTTTAACAGTGCATTCCTGAATGCGGAGGGTGTCGGTGAAATTCTTAACCAATGTGCTGGCTGAGCAGCAGAAGCAACCCCATATGAAAATCGCTTGGTTTTCAGATTCGGGGAAAAGCCAGAAAACACACGCTGCCTGTCAAACAAGTAGTGTCTTGATCTTGTCCAGACAAGCTTGGTGCAATATCTCTGCTTGATGCGTTCAGTCATCTTGCGTGAAAGCTAAAATCCGACGATCGCGCACCACACGTTTGTACGCTAGGCGTAATAGACGGCATCTGACGCTGCTTAGTCACTTGATTCTGCCTCGTGCTATGGCGGGAAGAATAAAATCGGGTACTATTTGAACGCACCTCATAGGTAGACATATGTTCACGGTGAAATCATCAAAGGGCTGACATATGTGCCGCCTCAAATGGTAAAGCCAGTGACCATTTTCCACCCTATAAAACAAGAGGTACTTTTTTATTCTTCGGCAAATATAACTATGCCATGTAGAAAATTATATTTTTGATAATGTTTGGCAAATAGTTGTTTCAAGTGCGATTCCATGTAGAGTGTTACATAATGAGATGTATGATACGAGCCTAACAAGAAGAAATTAATGATTATGCGGATAAGAAGAATAGACAAAGATTAATCCTTTTCTTCAAAAATTTACGACTTTAGTGTTCAGGGATGCATCCATGTTCTAGATTGTTGTACAAAGTAGCAGTTCTATGGAAAATGGAGTGTGAGCGAAATTTGCTTTTTCCTATTGGAATACGGAGGTAATATATGTGATGTAACCTGGTGAATCCTAACTGGAAAGAAAATGGTAACAGTATATTGTCAGGCTTTATCTAAAGTCTTACTGATGCACATGAGGATAGTTTCACTAGACAGTTTTCCTTTTCCATCGTTTTCTGCCATTGTTTCGCTGTTATGAAAATTTTCAAAGTGTTTTTCACAGCTCTGGTCTACGCTCCCGTTCTTCTCTCTCTTTTGTACATAAATCTGTTTCGTTGTTTGTTCTCTGTGGTGGAAGCCTTATGAATATTCAGTAAACTGTTTAACTGTTGATCTTTCAATTCTTTTGTTTATCAAGGAATTTATGTATTGACGCTGCTCATAAGTATGTCTCTTTGAATAAATTCCTGTTTCTAATATTTTATTTTTTTCCTAAGTTTATATATTATTTCCATTGCATTTTACTTATTCACACACATATGTGCACTTTACAAAGCCTTATTATCGCTTCATTAGGTTTATTATGGCTTTTATCAAATTCTTTTGCACTTAAAATTTTCTCTTTTTTGACGTCGGTCGATTTTTGTTTTGTTTCGGTAGTGATACGCCTTTCAATATATCAATCTCATTTGCTTCGTCGTTCTGATGTGTCTAAGATGTTTAATGAATATTTCTTCTTCCTTTTTTCCTTCATTTCACGACCGAACATTTGTATCACTTTCGACAACTCTTATTCTTCATTAGACATTGGTTGTCTGGAAAATATCTCTTTAGCGTGTTGGTTCCTTCACAATTTGCTGTGTTATTGCGCTTGCTGTCAAATTTTTAATTTGACACAATATGTCTTATCAAAGAGAACAATGATGATTATCTTGTATGGCCACACTTACACGTGTTGCCTTTTCTAGAGAAAACACTATATACCCCGGGTTCCTATTACTGGAATTGCTTCGTTCTTATTTTTATCAATTATCATTATGCTAGGATGAGGATGCAAACAAGGAGGAGGCTTATACTTAACACCAAGAAGAGTCAGCTGAAGTTCCTTGAACACATAAGGAGGAAGCAGGGCCTGAGATAATCTGATGCTCACGGGTCAAATAGAGGGAGAGACAAATAAAAGCAATGCGTGACATACCTAGCGATCTGAAGCAAGTGGATAAGAGAACATGGTCTGGGGGTTGGTGGCAGAGGGAAGGACCTTATTGAGAGCTGTAATGGATACAGGGAGGTGGGGAGTCATGATCGCCTACAGCACAGAAAGAAAGAAAGCTTTATGCTGTCATCTGTTCTCGACTCGGTATTTATGCTAATGACACAACTATTACTGCTGTGTTAATGGTAAACCTGGTCCTTTTAAAATGGAAGTTGATCTAGAAAAAGACCTTTACTTTGTTTTTAAATGGGGTAATAAATGAATTCTTAATGCTAACGAAATTAGGGTAACAAGTCGCTTCTTTAATTTTAAAATGCGTTCTAACTGTTCTTTAATTGCTTTAGAGAATATTTTTTTGATTCCATCAGTATGGCCAGTTGTAATCTATTTGTACCTTCTTGGTATAACCTTATCTATTTGTTGAAAATTTGGTTCACTGTGTCATGCTAGATAACTTTTATCACCTGAATTATCTTATACAAGTATAAGTGTACCCTTCTTCTGTGTATCGCATATTGTTAACATATCTGGTCTTGTGCATTTGCTGCGTATCGGGAGATTTTTGTATAAAATCATAAGAAGAGCATACAATATTATTTGGCATATCGGCTTCAATTACTCTCCCAGAGCCACAAGATAACTTCTTGGTACATCTTCTGTTTTGATAAAAATTGTTCTGATTAACTTTCTTATTTGATATCTGAAAATCATGAATTTGAGTGTAGAATTATATTGGCAAATAGCTCTATGATTTTACTGGTGAAATTTCTAATAGTATGTGTAATCTATTTTCTAATTATTTATTCCCATCGCATTACTTGTCTATGTAAATCTCATGTAGCTTTATTTTCCTTTTTGTCAAACATCATTTTCAAACATTTAAACGTAAACATCAGTCATCATAATCTCTCACCTTAAATCCTGTCCAATTTATTGTCCTTTTTCCTCAGTACAGTGTTCACAATTTCCTTCACCCTATTGTCTATCCTTCTCAGTAATTGTGTGTGTCTTAGTGGCTTTATCCCCTTGATTAGGATGAAATGATTAAAAAGAACAAAGGGATACACATACTTAGGTCGGATTCATCTTTTCCTTTTTGGAGTTATCCTAATTTTTTTACACTAAGCTTCATTCAGATCACACATTTATTTTCTAAATCTTACACTGGAACGTCATTTTTTTGTAAAGACACTCATTTGCAAACAGTTTACTCATCATATATTTTACAAAACTATAAAACCTCAGAGTATATTTCCGCATTCTTTAACCTTGTTTAATATTCCAGTATAAATTTATTATATGTTGCACGTAAATTCTTTTATACTGACTTACATAAATCAGACAACCGTGTATACGGTTTATCTATCCACCCTTTCTTGTCCGCTTAGATATTATCGGTCGTTGCTTCATTCGGCCGGGCTACCAAGTAATTTTAGAAGTAGAAATTTTCTATTTTTCAATGTAATGTCCAAGCAGAACATAGCTGATCAATATATCCTTCTTGGGAAAGATAGTGGAGTAGTTTCGTGTTACATTATTCACGGTTTTCAATTCAGAGTTTACTTTCTCTTCTACTGTTTGCCGCTAAAATTGCAGAGATATTAGTCTCCTCTGCTATAGAACCCTTAGCTTTGTGTGGGAGAAGAGACCGTTTCATGTTATTCCCAAGGTCATTTTAACGAAAGGGAATGCAATGGACTTAGTCAGAATTTAGTACTTCAGTTAGATGATTCCAATTTCAGCGGCGATGACCCTTATTCTACCCACACATAAAATTTAAAGACCAAATATTTTCTTGAATTTCCTTGATACACTGGGTTGAAAAAATTTAGCGAATTTGATATGTTCTTTTTTAAGTGACTCGGGAAGAAATATTTTCATCACAGCCATTCCCGAGTTGATTTGATAAAATAGGTCGAGCAGAAACGTTTTTCAGCGTTCCCCCGAAGTGTAATATTATTGTTTTCAAACGATGCAAAAGAGATATAATTTAATGTCTGTGATTGTAGTAGATGACTATCTATTATTCTGCTATTTTTTTTTCCTAGACGTGGACCATTTTTTTCTCCCGGCTATCTTAAAGGTACATTTAAATATCTATTAAACGTGACTGAAGTACAAAGTAAAATACCAGAAGATACGGAGTGGAACACAGGAAAAATGGCAGCACCTTAAGCGAAAACATTTTTTAGACTCGAATGGAAATTCAAAAATTAAAAAAATAACAGGATTTTTTTAAACAACAATCAAATGGAAATGGAAATAAATGGAAAACCATTTATTTTCTCTCGGATTTAGTTGACCTTCTATTTTTTTTTTTAAATAAATCAAGATAAGTTAGTCTCATAATAATATATATATATATATATATATATATATATATATATATATATATATATATATATATATATGAAGAAATATAGTCTTAAGGTGTGCAATATTTATGGGATAAAGAGCTCAATATCAGAGATAGAGCGTGTAAATATACAAGTGAACATAGAAGTCAGATATATGCTATATTCAATCGTCAGGCCACATACACACACATATCTATATATCTATAATATATATATATATATATATATATATATATATATATATGGGGCTGACGATTGTCTATAGCATGAAACAGACTGTCGCCTCTATGTCGACTTTATATTCACTTTTTATGTATATATATATATATATATATATATATATATATATATATATATATATATATATATATACAGAAACAACGCCAGTAATGTCACATCTACTAATGAATGCTGATGTACACAACTGTCATAAAGTAGGAAAATTAATGGGGAATAGTGATTTTTAAATAGGCTTTTGAAAATTAAATAAATGCACAATGCACACACACACACATACATACATACATCTATCTATCTATCTATCTATCTATCTATCTATCTATCTCTCTCTCTCTCTCTCTCTCTCTATCTATCTATATATATATATATATATATATATATATATATATATATATATATATATATATAGTAATGGCTTGATAAAAAAATGTACATACCAAGCAAATACTAGCACGTATGTAAGTTTATTTATTCATCAGGCGTTATAAATACAAATCTCCAGGATATAAAACAGAGATATAAGTATATATTAGTGAATAGATAAAACGTCCAACGTCGATAACACTATTTGGAGATTGCATTAACTGCATGAAACTCCGAGTTGCGTTATCGAGTTTGGATATTATGTATATTCACTAATATATATATATATATATATATATATATATATATATATATATATATATATGTATATATATATATATATATATATATATATATATATATATATTTGTGTGTGTGGGGGGTATCCTATGATTGTATGGCACTAATCTTAACAGGAGTTTCTCAGCAATTTACTAGAGACGTTGCTGTATTTACATTAGTCGGACTATTGTCCTCATCTTTGTCGCCATATTTGTCACAACGTTTCGACTGTTGTACGCTCCAACCTTCTTCAGGTAGTTCGAATTTCGAACTGAACCCTTTATTTCGATCACTGGGGTAGACTAGTTCCACGTGCCATGTTTGATGGATGTCAATTATCAGTTATCTCCTGCTAATTTTCCCTCTGAAAGTTCTCCACTGCCTTAACCGGGTATTCAACTCACACTCTTTGGGTCTGTCACTGGATCTAACCAACGCCTTTATCCACTGTGCCATGTGTCCTTGAGGAGCGTACAATGGCCGAAATGTTGTGACAAATATGGCGACAAAGATGAGGACAATAGTCCGACTAATGTAAATACTGTACATAATACCTCATCTCAGAAATATAGACAGACTCTGAGACGTTGCTTTTAGGCCTTTTTTTCGTATTTACGTTTTTGTTTGAGACTTTATTTGGCTAAGAGTTTTAGATTTTAGGAAATTGTCCGTTGATTCCGGTAACGTTTTTAGTTTTACTATGTCTATTTCTCTGATATGAGGTCTTGTAACTATTTAGATTCTCTATATTATTCGGACTCATCTTTGTTCTCATATTCACAACGATTCGGTCGTTGTACACACCGTCTTTCTTCAAGTGTTGGAATTTCGAACCGAACCCTTTATCTTTTTCACTATGACAGATTGTTCTAGTTCCACGTGCCATGTCTCTTCTGGATATCTCAGTTTCAGCGAACCCCTTTACTTTAAATTTACAATTTTTGATCGCTTCTGCTGTAGACTGCTATTGAACTCAAATCTCATTAGATCAACTCCCCGGATTATTTCAACCGACGTTTAGTACTATATTTTTGTTAATCCCAGCAAAGAACATCACGTGCTGCATAATCTCACTATTGTTATTCTTACGTTTGCTACACGATGGGGTAAACAAAGGAAATTAGCGCTGACTTGAGACATAGAATGATTAAGATCCACATGTCAGGAAATAGTTACAGCACTATTTCAAACCAGTTAGCAATGTCCGTAATAAAGAAGTTTAAAAAGTTTGGCACGACAGAGAATTTGCCTGAAAAGTCAAATTGACCACCGAAATCTGCATAAAAATTGTGTCACGAGGTTAATATAAACATAAGAGTTGTTTTGAATGTCATCACCATAAATTTGTATACAAAGGTTATCAGCGTAAATACTCGCACAATACAAGGTCTTTTTTTTTTAATAGAAATGGGTTGGATGGAAACCGACCCCAACGAACCGCCCATTCACAAACCATGTCACATTGTTGCTTGGTTTAATTTTGCCAAAACGGTCTTGGACAAAGAAAGTTGCTTTTGGAAGGAATAAACAAAAATTCAGCGGTTTTGGTTTTATGATATGCGGAATAATTGATGCAAGAAAGGTAATACAGTGACAAAATTAGAACATCGAAGGAGCTTGATGGTATTTTGGGGTGGTTTTAGCTTAATAAAGACTGAACAATTAATTGCAATAAGAGGGATTATAAAATCTGCAGAATATCTCAAAATTCTGGATGAATATCTACGACTATCAGTTCAAAATCATTATATTTAGATTAAGACTCTCTCTGCACCCCCCTCTCTCTCTCTCTCTCTATATATATATATATATATATATATATATATATATATATATATATATATATATATACTCGTGAAAAATTATTTCGGTTAAGCGTGTTTATCGAAAAATAAATACGTTTAAATTCACCTTCAGCAGATGGCTTAGCAGGAGATTCTCCGACAGATTCAAAATCGGTCGTGTTTCGAGGCTTGCTTTAGGCAATCAAATGTCTAGCCACATTGATGAGCTGCGAAGCAATATCTGTAGACGACTATACACACACACACACACACACACACACACACACACACATATATATATATATATATATATATATATATATATATATATATATATATATATGTATATATATATATGTATGTATGTATGTATTTTGACAGCAACCTTTCCTTCATGCAACACTCATTGAAAATCGCGGCAAGGAAGATTTAATTAATATTTTATTGATATTTTTTCCCAGTTTTCAAAGGATTAAAGAATATAGAAATCGAATTGTATTGTTCAGAGTTCTCTCTATTTTCATTTTTCCTACGTCTGGTACTCCCTTGCACAAGCACTTTATGTAGTTTACTGACACCTTCCCTCTGTCCCTCTTGCATTCAGTGTATCCAAGGAGTAAGAAATTCCCCTAAAACTATTTCCTTATTATATGCCATTGAAATGTAAATGGTCTCCTTCTGGTTCTTGCTATTGATCCATTTTCTCATTTCCTCGAAAGCCCTGTCGTTGCACACATGTTTTGTCTATGTTATTTTCAGCAACTTTCTGTCAAATTGCATTTCTGTTGCCTCACGTTAATTGTAAATCTGTAATGAGATCGTCTAAAGCGATTTTACATGAGAGTTCAGTATCCGCATAAAACTATATTCGAAGTTTTTTTCTTCACCAAAATGGTTCCAAAGATGCTGAATATATGATGTCATTTTCCTGTAAAAATATCCTTTGTACATAAGGTACAAATATTGTACGAATACGATGATTCTTTAAAGAACGCGGATTTCAATTAAATAATTGTAAGAACTCAACAGAAACAAAAAAAAAATATTCCACGGATAGCGTTAAACATAAAGCTTAAAAGAAAATTGTTATAATCTCTCCATGTTCGAGACAGTAAAAGGAATATGCAGTGATGGAAATTATATTTTCGAACCGGATGATACATGTGACCATTCTAAAAGATAGTTCAATCTTACTTATTATAAAACGCAGATTGTGTGTGTGTGTGTGTGTGTGTGTGTGTGTGTGTGTGTGTGTGTACGTTTATATATTGGATAGGATTTCCTACATTTTTCAACCGATTTCAAACAAAACTTCACAGGACTACATAAAATTACCTTGCTGTAGTTCTGACAGCGCCAAAAATTGGAAAAACACAATTATTTTTGAACGAAATCAATTTGAAAACACGATTAAGAGGCGTCACTGTCGCCAGAATGAAAGGGGGACAACTCATCTCGAGTTATATTTATAAAACCCAGGTTGTTTGTGTGTGTTCGTTTATATATGTGATCGGATTTCCTACATTTTCCAACCGATTTCAACAAAACTTCACTTTTTTTTTGGCAGGTAGTGTTTCTTGTCTTGCACACTTTTTTCTTTATTTTTACATTCAGAATGCTTTAAAAATTCCATTTACATGACAATTGTTTTTTTAATAAAATTCTATTCAATTCTAATCAAATGTTTTTGCTTGAGTTTGGGTTTGACCAATTCGTAAAAGAAAACAAAAAAAAAACTAATTAAGACATGCGTGTCCGTCAACCTTAAATAATAATGTTTGTCAATTTTATTTTTCAGTCTTCATGATGGTCGATATTTGATCTATCTCTTACTGTTACATCACCGGGCAACGCCGGGCTCTACTGCTAGTAAGCTACTAATAAGTATGTTTTTGTTCGTTTGTTTTTCTACTTTTACGCTTTATCAAGTAAATAATTTTTAGATTGTGAGAATGTTTTGGGAGATGATAATAATTTTTACTTATACAAGTTCAACTACTTAACCCATAGAAAAATGTTGTATTGATACCTTTTCATAAAGGGGTTTAAAAGAAAGCCAGTATAACGAACCCGACTGGAATTGGAACTCGTCTTCACTCTTTCCCTCTCCGAGCCATTACCACCCACACATTCAAGCTTACGTTATCTAATATTCCCAAGCTGTCAACCATCAAGTTACTGACAAGGCTCGATGTTGCTTAACTTCTTTGATCATACACAGACAGGTGATTCAGTATGATTTTTCCATAAGCCCATTATACCACACGATCAAGCTTAGAGTACTTGGTATTCTCAAGCAGTCACCAATCTAGGTACTGACCAGGCTTGACATGGCTTAACTTCTGTGATCGTACTTGAACTGGTATTTCAATGTGATTTTGCCTGAAGCCCGATATACCATCGACACATCCAAGCACCTGGAATTCAGACCAGGCTCCATATTGCTTAACTTCGATTATCATATGGCAGTGGGATTTTAATCTAAACCCCATTATATAGCTCGCACATTCAAGCTTACAACACTTGCTATTCCAAAGCCGTCACCCATCTCGGTACCGTTTGCTTAACTGTTTCAATTTGATATTGCCACCAGCCATTATTGCCTATGGACAACTACATATCAAATTGAGTTAAGAGGAATGCTCATATTAATATATTTAATTTATTTAATAAATATTTATTTGAAATTCATTCATTCCATTACAGTTTAACTCTCATATAAATGCAAGAATAATACGTCGATTGTAGAGGTGAGAATATAGAGAAAGGGAGACTAACAGAATTAATATTTAAGCCAATTATAAATGTTTCATAACAAGGAAACGTTCTGCATTCATTGACCGAATTGATAAAAATTTATTAAATATTCCTCTTAGAACAATTTTTAGGCAAAATGCTTCCTCATGTGGAGCAGCGTTCATCACCATTTCTCGTATCAATGAAGTAGACGAATGCATCGTCTATGCTGGGTAAAAGGTCAAGTTTTACGTTACAGCTGCTCAAAAGGCTTTTAATGTGACTTTATGTCACAGACATGTAATCAGTACGTCATAGGGAAGTAATGACACTCAACACGCTATAAGTATGTAATCTGTTTCATTACGTCATATGCATGTAATATGACATTGCATCAGAAGTAGGTAATGTGATTCATTACGATATTTACTGTAATTCAGTACGGTGTATATATTCAACATGATTCATGACGTCTTGGACAGGTGGTAATGTAGCTCATTCCGAAATAGACACTCCTGTGGCAGTGGAGACTTCAGGGGTTATTGGCCCTCGTTCGATGGCGTTCCTTCGGAGGATTGGCGCGATTGCGTCTCGATTAAGGGACGATCCTCGCGAAACGGAGTGGCTCTTACAGCGTGATTCACTGGCGATGGTTCGAGGTAATGCCTTCTCCATCATTTTGGCTGGCAGAGGATAGAAAAAAATTGTTTATAGTTACTTTGTTCAAACTTTTTTTTCAATAAATAAAAGTCATCAATTATTTTAAGATACATACCTATTGTGATGTTTCATATATATGTAATATGCCTTGTTACGTCATATGAATTCATTGTTATTCACTACATCATGGGCACAATATATGATTCACGACGCCATATGCCTGTAATATGACTTATTACGATATGTGTACGTAATGTGATTCTTTGCGCCATAGACTTATAATGCTATTCGTCATACATATGTTTGAACGTTGTTTTTTTCTCATGGGTAGCCTAAAAAGGAATATTTACTCCTGGTGCGTTTACCATGAATTTTTACAATGAAATATTATATTAGGATATATATTTGGCGATATATTCAATTGAAACTTATTTTTCTTTTGTAAATGAATACATTTTTTGGTTATTCTTTAATAAAGCAGAAATTATAGTCTTAAAACAAACGTTTACAAAGAGTAATTGTTAAATAGAAAAATGTAAACCAATGGAAATTTATACCTGGCATCAGAAATAGATATTTGACATTTCTAAGTTACATAATAAGAAAAGAGGGCTTGGGAAATTTAACAATCACATGTCATAGTGAAGGCAAGACGGACAGAGGAGAGCAGCGCATAGAATACCTAATGAGCTTGGGTAAATTGTAGGCAGATCAGAGATTAACTGTAGCCAAACTTTACTAAGATATACAAAGAAAAGCGGGATATCAAGAACTAGGATTGTAAGCGTCTTGAGGGGACACAGCTTATAGAGGAATTATTAATGGTGAGGATAATTATATGTAAGAGAGACGAGATAAACACCAATATTAATGTGTGCAACTAATTATTTTTATACTTTAAATCTTTGCTTTAAATCTTTGCAGTTGTTGTTGTTGTTATTGGTGGTGTTCTTCTTCCTCTTCTTCTTCTTCTTCTTCTTCTTCTTCTTCTTCTTCTTCTTCTTCTTTTTCCTTCTTCTTCTATGCGTTGTTCCTTGGGACGTGGGCGATCATGGCTCTCCAGAGTTTCCCGTCTTTTACAGGTCTTTCGTCTTCATAAAAAGCGCTTTGGCCGTATTTGACGACCAGACAATCAGACATTTCAGGGAATGTTCTCATTTGATACGACTATTTAGCTCTGGAGAAATAATGAATATAAACGCTAAAGGGGGAAACAAATTGGACGTTGACTACCGAAATAAAACTGCCCATAAAATGTAACACGTGCCCTCAGAATAAAAAATACTGTAGTTGTTTAAAACGTACTTATTGTGAGACCGGAAACTACCTACACAATAGACTCTTCCAGACGTATATTAAGTAGGCGACATAGCACTCTAGAGAGTGACAGAGAGTGATATAGTAAGTTCCGCTTTCACTATCTCTGTAACCTGTTGTTAATATATATTTCTTACATCTAATCCGTGTTCCGTGTTTTACTTCTGTGGTCCCAACTTTGGCCCTACATCAGTACTTGAATGCAGGAGGAATCGAAACACGTAGTAAATCATTATCCTCAACCACTGGACCTCCTTATTCAAGATAAACCATCACGCCCTTTTCTAAAATCGCAAATTAAAAAATATATACAGAATGATTTTTACATTTAGCTCTGGATTCATATTACTTACAAGCCTATTTGTCTGCGTCTGCAGATGGAAAATGTCAAAGAAAATATTAAATGGAAAACATAGAAAGAATTTATTTCTCTCAAAATTGCAACCAAAATAACAGAAAATAGTTTGTTTTTACTTATGTTTAGATATATTGTATTTTTATAAATAATTTTACACAAAATCCAGTGCCTAAAAAGAAAGACAAAATAAAGTATAAATGCTTGTCTTATTCGGGAAATATTGAACTCTAACATTAAATTCTGTAGTATTATCATATATAATCATACTTATTCTCAGGTTGTGTGTGTGTGTGCGTCTGTTCGGTTATATATTGGATTGGATTTCCAACATTTTTCAACCGATTTCCACAAAACTTCACAGAACTATGTAAAATTACCTTGCGGTAAAAAAAAATTGGAAAAACACAATTATTTTTGCACGAAATTAGTTTGAAAACACGATTAAGAGGCATCACTGTCGCCAGAATGAAAGCGGAACAACTCATATCGAGTTATACTTATTATAAAACCTAGGTGTGTGTGTGTGTGTGTGTGTGTGTGTGTGTGTGTGTGTTGTGTGTATATGGTGTGTGTGTGTGTGTTGTGTTATATGGGGATTTTCCTACATTTTTCAACCGATTGCCACAAAACTTCACTTTTTTTGGCAGGTAGTGTTGTTTATTGTCTTGCACACTTTTTTTCTTTATTTTTACATTCAGAATGCTTTAAAAATTCCATTTACAAAACAATTTTTTATAATAAATTTCTATTCAATCGGTAGATTCATAACGATTGAAAACAATGTTTTTGTTTGAGTTTGGGTTTCACCAATTCGTAAAACAAAAAAAAAAACTAATTTAAGATATGCGTGTCCGTCAACCTTAAACAATAATCTTTGTCAATTTTATTTTTCAGTTTTTATGATGGTCGATACTTGATCTATCTCTTACTGTTACATCCCCGGGCAACGCCGGGATCTACTGCTAGTTCATTATAAATATAAGTAGATGCAGATGACTGTATGGGTATGACGATAAATATCCGTCAGCAAGGTATCTGATCAGGCTGTTGTTTCCAGGTTCACCGTCACCCGGAATGGCAGCACACGTTACAGCTATAGGCAAATGGTTGGCCTCCAACTGAAGTCAAAACACTATGAAAGCATAAACATGTTTATAGTAAAATGCCAGCAATCATTTCCATTAAAAAAAAAGTTACCAGCAATACATTTGTGTAAAAAAAAAAAATTACCAGCTATGCATTATTTGAAACAAAATTACCAGCATTAATTCAACTATTACTAATACTCCTAAGAAAATCAAATTTCGACAATTATAGCCGATAATGCCGCTAAAAAACAAACCTATAGTTTCATGTTTAGTATTTTAATATTGTGTTTCCGATTCTTTCTAAAGTGTAATTTCCTTCTACTCAATATGTTTATATGAATTTTTGTCCTTGATTTGGTGTGAGTAATTTTCTTTTTACACCATATATATATATATATATATATATATATATATATATATATATATATATATATATATCATTTCATTTCGGTGTATTGGTCTGCAAATTACAACGAGCTGCCATTGGATTAATGTCCTCCTTTGAATTATATCTACTAATAACAAATTGGTATTATATATATATATATATATATATATATATATATATATATATATAAACTGTTATTTTATTTGCTAACAGTATATATATATATATATATATATATATATATATATATATGTGTGTGTGTGTGTGTGTGTGTGTAAATATCTGTAAACGACACATTTCGCTGAAAGTATCTTCTCCCACTGGTTTCTTCAACTTAGCATGAAAGAAAGTCACAACAGATATTGACAACATATACGTAACGAAACATACATTGGGATTTCTGCGCATATGTACACTTTTATTTTAATCAAGACTTTTACATTAAACCATATGTATTTCGTATAAATGCCTTCACCCTAGAAAAATCACACAATTTTTTTCTCCTATGATGAGAACCTGCTAGCACCTGTGTTGGAGAAAGCACCGTTAGATCCAGTCTGCTTTAATAGCTAGGGTATGTAGAGCGTTATAATCAAGTAATGTTTGTAAGCGAAACTTAAAAAATAATTCATAATTATATCGCTGCATGTTCCGTTTTGTTTTTAAACGGTATTCATATACTCTATGACTATTTTTATTTATATTGCTTCTAAGGATACATTTTAAATTGATTAATACAATTTTACCAGCGGTATTGTTTTGGAAATATTTTTGGCAGTCCTATAAGATCAAAAGTATTTTTAAAGTCGTTTTTTAGGGAGGGATTTTATCAACTTTCAAATAGCAGATTCAAAGAAGCTGTAATACGTACAACTTCAGGTTTAATGTGTTTGTAATCTCCATGTGATAAAGAGTTTCAGTTTGAACATCTTGGTTTTCATAATTGTATTACTGTTTTTTATTTAACTTTATTTTGTGAAATAGAGTGACCTTTTTTTTTTCTCCCGGGAAAAGAATAAATACCTGTTTATCACAACCAACCGATTAAACAGGACATTCATGGAGGTTCTTTAAGAAATGCTAATTTAATGAATCCACCTTTCGCTTTCTATTCTCAATGGACATGTAACCGAACGTAAACTGTATTTGCACAATAGACGGAAAAGGATAACCCTGATCTCCAAATTGAACGAAATGACTCAAAGTTCAGATCTAAGGTTTAAAAGGTCAAGCTAATCGATTTAACGACAAAGACAACGAGAAAGAAAGAAAAAAAGAAAGTACAACCTATACAAACGTAAATAAGCGATACGAAACCAAGAATATAAAGAGTCGAGTAAACTGTAGAGGAATTTGATATATTGATCAAGAAAAAGATCAGTTGAGAAGGATCTAAATTTAGGAATCCTGTTTTCAGCTACACCCAGAATGTCAAATGATACCACGCTGTATGGGGTACGTCTCCAAATATCTGGAAACGCCGATATTTTAAATGTTTTTTAGGATTGTTATTGTACTAAATTGGATGAGATAAACAATGTAAATGTCATTATTTGATAAAATTGATTGCTTCCTTTTTACGGTTTATCAACTTTTGCCGGTTATTTAAAGCCAGAATGTGTACTGGTTGTAGATGTTTTTACAAAATTTCAAATGGATTCTATTTCTAAATTTGTAGTCATTACATCGTTGTTTATATAATGGTGACTGTACGTCAGGAAAGGAGATAATCTAAAGCCTACTTGATGAAGATGAAACGTTACTAGATTGATTGAATGATACAAACCATCTTTTACACATAGAGCTGTTATGGTTCGATCAAGGGAGAGATCATGTGTCAGGCACTAATTATCCATCCAGACATTTAGAGTAACTCCTTACACCGTGGTATAATTAGTATACTTATTTACTATGATCTGAAAATATCAATATTTTTTGAGAAAAATGAATGAGAAAGTTTTGTCACTCAAAAACATAAACTATTTGGGTTTTTTTCAAAGTTTTTTAGTATTTACTGTCCATAATTTCTAGAGAAATTAAAAGAAAGTATATAATGGAGGAAACATGAAAATGTACTGACGACACCTGAAGTTTTTAAGGCTTGAAAACAATTTGTAATCAATAAAATGTTTATCAAAAGATAATTCGTTTGATACAACGAGACTTCTTTTATCAAAGATAGACCGAGACCAGTACGCCCACGTACCTCCAGAACATGAAAATTCACTAAACAGGTGCGGGAAATAATCAGGCGTAATCCAATATGGTCAATTAGAAAATTGACTAAGAAGACCGGGACATGGGAGAAAACCTTACGGAGGCTATGTCGGAATGATCTAACGAAGTGGCCCTACACAACAACCAAGACATAGCATAATTTAGAAATCGCAATGAAGAATGGCTTCAAAGAAGTAAGTTGTTTAGGAAATGGATTCTTGATGGCACGCCGCAAAACAGCATCTTCAGTGATGAGAGACTCTTCAATGTTGAACAGATTAGTAGTTCCTGTCGTCTTAGAAAAATGTCTCAGAATCCAAAAATTGGCATCAGTTATGTTTTGGACAGCTATTACACAAAGCGGAATATTTCGTCTTCTTTTCCGTGTCTCAAGGGGAAGATCAACAATGAAGGGTACAAAGAGAACATTTTAGAATGCCCACTCAAACCAGTAGTAATATCACTAATGGTGATTAACACTGGACACTTTAAAATTCTAGTCGTGTAACAGTAGTGATACAGAGACAATTGTACTGGTTTCATCATCAAGGACGAATGGTCACCATCATCACCTGATATGTGACTATTATTCGTGGGCATTTCTTGAGAGCTCAGTTCTTTTCTACTTTGCACAATAATATCAAATTTCTGTAGGCAACATGTAATGAGTATGGCATATTTTTCTATATATCTCTTAATCCCATCACTTTAAGTACGTTATGCATTGTGTCCCTATTGTCTATAATATGTCCTGTGATTGATAAATTTTCCAATCTCTATTTTCCTCATTATGTGCCTCAGAAACTTCTACTGTTCCTTTCTCATTTAACGTATAGTTGTAACTTTGTTACTATTTTTCTCAAACTTTCTCAGCGTTTCCATCGTGTTCAGTCTAAGGTGTTCTCAGCATCCTTCTGTAGAACTCCATTTTTACTGCCTCTAGTTTCCTCTTCATCTGTGAAGAGATTATCTAACATTTAATGCCGTATAGAAGAACTGATATGATGTAACTGTTCACTACTTATATACATGTTCTTTTTGGTACCATTTTACTTAAGACTTCGACTTTGATGAAATCTTATCCATGCTGTTCTCAGCATCCTTCTGTAGAACCATATTTCTGTTGAATTACATCTCTTCCCCCACCGTGACGAGACGAGACGATGCAGCTTTAACTGTCATATAAATGTACCCATATTATATAAGTGTTCAATAGTATTTTTTCTGTCTAATGAATTTTTCCTGTTTCTTAATATTTTGCTTTAGCTTTACGAAGGCATCTTTCCCTATCTTAATTCACCTTCAAATTTCGGTTTCGCATTTACCATCATCTGTTAAATCTTTGCACAGGTTTAATTTTAGTATCTCCAATTTGAAATTCACATTCATGGTTCTTTCTTTTGCTGACATCTATGCATTCTGTCCTCTTGCAACTGAACTTTAGTCCTTTCTTCACGCTTTTCTTTATTAGATGCAACCGTAACTTCTATGCTAACAGTTTCTTCTATCGCACTTCTTGCTTGTGGAACTCTCTTCTGGCTTCTTGCTTTCCAGTAAACGTCGAACTTCAAAAATATAAATGCATTGCCAATCGTTATATTTTGTTTATTTGATCCCCGTTCTGTTTTGTGCATCGTTTTGGCTTTTTTTTCCAAATCTTCTAACGTTCAGTAACCCATTGTATCTTAGTGACTTTATTCCCTTTCTTGGTGTGTAATTATTAAAATAAAACAAATATGGATACTGGTATTCATGAATCTTTATTATATTCTCGAAAGAGAAACGTTGTGGATTGATAATTTTAATAGATTTTGTTTTTGTTATTCTCAAGAAATTCTTTACAAAACTTAAAAGTATGTCATGTTATCGTTTAATTTTTGACAACAGCGTAATTATTTTTGTAACATGGTTTCAGTGATATGGACTAAGGTTATAAATAATATCTAATTTAACTGCAATATTTTCCGTGATGAATAATAAAATCCAGTCTAAACACATCAGATGTACACAACAGATTTCTAGGATCAATAATTAATAATAGCTTCTAGCGTGCGAAGCCAGTGAGTCTTAGCAAAGATCAAGCTTCTTCCGGCTTTTTGGATGGGTGCTACAGAATCACAAAGAAAATAAAAGAAATCGCATCACTTTAACCCTTGAAAAACGCAACAGCTAAAATATATCGCATGTAACTTGAAGCAAAAATAACGACAAAAAATGCTCACGTTCCACATAAAATGTTAGAAAGGAAATCTCCATCGTTACTAGAAAAAGTGACAACTTCTACTGGACTTGAGAATCATATTTTCCTGAAATACGGCCACATCATTATTTTCGTCGTATCAAGCACCAAAAAGTCTCCTAGAAGCTGAACTCTGTGGACGAAACTGGTGACGAAACTGGTGAGCTGCAACTCTTTGCAAATAAGAAAAACATATCACTAAATCACATGTAATGCAAAGAAAGAATAATGACCTAATCAAGATGATAGCGTTTTCATGCTGATTCAATCAATAGTTTAGCAAAATAACTGGAAAAAACCATAACACATACTAGACTAGAGAAAAGTATTTTCCATAAATACTTTTTAAAGAGAAAGATTTTATTAAATTCAACCTGCAGCAGTACAGGATTTTCGGTCAATGAATGTTTCCGTTAAGAGATATTTAAGCTATTGAGCACACAACAAACTTCCAGCGAAAAAGCAGACGCACTGATTTTTTTTTTAAATTTTCGAAAACATTTATGTGACATTTTGGTTCCTTGTAAAACAAATGCGCTTTTTTAAAGTAATTATGCCTTCAAAATCAATTAACAAAGTAAAATAAATTAGATTTGTATTAATCCTATACCCTTATATATAAACATTTAAATTGTTGAATGATTACATTTCTCCTTATATTTATTTATATTTTCCAGATATTTATTGATATTATCCTTATATTTATTTATATTTATCTGTGAATGTTTACTCTGTTGCTGAGGTAATTGAAATGAAGGATGCAATAACAGGCCCGTTTAATCACTCCAATTAGTCAGGATAAGCATTACAAAAACCCAATGTGATACGGACATTTCTCAAGACATCTCCATGTCTGTCTTCGATAAACAGCAAGCGAGGTAAATCTAAGCAGAAATATTGAAAATATTGCAGACGGAGTAATTTGATATGCTGGGTTTTACCCAGTAGTTATTGGCTGTGAACTTATTATTTGAATACATCGTATTCTTCTGATTCCGTCATATAAAATTGCCTCCCCTGACGCATCGTGTAACGCCATTTATCACTGACACAAAGGCTGGGTAAGAAATCTAATATAGCATTTCTCTAGGGGTGGGGAGCATGGATATTGTATTAAGAATAATCTGTATGGAAAACATTTTTAAATAGAGGGTGGTGTCGAAATTATTCATTTTTTTTTATTTATTCTCTCAATATTATGTTTTGATATGTGTTAATTTCTAATGATTTGCAAAGATATTTAAATATTGCTGGAATATCTGGTCCTATGCTTCTGCTATGTATTTGGAAATAAAATCCAAAGAGGAATATGCAATATTATCGGTCCTGACCTGACATCTCGATTTCAGTGACTTCCCCACCAAAATAAGGTAGTTTCCCTGTGCCTTTTCTATAAATATTTTCATGGTAATTGTTCGAATAAACTTTCCTCTATGGTACCTAGACGTTATGAATTTAAGAGCAATACTAGATTGGCGCCAAGGTCTCATCGTTTGAAATGACTAGATTTAAACAAAAGATATATGCTAGAAGTTTAATTTGTTTCTCTAAAGAAATAGATCCATATAGCATTGGCATTATTTAATAACCTATCAGGTATTATTAGGTGTTTATCGATTGGCGTAATCTCCTGGAAGTTTCAAAATGGTTCGTTTTTCCATCTCCATATACTGTTGTCAATCCGCTGTCAATATCATGGAATATCTCACCATAGATTAATCGTCTTTTCAACATTGCACGATTATTACTAATTGAATTTGTCATGACTGTGAGAAGATTCGCGCTATCTGATCAGGAATTGAACTCAGAGCAGCATTTCACTAAACAGAGTTTTCATCGTCTCGGCTTTAACAAAAATAAAGAGGTGTTATACATCATGGCGGTCGTCTTCGAGTATAGAATCCAGAGGTTAGCAGTGAATATTTCGGAGACAGTAGGAAAGCGTAGTTCAGGTTAGCAGTGAATATCGCAGCAAAGTAGCAGAGCGTAGTACTTCCTTCTGTTCATCTTTGCATGACAGGTTGGCACTGGTCATTCGGGTAGGGTAAACAAAAATGGCCGCCTTTATACACAAAGGATTGAATGCTCCACGTCCATTTTTATGGGAAACGGAAGTAAAACATATTTGTTTTCAATAAGCGTAATAAAACTAATTATTCACGGACACTAGGATTTAAAATACAGTGTCCCATACGGACATTTTTTTAAGCATTTGACCCGAAGCCAGGCGGTAGTGCCGCTAGCACACCAGGGGTTACAAGGAGTGAAAGTAAGAGTAAAGAGGGGGTTTGATTAAAGGATAAAGAGAAGGACGGGAATCAAGATCAAGGCATCAGAAAATATCGATTGACATTACATTTAGATTTTTGAAGATTATAGTTATCAGGGAGACAAGTAAGAGGAAGGGAGTTCCACTGTCAAGGAAGTGAGAGAAACAGATGTTAGACTAGAAGAGGCGCTTGCATTTAACCGTTTCTACAGTACAAGGGTGGGACTGACATAGCAACATAGTAGCACGCTTAAATTTATGCAGTTGGGACACCATTGAATATAGCTCTTCAGACCAGTTTCCATGAAAAAATTTGTAGATACACACATAATTATTTTGACAGCCATTCTTTTTTAGTTATAGAAGTTCATTAAATATTATCGAAAAGTGATTTTTGTAATTTAAAAAATATAATTTTCTTTTTTTTTTGTACAATCGAAGGAATAGTTTATTTAAGATTATTGACATTTGATATTAGTAGTTTTTGTCGATTCTCAAACATTCGACCATTCTCAGCTCATGTTTTCAAACAAAATCAGTTTTGTCAGAAAATATGGGATATGGGATATGGTCTTAAACCAATGTCCTATTGTGATTTGAGAACATTATAATTTTATTATTTTGCACCAGAAAATATGATTGAAAAATAACGGAAAATTACTAACTACAGTTTTCGCGTCCTTATGAAAATTCAAGATTTAAGAGAGGAAAGAGCAAATAAACACTAAACAAACTACATGAAGGCCAGCAACCTTATCTCATAAACTACACGCTGGGACCCAATGGAGCGTTGGCTCTAAGAGTATTGTTGAACTGTAATGTCATATTCGACATAAATACAACCATAAAATCTGCGCATACTCGTATTTGATTGGACTTCATTTACGTAGACCGTAGGTGCTGCCCACCCGCTGAAATCTGTTTTTGACAGAATACCTGCTTGTTCGAGTCTCCCTAACTCTTTGTTGATTTTCTCTAGAGCAGCGAAAGGGAGATTCCGTTTCTTTTTGAATACCGGTTGTACACCGTCTTTCACCTTGAACTTAGCGTTCATTTTAGTACATTTCCCAAGGCCGCCAGAAAAAAAAAACTGGGGAAATAGTTGTTTGAGTTCCTTTTTTAGATTTACCAAATTGGACGTTGGAATTTGTATCTTGTAACAAAATGTACTCATTGGGTAATCCAAAAGATTGAATTTTTCTATCCAATCTGTTCCAAATAAGTTTTCTGGAGTTTTCAAAATGTAGGCTTTGAGCTTTTTGGTAACTCCATTTAGTGTTACTGTAAGTATCACCTCGCCTAAAATGTTAATCTTTTCGCCAGTTACGGATTTTGCTGTTTTATCCGTGTTTAATTTTCGCCAAGTACGCCAGTTAATGGTTGAAAGATCGGAACCCGAGTCAAGCTGGAATTTATTGGAATTACTGAAAATATCCACAGTTACATATTTCCTTAAATTCCTATCGACAATATCGTCAGATTGAGCTTGTCTAATTTTATTTTGGCATTTTCTCGTTTGGTTGGCGTACCAGCACGAAGTTAAAGTATGCCCACTTTTATTGCAATTTTTGCAATATTCTTTTGTTCTTAACTGGACAGAATTTCATCCAATGCCATTTACCACAATGGTAAAATGGTCCGGGCGGTTTCTTTAACCTATTTGGGTTTTGGTTACTGCGGAATTTAGGACATGAGATTTGCCTTTTGTCTTTTTGAGGAGAATAGGAGGTAGACTTGCTTCTGATTTTATTAATCTGAGCCACACTTGATTCCTCGATAGTGTTTGAGTCACACTTTACAGATATTACTCTTTGACAGTCCTCTGCCAGTTTGTGGAGAGTCAATCCTTTGTTCGTTCTCATGCTTGGTCAGTACCCGTCGGCTGATTTCGGCGTCTTCTGCTGATACTAGACCTTGTGCGAAAATCAAGCACTTGAAATCATCGGCAGTCAGTTCGGCTAGTTTAAAATCATTACAGAGCTTGTTTACCGATGCTGCAAACGTTAGAAAATCTTGCTCGTTGTCATTGACTGTGTTCAGGCATTTCCAACGTTTGTTAAGCCCGAATAGTTCTGATAGGAGCTTAATAGTCTCTGAAAACTCAAGTCAGTGGTTTTTTTAGGTAGTATGAAGTCTACCAACCTACTAAGTTCTGTAGTTCCCAGTTTTCTCAATAGTAGACGTACCTTTTTTTACTGGGTCATTGTTCACAGTCTACATTGAAAATATCTTCGTAGCGCTTGTAAAATGCCTTCGAACGTTTTGTCGTTCTCTGGTACGTATTCAAAGTTTCCATTGAATTGTAGATTGTACTCTGGGAGAATATTGTGTCTTTTTCAGAGTTTGAGCCTTTTAATGCATTTACGAGTAATTCTTTAAGTTGTTTCTGTTGTAGTTCAGCATTCTGAAGCGTAATTTGTTGGAATTCCATTTGTTGTTTATGTAATTCTAAAAATAGTTGTTGTCTTTCTTCTGATTTTTGTTGCTGATCCAAATTTACTTTTAGCATTTGGGCAATTACTTTTTGAAAATATTCCATATGTAGACAAACAAAAATGACAGCGATTTTTTGTTGCTTTGAAACCTGTGTACCAAGGGGAGGTACACAAAAACATCTTGATAGTTTTTTTCTTTTACAAAAAAAATAAAATATGGACAGGCAATTAGTTAAACTAAACTAATTATGTGTTTAGCTTTTTCGAGAATCCGTTGTTCCGTTAATGTTAACGTAATTGTATAAATTTTCACCACACTTATGTATTTTTTTTATAGAGGTACAAAAAGAGAAAACTCACCTCAGTGGATTTGCGGGAGAATAATTTTATGCACGGGTTCAACTCGGTTACATAAAAAAAAAAAAAAATTAGATAGTTTTTTTCGAAAACTTGTGTCGTAAATAGTACTTCCGCACTTGTGTTGTCAGTTAGTTTTACGTACAAACTGTTTTTTTGTTGTTGTTGTTGTTGTTTTTTTGTGTCGGTGTGTAAGAAATCGTTCTCGTAATGTTATTTGGACAGACTTTAATATTCCGTAGATGGCGAATCGCTAGTTCGTCAATGCTGTTTGGTATCGGAATATATTTTTTTTTATTGCTTTTAAATCGCTAAAGTAGTAATACCGGCTTAATTTCTCGTTCAGCACTGTTGTGGGAAGGCATGGAGTTTATGTGTATTTTTCGAGTACTCTGTCGCTATTGATATGGTGAGAACGAAATTCTCGAATCTTTTTGTCGCCACTGATGTGGGACTGGCAAGGTGTTCCTGTTTTCGACGTGAATGTGTTTCTCGAATTCTTCGTCGACACAGATGTGGGACTGGTAAGGTTTTGAGGTTTCGGCGTGAGTGCGTTTCTCGAATTCTCGTCGCCACTGATGTGGGACCAAAGTTGGGACCACAGAAGGAAAACACGGAACACGGAGTAGATGTGATGTAAGAAAGATATATTAACAACAGGTTACAGAGATAGTGTAAACGGAGCTTACTATATGTTAGTGTCCAATACTGGTAGTCGTACGCGGCTCTCTCTGCCTAGAGTGTTGTGTCGCATACTTAATATAGACCTGAAAGAGTCTATTGTGTAGGTAGTTCCGGTCTCACAATAAATAGATACACTGAATATCAAGATAAGCTGGATTTTTTTTAATGTGGTCACTTCGTTATTAATTTGAATGTTGAGTTAATTTTAAATTTTTAAATTGATATATTTCGGAGTTAATAGTCTGCTTGGTCGGAAATGTGCTGGTGATGCATTGGATTGCTGCTCGGACTGAGTGATTATAGAGCTGAGTTCGGTTTTTCACATTCACATACGGCCAGACACATATTGAACAGTTCAACTCTTGAGGTATGTGATGTCTGTTTGTTCATTACTCCCTTCATTTCCATATTTTTCCATGGTATTTGTCCATAAATTTATTTTTGGATAATAAGTCTTTGTACCATGGTTAGTAATTTTCATGATTATTCCCCACCTCAGTGCTTCAACATTACGAAGGGGTAATCAACTATGCAAGGCATGAACGTTCAAATCCCTGAATTATCAGATTATTTTCCATGATGTGTTTTTTTTTTTCATGATCAATCACTGTTATTCATGGTACGTTTTATTTTCATGATAAGTAGTATTTTTTTCATAAGTTGTAATTTATTTTCAAAATGTTTATGTCCATCAGTCATTTTCCCGTGATGTCGCTTTTTCTATTCTGCCTCTTTTCATCATACTTTTTCCTCCTTGTGAGTATTTTCTTATTGATTTTTTTTTTTATTTCATAAGTATTTTCCATGAATTTAGCTTGTGTATGACGTTAAACTACATGCGGCAGCAAGGCCTCTGATCGGGAGATTAGAAGTTTTTAGGCGCGAGGATCCACCTCATGATTGCTATTGTTCCCAGGGCCACCCTTACCCGGGGTGATGACACTTGTTAGGGCCCAAGTTGACAGCAAATAGGGAATCCCATAAACAGACAAAACACTATGGAAGTATTAAAATACATGTTTATGGTTAAAATACAAACAATATATTCTTATATAAATTAGCATCAATGCGTGCATATTAACAAATCGTAGCTACTGCACTCTTATCCGTTTAAAATACTACGGAACAACTAATATAAAACAACTTTCATGACATTAAGTCATATAATATACTACAATTTCTTCAATCAAAATGTATTCCAAAATATAACTTCATCAAAGCTAGAACATAAAACACACATATCACCGCCTGTTTTAATGATGTCCATACAAACATGTATATGCACAAAAACTGAGTATCATCTACCATGTATCCAATTGTGAAAGTATAATAATATATATCATATTTTTATTACTCCAATATATATTATTTTATTACAAGCTCCCAAAAATAATACATTTTGGCATGAAAAAAGATAAGCAGATGATAAGCCGTTATACAGACAACTCACTGAAAATCCAAAAAAATCCATGATAAATATTTGTCCATGGTAAGTACTTTTTAAATATCTCTTGTTTTTCCATGATATGCATCCGCTCACTACTAATCTTAGTCCTTCGACATTACGACGGACAATAAACTACGGAGGTACAATTCACTGAGATATTTATTACACTAACATACCAGTAGGTGTGGTAGTAACATTTTAAAAGATAGAAATGAATGAAGAAAAATTAACATTTTAACTTGATACAAAAATAATCAGGAACAATGGAAGATAAGCAAAATTAAAAGGAAAAATAAGAAGAAACGTAATGTCTGTTCAAAGCAACTGTTTAAAATAACTTTTGTATGAGTCGATAAGACGAAGGCAAGACGAAAAGAGGAGGAACAAAAAACTAAGAAAAATTAATTTAGCAAATGAAAAAATGCGCATAAATTGAAATAATATATGTCTGTATAACTGAGAAGAGGTATTATGATTATTTACATGATTTACATTATTCGACCTGTTATACTCATCTTCATTGACATATTTAAAAAGTTTCGGCCGTTTCGTGTGCTCCGACCTTAATCTAACCTGGTTGACGAAATAAAGAGTTCGGTTCAAATTTCTAGCCATATGAAGTCCGAAGCGTAAAATGGCCGAAACGTTGTGAAAATGTCAATGGAGATGAAGATAACAATCAGAATAATGTAATTAATGTAAATAAATTAAAACGGAATTTCAATTAAAAATTCCATATTTACGCCTGTTTTCCGATAAATCATGAAAAAGGGAGAACCCAAACAAATTTAAGTTAATGAAATCGATAATTTATAGAGTATCATTAAAAAAAGGAAGGAAAACTGAATATTTTAAATGAAAAACTAATATAAAAACTTTGTCAAGTAAAATATGGAACACGAGAAGACAAGATATTATTGACAAAGAAAAGCTTAAACAAAATCAAATAACAACTAAATATCCTCAGTTTTACTTTAGTTGTATATAAATCACTTTCGTCCGTGTCGGTTTTATCTCGTATACAATAATTTAATTTCTTCTTTGCTGATCGCTTCCTTTATGATGATGTTGTTGATTATATTCATCGCCAACACGCAGGTTCAGAACTAGAAGCTTCTAGTTTCACAAAAAATCTTTTCCCGCGTAGAAGAAAGTGCTGATAGTATCAGTTTGTTTAAGGTGGAACACAACATTCCAGGACGTGAAACACATACATGATCCCATGACATTCCTCTGCGGCAAACATGGAATGAGACATGCAGAATCTAGCAATAAAACTGCAGCGGAGTGCCGCTAAATTTGTTATAATTTTGAGTGGCGCCTTCTTGAACATGTCCGTCATGCTTTGCGCGCTTCATCCGCTGGTTCAACCGTTAAAATCTGTTGACATGATCATCGCCTTGTTCCACATTTGGGGTCTTTCAGGTTGGTTCCGATTAGTCTGGGTCCTCGTTATCGAACTTACAGAATATATACATATATGTCTGTAAATCTGTGTTTATCTGCTGTTCAGTTGAATATGTACAGTTCCTGCAATGCATATGTCCACGTTCTCACTATGTTATGGCGTTGTTTCTCGAGTAAATACAATTTACAGCTTCGACTTCATAGCCACTCGGCCAAGTGAGTTTATACCGAAATTTCCTTCTGCACTTGTTGTCAACCAAGGTTAGAATTATCCTACCATACGATCTACCTTTTAATAGGGATGAGTAGAGAAGGGTCCATATCCTTTCTAAGATGTTTAGTACGAAATTGGACACTGGTATCATTTTTTGAAAGGAAAACCACTCGTAAACCATGTACACATCTCATGTAGTATTTTGTATTTGTAAATGTCAACTGGTTATTTAAATTAATTAAATGTTTTCTCACATATATTTAAACAATTTATTCCAAGAGGAGAAAGTTCTAGGAAAGATGAAAATACAAATCAACAATATGAGAATCATAAAAATCTTAATATTCTTCGTATTATTATTAGTAGTAATACTAATATTAATAGTAGTAGTATTAGTAGCGCCTTTACTAAAAAAGGCAATATTATCTGTTTCCTTTTAAGAAAACTTCTCAGCTTTGATTGACCGTTTATCCAGAATTGATTGAAATCTCTAAAATCTTTCTCTTAAAAGATTTTTTTTCCTGTAAAATATCTTGCTCACGTTTCATAGCTGTTTCCATTATTGATGGGGGTTTCCTTCGTAACCTTTTGTTTGAAGTAATGTGGAATGTCAACATATTTATTATGACGTTTTGTTTCTTATGTGCTATCCATTTTAGCTATTTCTGCCATTGCAAGTACTCAAATAATGTCGTTTTTTTTGTTTGGTGCAGTAGTTTGCTTGTAATTTGGTAGCACTAGTCCATAAGGTCCCAAGGTGTATGTTCTTCGACAAGACCTATATTTTTCACTCAAAAAAATGTCTATTGATTTGAAAAATAAACGGCTGTATACAGCTGAGAGTTTCGATATTTCTGAACGGTTTTGGCGCCATACTTGACAACCATATGAATGCCTCGATCTTTCGGGGGTTTAAGAACCCACCTTGAGATTTTAGGTTAATATTTTCGTTTTGTGGCAATGTTGGGCGGAACTACCACAAGCGTAGGCTATTCCATCTTGATTTTCCCAATATCCTATACTAAATATGTTATAAAGAGTCAGTACACCTACGTACTTAAAGCTTTCAGTATTTATTAATTCCACATCATGAACTTTTATGATGGATTCAGTGTAAGTGTCATTATTGATTCAATTCTAATTCCTCGTCGTTCATTCAAAGTAGAAGTAACGCTCCTAGCTTATCTATTGTTTCTCCTTTGCTTTTTGATTCAGTATTTTAATACCTTATTTTACTTGAGATCAAAGATGAAGAAAACTTCTCAGAATTCTTTTAAGAATATTACATTGAGATATTTCTCAGGGTGTGTGTGTGCTGCGCAAGATCAAGATATTTTCAATCTCAAATAGCGAGAGTTTATATGTTAACATTTTCTTCATGTATATATTATTATTCATCATAATCATTGATAGTGATTCCATCTGTTCAGGGATTATGCTTCTCATTTAGTTTATAAATTTATCTTAATTTCCAGATATTTCCCTACAGTATTATATATATATATATATATATATATATATATATATATATATATATATATATATATATTTTAAATATGTTTGAAACAGTACATAAACGTATTATGACATATCCATTCATTCACGTCATCCATGACAGACTTTTTTTTTTTTTCTTCCTAATTTGTATTCCCCGTTAACAGTTCTGATGAGAGGGGACGAAACCGGTCGACTGATGTGTGTTATTGTTTTTATTTTAAATCTATCATGGTCTATAATATAAAATTTCTTGCTTTTTATGCCATAATATATATATATATATGTGTGTGTGTGTGTGTGTCTGTGTGTGTGTGTGTGTGTGTGTGTGTGTGTGTGTGTGTGTGTGTAAATATGTATGTATATCATAGCACCCAATTATTGGATGTTCAATAGTTTCTTAAGCGTTTTTTTTTCATAAGTGATGTTTTGGATTTATTATTGGAATAAATGTCCGTGAAAATCCTTCTATAGCATCGTTAATCATATGAGCCAAGCAACATTAATATAAAAATTGTAATAACAACCATAAAGAGGGATGTAAATCATATTTAAAGATTAAAACTCTTGAAATTGACAATTTTTTGAATTCACTTATGCAGTCGTTAAACCCGGGAGCTTTATTATCTCTTTCTTTCTTTCCTTGATGCAGGTGTCCCTCTTATTTTTTTCCGTCTTTTCTCTCGATCGGAACGGAAGAATCCATTATTTATGAGGTGTTGACAGAACGTAATGTATGCGCTAATTAACTAATTAACAAACGCAGGAAAAATTATTATTATTATTATTATTATTATTAACAGTTTGAGAAGAGCGCGGTTTAAGAAAAGAAAAAGAAAATAAATTAGAGTGTTTGGTAATGTTCAACAATATTTCAAAAGTATATCTGTTTTTTTTTCAAGTAATGTTTAAAAATGGTACACAAGTATAAAAATATAAAAATATCTGCCAAAAAAAATAAGTCTTCGTAAAAAAGTTGATTGTCTTCAGAAAAAACGGCTGTATCAACGATTCAAAACAAACGAAAATCAACTAACGTGAAAGTCATAGTGATTGTGCTCATCTTTCTATTAGTTGATTAGCAACAAAGAGAGGTTTAATAAACCCATTATTATAAATTCTATGAGCCTAAGTTACGTTAATAGTTTGCATATGTATCTATCAGCATACGTTTTAATGATTCAAAGTTCGGTCGATTCTGGATATTTTTCACAATTTTCAAATTAAGATGATTTAAGATTATTTTTTTTTTATTAGTATGGTTGTTGTTTTTGTAGGCATTATTGTTGTTGTTGGCATTATTGCTGTTGTTTGAATTGTTGCTGTTGTTTTTTATACTGTTGTTTATTTATTTTGTTACAATCATTTGCAATTATTTTAAACAAAATTAAATGATAATTTTTTAGGAAGGTTCTGATTTTTGTGACGAATACGAATTAAGACTGCATTTAGCTGCACAATATACTTATATACTTGTATAAATTCATTATAACCATCTCTTGTATCTCTGGCGGTATTTATTCATTACTATTGTTATTATTATGAATTGATTTAGATCGACCATCATTTGAATTCATGTAATGATCTTGCATATTTGCATGTATTTTCGAAGCCACACCTCTTTTACCTTTAAGATTGTAACATATATTATTATTATTATTATTACTAATATGTTTGCATATTCACATCAGATATCACAAGATCACCGCAGTAAACTATGTGAGAGCATGTCTCCTTAAATCACTAGATGTCTTCTTTTTATGGGCCATCTTCTTTCAGAACGTAGGCGATCGAGGCCCTCTCCATCTCCCACTATCCCTTGCAGCTCTCAACAAGTTCCTTCCTTTTGTTACCTCCCCCAGACCACGTTCTGTCATCCACTTGCTTAAGCCCGCCAGGTATAGCACATTGTTATCCCTTGTCTCATTTTCCCTCTATTCGACCAGTGTGTATCAGATTCTCCTGGCCCTCCTTCCTCATTATGAGTCCCAGAAACTTCAGCTGCCTCTTCCTGATATTAAGTATAAGCCTCCTCCTTGTTTGCATCCTCCCTAAGACCCCATCGTTGCTCACGCACTTGGTCCATGATATACTTACTGTAGAACCACATCTCCGTCGCCTCGAGTCTTTTCTTCATCTTTGAGGAAATCGTCCAACACTCGCTGCCGTAAAGAAGAAGAGATGTCACTTAAGAACTTAGTATTCTTTTCTTTGTTACCAAAGAAATCCTCCTGTCTCGCAATACTCTGCCCAGCTTTTGGAATGCGTCATAGGTCATCCCAATACATTTAGGGATATCAGTGTCGCACTTACCGTCCTCTGTCAAAACGCTTCCCAGATATTTAAACTTCCGCGTCTGCTTGATTTATAATGTTCCCGACTTGCAAATAACATTTCGGGCTCATCCTTTTACTGATGACCTTGCATTCTGTCTTCTTGTAATTTATGCTTAGTCCCTTCTTCTCACTCTCCCTCGCTATCTTTTCGCTGCAGTCTTCATGATCTAAAAACCTACCCTGTATTTCCGACAACTCCAACAATAATAATAACGTTTTTTACACGTTTACAGCTGAACACTTCATCTGTTCAAAAAGCCAATAGCTACCCCGTATTCAATTTTTTTCTTTCGATTTTGTCCAAAAGTTTACTGCTGTGAATCTCGCCTCCTAATTTCTCTCCCAAAGAAACACATTCTGGTCTCTTGTCGTCTGATATTGTAAGGTAATTAAACTTATTGCTTCTCTTATCCGCGAAAATATAAACGCATTTTCCTTTCAAAGTGTATCGTCTTTTATTCTCACATGAAGACGACGAACGTAACACACGGCGTTGACACGCGTTTTCACTTAAAGCAGCTTTTTCCCCATTTTGTCCCATAATTTTCAGTTTTGTTTCGAATACAATTCTACAATCTACCAATATGCCTCTCGACATATGATGACTCGTTTTGTAATTTACGTTTTTTTTTTCTTTTATTGAACGTGTGGATATGCGTGTATTGTCAGTTGTAATCTATACAACCTTGCTATTAAAACAACTGTTCAGGAAAACAAGTTTCTCAATAAACTGTTATCGCTTTTTCCAGTATTGATGTGGGCTTTTGTTGAGTGTCAAAATATCAACGACGGTTTTCTATACGAGACAGACTTTCAATCGAAACCTGCCGAAAGGCAATTCTGTTATTAAAACCCTCATTTGCACAGTCCAGTATAAATATATTTCCACTATTTAAAACAGGTATATATATATATATATATATATATATATATATATATATATATATATATGTGTGTGTGTGTGTGTGTGTGTGTGTGCGTGCGTGCGTGTGTGTGTGTGTGTGTGTACCACATGCTAATGATAATGTTAGAATTTTCTTCATAAGTTGTATGATTTTTTGGTAAAAAACCTCATGAAAAAATCGTACAAACAAATATTTGAGGTAAAATTAATTTATGAGTGAACAATAAAGACAGACTACACAAGCAGAGTTTAAAAGCATAAGGAAAATTATGTTTAACACAAGAAATGAATTATATTAAATAAGTGCTTTTTGCACAAAAAATGACAATTAAAACTTATATTGAGGCGAAAGCAAGCCATATAAATTAAAGAAAACAGAAATACATCTCTGAATAGTTTTCAACGAATAATTTGGTACATTTTAAGTAAATCTTTGATAACCGCGATCATTAGATCAAGCACACGAGCCTGAAACATTTTGAGATGGGACCGACCGTTTTGTTCCTTTCAATTATCGTCTGGTATTTGATGAAATTATTCTGCATTGTTTTCTTTCTGGCCCGAGGCAACCTGTAAATTAAGCAAGAGCACATTACAGCGTCTTTCTATCTGAAAAATTGGTTTATGCTCAATAGCTCCAATTTCTTTTAAAGGTAACAATCGGCATTTTTTTAATGAATAGCTTGTACTACAGCAGGTTGAAATTTATCATATTTTTCACTTAAAAATGCCTTTCAGAAAAGTAGATTTCTTCCCTTTTTAAATGGTGAAGTTGTTGATTTGGTATGCGACCTGTGCGGATATATTTTCGACCGGTAATTTGATCAGGTCCGCGTTTGTGCCGGATTCCGTCGCCCGGGACGAAGAGGTAAAAAAATATAGTTAAATATTCTTCTCTCGCTGATAGATTATTTTTACTCCTATAGCAGTGGAGACTTCTGGAGTTATTGGCGCTCTTTCGATGACGTTCTTTCGGTGGATTGGCACGATGTTGTCTCGATTAAGGGACGAGCCTTGCGAAACGGAGTGGATTTTGCGGCGTGTCATACTGGCGATGGTACGAGATAATGCTTTCTCCATCATTGCGGCTGGTAGAGTATAGCAAATAAAAAAGTAGTTTAGTTCATCGTCACTTTCTTCAAACTTTTTCAATAAATAATTGTCGTCTTAAAAAAATATAGAGTAAAAGAAAAAAATATTTTCTTTGAAATATTGTGGATCGTCATCTTCATTCCGTCATCATACCTTCTTTGAGTTTCATGTGATTTAGTGATGTGATTTCTTCTAGTTTGTGTAGCATTGCAGCTGAAACAAGGCACGGATTTCGTTCGGAGAGTGCGGCTTCTAGTTGAATGCTTGTTGCTTAATACACGGAAAATAATTATGTGGTCGCACCGTTACCACAGGAAAAAATGACACGAAATCATAGCAGTCGGCAAATTTATTTGGTTGCAGACTTCACAAAATGACTGGCGGTATACACAGGAAGAAAGTGAGTCGAGATAAGGGGTCACATCGGAACGGCATGTGCCTTCCATTTCGCGAGGCGGGTGAGTAGTCTTCTTAGCTTAGGCTGCTAGGAACCACTAGAGATTTCATATAAAAAAGAATCGTTCACCAATAATCCAAGAGGCGTCGGCCTGATTCTTAGTTCGCTCTACTCATCTGACCTGGTTCTTGGGAGGCTTACTCAACTCAGCTGCCCTTTTTTTTCTCTCCGGGATAATTGTCAAAACGATTTCTGAAACCTCCTGCAGTTGTGCCCTTAAGAAGATATTGTTCGTCTGTTACAGTTCATTGATCGTAGCATCCAACCGCAAAGTATTAAGAAGGGACATGGTTTTCTACCTTTTAATTGAAAATTATTGTCATTTACTTTTGGGCGTCATGTTAAGGATTTAAGAGACAAATCAATCAAGGCATATCACTGCATTTATTACAAGAAAGAACTTATTTACAAGTGACTACATTTGTTCTTTCTTGACATTCTTTGTTAATTTATTCTATTCAAAACAGCGGAGATCCCCGACGGTTTTATTTTGTATGCAAGCCATATCTTTTTGTCTTATCGGTTCTTTGTAGTCATGTCTTTTCCTGATTTTCGTTCGCTTTGCTTTTTTGAATTCTGTTTTCCTAATCAGATTTTCTAAATGGGTTAGTTACTATTACCTGTTTCCCCGTCCAACCTAAAACGCGTCTCCGTCACCTTCTGCCACCTCCGTATTCAGGTCATCCAGATCTGTTATCGTAGAAGATTTTTGACATTTCCTAATTCAAATTTTACTTTTTATTCTATCCTTACCTCTAAGGAAGTGGCATTATTTCTTTTTTACCTGCCTTACGTGTTTAAATATGATTATTTGATATGCCCTTGCATTCTTTGTCATCTTTTCTACAATTTATTGTAGGTTTTATATATATATATAAACGATATATATATATATATATATATATATATATATATATATATCGTTTATTTATGTTTGTCTTCTCTTTGCTTATTCATTAAATCTGTGATATCAACAAAATCTTATAAAATTAGATTTTCTTTTTTTCAAATTCAATTTGCTTTCTGATTTTAGGAATGTCTATCTCCCGTATCCATCTTTCAGTTCCAAATTTTTTGAGTTGTTCGGAAATTCCCTTGCTCGAAAGAATTACTACGCTCTTTTCTATCCGCATTTCAAGAAGTATTTCATTTAGTCTCTGAAGAATTGTTTAGTCTTCAAATAAGAAAATATGACAAATTTATTCCAATTTTCCCATCTTCCTTTTAGTTGAACAGTAGTGGAATGATTACCTTTTCTCTTCTAAAGATACGAATGCATAATAGGTGAACATAAATCATAACAGATTCTTTTGTATTTATTATTTCTAAATTGCCTTGATCTCTAGGGAAAGAGATTTGAATAGTAACCTTTTGGCTTCTTCATATTTTTAATTGCGTGGAGGGATCATGGCTTCGCGCAGATTCCTGTAATTTATTATCTGTTGGAGTAGATTACTTTCGCCTCCTACCTTGTTTGGAGTTTAATATAGGTTATCATCGGTCTCCACAGATTACATTTACTTTATTATCTATGAATTACCATGGTCACTTGGGAATGATAGTGGGATGGATAACGTTTACCTACTCCGTAATTTTAACTTCAATGTAGGTGAGCATGCACCCCCTCACATTCCTTGCACGTTATTATCTTTTAATTGCCAGAATTGTTTGCAGAGAGTGGAGTTATTTTCTGCATGATTTTGAATTCAATCTTTTCACAGTTAGACTTGTTCTCAAGTAAAGCTCGAGTCCCTGTTAGCTAAACTACAGCTGCAAAGATTATATTATGTATTCATACCTTTCGTAAGGGCAATAATGCATCATCACCATCATCTTGCGGCCTCAGTCGAGATTGAACTCACTACACCTTTCCAGTATTCCTTATCTTCAATACTTTGATTGGTGTAGTTTATAATCTTGTCAAATAGCTGAATTCTTGATGCTTCACTAGGGCTATCAAGGGTGTTTTTTATCGTGACACCAACACTAAATGGATTGCCAACCAAGGCTCAGAGAGACTCCATTCACCCTCATCTAAGATCTTAGAAGGGACGAATACAGAGACCTGGTGCACCAAATGCCACAAGGTCCCCAAACGACCCTCCGCACCTTTTGAAATCAGAGTTGTCCTTCTCCTAGACCAGTTGCCATCCAAGGCTATAGAACCCAGTTTGTCCTGCTATTTTACCCATAGCTGGAGGGAGAGGAAGAGGATTCATACCTTTCCCAATTGTATTAGCACGTAAGTGAATGTAATTGATTCGACTGGAATTCGAACTCGGCACTGCGATTCCGCAATCCAAGCCGCTATCCATTTCTCCACCGTGCCACCTCAAGGCAATAATGAAATACACTCTGTCGAAATTTAAACTGGTAGATGGCAATTCTCGCTCATGCAAGCCGCCTGTAACTATATACTGGGGGTAATGTTCAAATTTTCGTTATTTTTTATATTTTCCTACATGTGAGTCGTTTGATTTGGATGTTTTCAACTTCTCATATTAGTAGTATCAATTCGACACCCTCTGTAAGAAAAAAGAACACCATAAATTAATTCACACCCTCAGAAATTTGAAAAAGGTTTGTTCTATCGCTTGGCTCGCGCACTGGAACCTCCGATAAAAATATTTCAGAGTG